>CM028917.1:8512500-9007500 GCA_016801845.1 Polydactylus sextarius | reverse complement strand
GATGTTAATGTAAAAGTTTATTGCACTGAACACTGTCATGTTCCCAGTATTAATGTTGTTATTCAGTGTCCGGTGAACGCACACATGTTTCACAGGCTTCAAGAAACTAGAATGTGGTGGAATTAAGTCTGAAGTTAATTTATAAGACGCTGACAGATTTGATCCTGAGCGAGTGGTGAGCACATTTGTGTCCTCGCCACTTGGTGTTTTATATGCGAGTAAGTTAATCATATAGCAGACTTTAACGGGAAATTGGAAACATTTATCTTTTTTTTTAGTTATGCTGCAGAAAGTTGCATCTTCAAAGGTATTTTTCTTTCTTTTTTTTGTCCTAAGCGGAGTCTGGTATCATTCCAAGCTTTCTGTCTGGAATGATAAATATTTGCCTCGTTCGACTCGGAACCAACTTTAAATTTCCACTGACGGCGCAACTCTGCTCTTCTTAACTTGATGTATGTTAAGTCTGCTGCAGGGGGTGGAAATACTCTATTTAAACTTTGGAAATGGTTTGTATTGGCAAATAGCAGATATGTGTGTGATCAGAAAGAAAAAAATAACTGAGGACTCCATCTGCTGCTGCTGTATAAAATATTTTAACATGTAATATGATCAAATCTTACACTCAGTTATCACCCAGTTAATAGAAACAAATCCAAATTGTTTTGTTTGTTTGTTTTAATATTTTAAGCAAAACTAGTGAAATAATGTTCCAGAAATTGTCAAGTAAGTAGCAAATAAACTAATTTTAAATTTGTTTAAGCAAAAGAATTAGTCCTCCCGGGTATGGAGTCACTGATGGAGACATATACTGTCTAGTTCGGTATCAATAGTCAAGTCAGTCCAGTGTATAATTCTTTAGATAAAGAAACACATAGGCTCAAGTGAATAATGATAAACTGCCAAATTGTTGTAAATTTTCTTTTTTTTTTCAAAACAGTGTTTGGAACAAGATGGATTTTCTGTGCTTTTAGTTTGCCCTTTGGAGAATTGAAATTCAGATAGATTAGTTCCTTGAGTCTGTTACACACACCAGTGGTTTATATTTATATTTATGAGAATAACTAAAGAGGCAACTCCTGGAGGTAAAACCTCCCAGCTCAGTGACAGATCCTACAATCTGTGTTTGCTAAGAGAGAGAATGTGCCAGTGTGATCCAGCGAGGTGGAGGCTGCTCCCTTAATGCCCCATCAAATCTCTGCTTCCCTCCAGAGAAAGTAGACTGAAGATTACACCACATGGCTCCGCTCCTGTTGTGACGATTGTGGTTTCAGACAGTGGTTACATTAACTGTCCTCTCCCTGTGCGCAGTCTGTCTGTGGTCTGCCTTGTTGAAACAGAGTGCGTAGTAGCTCGGTAATAATGTTATTACAACAGACTGTTCGGACATAGAAACATCAGTGTGTATTGATTGTGCACCCCCACATACACACACAAACAGTAAAGTGACAGCTTGTATGGCATAAATTGACCCCCCACTCTGCCGTTTATTCGTTTTTGTTGTGGCACGAGGGTAAATCTTAGTCTTTGTTGTCTTTCCCAGGCGACGCTTTCCCGTCAGGCTCCAGTCCCTTCCTGACAGGTTACCCAGGCCCCTCCCCCCTGACCTCTGACCCTGCGTACAGATCGGCCAATCCCAGCAGTCTGCAGATGGCACAACTCTGGGCATCGCATGCTCATGAAGGTAAATCATCGCTCTCTCTCTTTTGCTTCTGTCCTCCTTTTCTGTCTCGGTACATAATTCAAATGCTTGAAGATGCATGATATCATATTTTCATGATATTTCTCACAGTCCGCTCCCGTCCAATGCCCAGGAGGCCTGCTCTTCTTCTGTTCCTCATTGCTTACACCAGTGGGATCCTGTTCCATTTCTGTCTCTGCTGGTAGCTCTGCTTCTGGCTCTGTCCTAAATGTGTCCTGCTTCCGATGTCCGCAGCCTGTCTCGTACTTTCGCCTGTCATGAGTTACTGTAATCTGTCTTCGTCTCCCTGGTTCTTTTTTTGAGCTTCCTGTCCAGTGTGCACTTTGTCTCTGTCTTTCTTTCTGTAGCTCTCCTGCCCCACTTTTCTACAACATCTCTTCTCTGACCTAGCTTTCTAACGTGTGTGTGTTTTTAGTTTTTGTCCTTCTCTTTGGACCTCTTTGTCCTCCCTGTCTCCGCGCTCTCCTTAAGACATGCTCAGTAAGTGATTGAATCTCTTTCCTCCTCATTCCCTTGTGTCCTTTTGTGTCTCCTTATCAAATCTCGTTGGAGGAGAAGGTCAGATAGGAGGACGCGCATTTCGCAGTGCGTTTCGATGAGGTTAAGGGAGAAGGACGAACGGATTCCAATTAGGATTCATCTTAAAGCTGATTGCATCGCCTTTGTGATGAATCTTGTTCGATGTTTTCCAAACACAGAAAATCAGATTGTGTGTGATTAGGGTTTTTTTTTCCTCCTTTATATTTCAAGATTTTGTCTTGAAATTCCTCTGTTCACTGTTCAGGGACAGTTCAAGGAGACAATACTGATACATGACTGCAACTACAGGAAATGTTTTTTTTGTGTTAAACTTGGCTAAATAAATCCTGGCTGTGGCTTAACTCCTCATTATACATCTCAAAATGTCCTTCAACACATTGTCACATGTACGAATTCTTCACACCCTGAAATCAATTTGATTCCAGCGCAGGGAAGCACACAGCGCTGCATGTAAATACATTTGTTTTGTATTTACATTCTTTAATTCCACAAATGGTATCACAGTTTGGTTTTATGAAAACGTCCCATCTGCAGCGTCGGCTCTTGCCAAGACACACCCCATGTGACTTAATATTCAGCCGAAGGAGAGAGGGATAAAAAGACGGACGGACTTTTGAAGCTCGACTTCCAAGTTTAGCGTGAATTGAAGTTAAAGAAGCTCAAAAAAAACCCTCCTGCTGGTTAAAGCAGCCGTAGACTCGACTTGCTCTGATATGAAAAGGATCCTTCACGGCCTAAGAGAGATTCTTAATACCTGGTGGCTGGATTTAATAGAAGCTAAAGTTACTAAAAGCTTGAGATGTTTCCGGGCAGCAGCTATGAGGCAGACTTTGGATATGCCTGGGATGCACCGTAACAGCACAGGAACCCCCCGTATCAAAGCTGTTAAAGATCAAGGTTAGCTGTTAGCTGCGGTTAAAGGAAGCTTTGCGAGAAAACCTATCCCACATTCCTTTACTCTCGTCACATCATTCCTCTTATATTTCTGTCTCTCTGTGCCTCACACACCCCCCCAACCGCTTATACCCTCACCACCCGCCTCCCCTGCCTTCTCCATTTCTGCCTCTTGAAACAGAGAGGAGACAGCAGACGTGTTGGAACGACAGCGGCGTCTTTGATACTTCTTGGAATGGCAGGATTGTGGGAACAGGCAATGCCTCTCTCTCTCTGGGTGGCAGGCCTTTTTTTTTTTTTTTTTTTTTTTTAAACTTGTGGCAGCAACACCAACCAGTGGCAGAATAGAGGCCAGTTCGCTCCCTAACACAGAAATTCAGAGCATTACAGCAGAGAGGTTTTGTCTATATTAAGATCTGGTCTCTGAGAGCAGCAGCTGGCTGACGGGCAGACTCTTGCCCAACACCAACCCCAGACTGACCTCGCAAACAAAAAGAAACATCGCGGGCGGCACGGGCTCGACCGTAACCGTCTTCTTAAACAATAAAGTCAGTGTAGAAAGTTGAAAATTATTCAGAAGTTTCCAAAATCTATTTGTACATGTATTTCTACTAGAGTCTTGAGTCTTCTCTCACAAGTCAGTTATTCTGTATTTAAAGGATACATCACTAAAAAAAAACACTCGATTCAGCTCCTCACATGTGATCCTTCTGCTTAAAAAAAAAAAAACTTTCTATGATGGTCAGCAGAAAGTCCTGGGTTTTTTTGGTCAGATTAAAAAACATTTTAAGTCACAGCAGATTCTTGTGCGTTTATGTCGACACAAATAGAGTAAATTATCTAGAAAATCTATGATAATACAGAACAACGTAACATCCAGAGCAGGGCGATCATTAGTCATCTTCTTGGATATAAACATTAGAAACACCAGAATGCTTCACAGAATGATGCAACACTGTGAAATCCAGCCTCGTTTTTTTTTTCTTCCCGTCCCATACAGCGTTGACAGTAATGATTATGCATCAATTTCAGGTGGATTTGAATAGAGCAGCAGTGTAAGATTATTTTCATTCTTTATCAGTTGTTATTAATAATTTTCTCAAAACTCTGGACCACTGAAGAAGAAAAAGTGACACCAGTTTGCAGTAATATACAACGACAGAGACACAAAGTTATTTAGAAAATGACTGAAGCAACAAATAAAATGTCACAGTAGTTACTGATTAGTTTTCAGCCTGTCAGATTAATCAGTAATAATCAGTTATTGCAGCTGTAAAAGTAAAGAGTGATGTTTGTTTAGTTAAAAGCAGAAGATGCTTTTGTCTACATCCTCTGTGGGTTTTTCCTAATTCTCCAAATGACGGTTGTGTTAAAAAAAAAAAAAATCCGAGGCGGCCATGTTGTATTTATTTTTACTTTAATGTATGAACTGGTTGTGTGACATGTTTCTCTGTGTGTGTTTGCTGTGTTTTTCAGGCTACTCTCCGCTGCCGGGCAGCCTGTACTCCAGCCCCTACCTTTCCCTGGGGCACCTCGATCCTCCCTCGCTCTCCCAGCATCCTCTCTATGACTCACATAAAGGTCAGTCACTGTCACCAGCAACATTCATGGAGACAAATGGCTGGCATATCCTTTCATATCCTGTGACACCGTACATCAGTAGCAGCAGTGTTTGTGTTAAGTCTTTTCATTTTAGCAGTTAGTTGTGGAACTGGGCCAAACCTGCAGAAACAGTCAACATTGAGCTGACAAGTGGATCGTTTTTTCATATATTTTTTTTTCTCGCTATAACATATTGTACCATATTATGATGTATTTTCTTCTGCGCTTTAGATATAGCTGCTCTAAATATATGTAGGTTGTTTCATCTTCCCGACAAGTTGATGTTTAAATATTCATCACTTTCACCTCGGTCTGTGAGCTGAAGTGTGCAGCTGTTTGTATTTTTAGATTAAGGTGTTTTATGTTTTATATGTTGTAGAGGGTTTTTACCTGCCAGCCTCCTTGGGCCAGTCACCTCTCCATCCTCCATCTGCGCCTCCGGCTGCCCCGTCCAGCTCCACGCCTCCTCAGAGGACATCGCGGGATTGTGGAAGGGAACGGGCCTACAGGGGGGAGAGAGAGAGGGAGAGGGACCGAGAGCGGGAACGGGAACGAGAACGAGAGAGGTCGAGAGAGGAGCAGCGTCCTCACAGCGTAGTAGACCTGACGCAAGACGGGAGGAGCGAGGATGACCGCAGGGTGAGGAGCGGAGACCGGGAACGAGAGAAAGAAAGAGACCGGGACACGGAAAGAGACAGAGACGTTTGGTCTTTTCATCCTCACCTCCACCAGCAGAAATCACACTCACAACCCTCCACGGTGGAGGCCAGACCCAGGCCTTCGCCACCACAGCTCTCGTTCCCTCCGGGCGCGGGCAGGTTCCACGGACCAGAAACTGAAAGAGGGGGTCGAGATGACGAGGGTGGCTCTCGATCCCATCACAACCATAACTCTAACGCTAACTCGAATAACTCAAATGCTCAGTCAGACAGAGACAGACAGAGGAGGAACGACTCAGTGGCCACGTCGGCCGGGACCCTCCACATCTCCTACGTCCTCCCCCCAGCGCTCCAGCCCTCTGTCTCCGGACCGCCTCACCCCTCCGCGCCCAAAGACCATATCAGAGAACAGCGGGTCAGCGCACCGACATATGTGCCTTCTGTGGAGGTTTACGACGAACGGGTCGGGCCCATCCAGATCGCCTCGCAGGCCCGGGACAACAAACACGGTGACAAACACAGAGACAGAGAACGGGACAGGGACAGGGAGGCGGGAGCGTGAACGGGAAAGAGACAGGGAGCGTGAACGAGAACGTGAACGTGAACGGGAAAGAGAACGGGAGCGTGAACGGGAGAGAGACAGAGAGCGTGAACGGGAAAGAGAACGAGAGCGTGAACGGGAGAGAGACAGAGAGAGGGAGAGCTACAGGTTTCCTGAGAGGAGTCTGACGGATCATCCCCGACTCTCCCAGTCCAGCGATTCAAGCAATCAAAGAGAGGAGGGTTCTGTCATTTGTTCCAATGGTTCCATTGGCAAACGAAGTCAGGACACATTGTACTCCTCTGGTCAATCAAGGTTCAGCCCAGAAACCAGGGACATCTCTAAACACTCAATACGATTGGGTATAGAGCGGGCAGGGGCAGAGCCTAAGTGGAATAACATTAGCCCATTGGCAAACTACGCCACAACTCACATGGCTGCTCTGGCAGCGCAACACGGACACACACTTTCGTCGCCACACAGCCAGCCGACACACACACAAATATCCCATTCCCCTCACACAACTCACAGATCCAATAATAACCCACACTCCCACAGTCATTCCCCCCAGACTCACCCCTCCCAACACGGACATGGGCGCGCAGGTGAGGAGGGGAGTCAGAGACGCTACCTGGACCCGTCAGCTCTCTACCGACCCGGGGGTTCGCTGGTGGGAGGGTCCAGCAGCGGGGAGCGAGGAAGTGGAGCTGCCTCAGACCCTGCGGAAGTTTCAGCCATGCAGAGTCTGATTAAATACAGCGGTAATTTTGCCACAGAGGGTCCCGGGTCCTCCAGGCACGCCAAGGACGGCCGAGGGCCCTTTGGTGGTCTGGGTAATATCGGCATGGATGCCGAAAGAGAGAGAGACAAAGAAAGAGAGCGGGAGAGGGAGAGGTTAGCGGTGGGATCAGGTGGTCCAGGGGCGTTGAGGGTTCCTCCTCAACTGAAGAGGGAGCAGGAGCGGCCTGACAGCGCCCGCTCGTTCGGCCGTGAGGGTGAAGGCGAGGTGCGCCATCCCCCTGTCGGCATCGCTGTAGCTGTGGCTCGACAGAGAGACAGTGGGAGCACTGGCAAACCAACCAGTGGACCTTCAGACACGCAGAGACCCCTGCTGCAAACAGCCATTAAAGGTAATTATGTCTTCTTAAGTAAGATGGAAACAACAAAGCTCAGGGCCACAGTCTGCTAACCGCTCTTTAAACTTTAATAATTTCTGCTGTGATGTTTATAAAAGTAAGGAGAAAAGCTTTATAAAAAGAACAATGGTGTTTCCTCTTCCTGGCACTTCCATTTTTTTATCAACTACAGGTTAGAAATACCGGCAGGACTCGTGTAGTGAAGTTCATTCAAGTCGATCGCACAAGTCATTTATGTTTGATAGTTTCTGGCAAGTTAAATCAAGTGTACTTAATATATTTGAAATATTTTTCTAATACTGTTTCTCTTGCTTCTGCTTTAGACATCTCAGAATAGTTCTGCAGGGAACACAGACCTCCTTAGTTAAATGAACCAAGAACAAATGATTCCTCATTTTTTGGTTTCCATGAATAATGGAGGGTTCATTTTCTTTCAGATCAAAGTCGTACTTCCTCAGCTTCCGTTTGACTTTGAGGTGTTCGCACATGTGACTTGTGTGCAATGGTTAAAACAACTTCACATTAATTATGTCACAGAATGTATTTTGTGCAAAAGGCAGTTTTTTTATTATTATCTGGCTCGAGTCACTTGGCTCCTCTGTGCTGTGCAGTAATTTCTGCCATAGTGCACTCTATTCTTGGACGCCAAGGTCAATGAGTGACAGTGCTCCCTCTCCATCTCCCCAGTCTTTCCTCTTGTTTCTGTTTCTCTCTCAGCCCCATACCCCCCCCCCCCACCCCCACCCCCCCCCCCACCCCGTTCAGCCTCTGTGTCTCTTTCTCTTTACATTTCATTGAATGTCTCCCTCCTTTCCCACCCTTCCTTCATTTCTGAGAAGGGGCTTTGTAGAGTCACTCCCTCCTTGTCCCACCTCAGGCCCCCTTCTCTTTCTCCACTCTTTTCTGCAGCTCCATCTCCCCCAACCCCACCTCCACCCTCTCTGCATTAAACATGTCATTACAGAGTGCAGCTAAAAGCTACAAACAAGCCTTGAATTACAATAAGACCATGGGTACGTTGCTAAGCAATGGATCAGTCTTGAGAATGACGGACTGCGTGTGTGTGTGTGTGTGTGTGTGTGAGTGAGTGAGTGAGTGAGTGTATATGAAAAAAACGTGTGTATTTGCCAGATACAGTAGATGTTTATGAGTCTGCACATGCGTGTACATGGATCATGGATCCCTGCTGGGCGTTTATTCATTTCCCTGCTTGAACAGAGTGATTGGTTTAATAGCATCAGTCCCTCATGCTAGGAATAGCTCTTAATAAGCAGCAGAGGTTTTACACTGAAAAAACAAATAGACGGATGAATGAATGGATAGATGCATGTTGAGATGGAGGAAAGCAGGAAGGGGAAGAAGAAGAAAGAGGGAGGTTAACGATAAGATGTAGATCGATAGATTGGTTCGTAGACGGGAAAGAGAGAGGTATGTCAGGAAGTGTTGAAGTTAAGAGAGTGTGAGATGGAGGGAAGACCAGTGATGGAGGAGTGGGGAGGAAGAGGGGGCGTGCAGCGCTAATCGCTGGCTTTCTGATGCATGGAGGATAGCATGTGGGACAGGCTCCCTGTAACCTTGGTAACAGTCTTGAAACCTTTCTTGCGGCGCATGTCAGGGATTGTTAAAGTCTCTTGTCCCTTTACAGGCTACACACACACACACATACTCACACTCACACTTTCAGAGCAGAACTGAAGGGTTCAGCACACTCGTATAAAACCTCTCTGCTGCTCAGGGACCTCCAGTCAGCGGCGATGAGATGGAAGAGGGTTAAAGGGAAAGAGCGTGTGGAGAAGATCCTCATGTTTATTCTGGATGGCTTGGTTGAGTGCTGCTGCCGCTTTTCGTCTTTCTTTCTTTTCTTTTTTCTTTTTCTTTCTTTCTTTCTTTTTTTTTTTTGCTGCTGGTCCTCATAGTAAGCAGGATGGCTTTAAGACTCGGGCTGTGTGTGTAGTAGTAAATGCAGGATGGGAGATGTTCGCACATCTCTTTTGGCACCAGACTAATAACTGATAAGAGCCGACACTCTGAGCGAGAGCTGTCACTCGATTTTTATGTGTGTGTGTCTTTATAAAGTACATTCACACACACATTGTGTTCAGGCTGTGGCCTAATATTGTATTTTTAGCTTCTCCCCTCATTCTGACACGTTGTGTCCTGTCACCCGTACAATACTGGCATCTTCCCTTCTCTCCTTTGTGGTTGACCCATTTTCCTCTTTCTCCTCTGACCACATATCATTTACTCCTCTATCTTCTTTCTTATTTTTTCTTCTTTTCCTGAATGTATATGACATGTGGGACTTGGGATTAAACATTCATGGAGTCACAGTTGCAGCCACTAAACAGCCACATCTAATCTTTTCCTCTTCTCCTTGTGTCTGAACCCATCACAGATGAGGAGAGAGGGGAGGACCGTGCTCGTCACCACGATGACAGACTGCTGGCTGGCCGACTTGAGCGCGAGCAGGAGAAAGTGCTCAGGTGATTAACCCAGTCCAGCGTTGTTAAAAATACACACTCAGTTTTTAGTTGTCTATAAAAATCAACTTCTTAATGTGTCGTATTAAATAAAAATGCACCTCTATTTCATCACAGAGAGTCTAAAGAGCTGGCGGAGTTCACTCAGATGCACCCTGCCCCCTTGTCCAACGGCCTGACACCCAGTATGATGACGCCCAGTCTCATGACCCCCAACCTTATGGTGACAGGAGGGGCTGCTCTGGCAGGGGCTGCGCGTTGGCCTCCAGACCCCTCAACTCTGACCTCTCACCCCTGGATGCCCCGACCTGGAGCCCCCCCAGTCTGGCTCTCAGGCGCACCATACAGTAAGTGGAAACACACATGACTGAAAACATTGACTAACTGCTACAGTCACATGTTTAGATGTTTGATATTTCACTTAACATTCCTGGCGACGCCTGTTTTGTGATTTCAACGGCTTTTATCAAGTTGAAGGCTAAAGTCAGTTCAACTTTGTCACATAGCGTGATTCCAAAAACCTCCAAATCGTCTTCGTGTCCTTGTCTGATTGGCGTGTACCAGAAAAGGGAGGTGTTTTCTGTCTGTCGATGGTAACAGCCTCCAGGGGTCAAGTGCCACAGACATTCCAGATCTTTGCAGGACATACCAGACCTCCTCCTTCTCCTCCTCCTCCAACATTCGCTATCCAGAAATAACAGCATCAGGACACACATACTTGCATAGTTATGTGAGCTTACACATACCATCTGAAAACACAGGGACACACAGAGCTCCCTGAGGGACTGCACTGTCTAGACACTGAGGGCAAAAAAAAAAAATAAGAAAAAACCTCTCAAAAGCAGCTAAATTCAGTGTGTGCTCTCATATGTAACTCCATTACAGCTTCAGTGTGGGTATAAATACTGGATGAAGAATGATGCTGAGTAAATGTTAGTTTTTCCTCACATTTTCTGTGGCTCTAACGTTTTGTTTTTTCCACACTTTTTCCCTCCATTTTCTCCCTGTTTCTTACTTCTCCCATCTCATTCAGGCCTCGGTCCCTCCTCACTCCATCAGACCCTCCCCCCTGGCTACCCACCCTCCTTGCCAGGCTCCTTACCCCCTTCTTACCAGTTTGCCAGAGACCCTCAGTCTGGACAGCTAATAGTCATCCCTACTGAACACCTGCCACACTATGGTATGAACGCTCTTGTATCTGTCCGTGTGTGTGTGTTGATATAATGTTTGTTTATGTTATTACTTGTAAAATTACTGTATTTTTTTGCATTTTAAGAAATATAAATGAGTGCCAAGTTCACTTTTACACAGGTGTTGGCTTCTGTAATTACTATAAACAATAAGTAAGACCTTTGCCAACAATATTGTCAGTCTCCATATGGTGATATGGAGGTGTATACCAGAGGTTTTCTGCTTTACAGCACAAACAGGGGGCACTGTGATACACTTAATTATCCCCCTTAGTTTACCGTCTCCCTCACGCCCACGTTGATTGCTCTGCAGGAGGTGACGTGCTGGAGCGTGGAGCCCCGGTGTGGTCGGGGGTATACGGTACAGGCAGCTCGCTGCAGCATGCAGCCCAACTCCAGCTCCTGTCCCAGCAGCAGATGCTCCGACAACAGGAGCTGCTCATGATCCAGCAGCACACAGCGCAGGTCCTGGAGCTGCAGAGGAATGCACAGCTAGTTGTAAGTGGACCATGTGTTATTTGTGTGCACACACACACACACACCTACATCCACAAATTCAAAAAACAAAAACACATCAGCTCCACAGCTGTAAGATACATGGTTTTATTGCCCTTACAAACATCCATCACATCAACAATAAACAAACAGATCCTTGCTTTGCAGACAAACAAAGCCAGACATGATACAAGTATTGTTATACACTCATAAACCCACATACTGTGACAGTGGCTCCCTACCAGGAAGTAAATCTTTAAAAACAGCTCACAATGTATAGCTGCATAAAAAAAAAAAGATCAGCATCTGAAACAGCAGAGACTGAAGATTTAACAAATATATTATAGTATTTAGTGCATGTGCTTGGTTCATTGCATATTTACAGCAGTGCGAGATCACAGTCATGGAAATCTGAGCAGTGAAGGCTGTTATTTTTATTCTGACACAGTCTCAGTTCATATATACACTGTGCAAATACTGTATACAGAACATGGTGCTCTCCTGTGTTTCAGGAGCGATTAAAGGCGAGCGAACACCGGACAGAGATAGATGACAAAGCAGACAAGCGGAACTCAGATCCCAAACCCAGACCCTCCTCCATATCTTCCCCGTCTCCTTCTCCCGTTCTTCATCCTCGCAAACCTCCTCCTCCTTCTCGCTCGCCAACCCCATCCACATCCTCCATCACGCCGCTGCCTCCGCTCCCTTCTCCAGTCACGACCCTCAAGTCGGAGGAAGGCGGTCAGAGAGTGTTAGCGCACCCACCGACGCCCCTGCCTCACCCGCCTTCGCCCTGCTCAGCATCCCCACCCCCGTCCTCACCACGACGGCCTAAACAGGAGGCAGCCGAGGAGGGGGAGGTGGGACGGAGGGAGCAGAGGGAGGGACAGAAGCCGAGCGCTGTGCCGTTTCAGGGCATTTACTCCGGTGAGTCTTGAGGAACCTTTTAACATTTGAACGTTGAGAGCTGCTGCTCCACCTTCATGTTGTAACTATACTGAGTATTGGAAAAAAGTATATCCTGTGGGTTATTTCTGAGATGTTAGGGCTCACCTGCTGTGAGTTTGTTATTTTTAGGAGCCTCCCTGAACTAACATAAGTCAGGCCATGGATAAATCAGGCCTGATCGATGATGTATGTATCTATTATTGACTCAAACCTGTTTTTTTGGCTTCACAGATCTTCCTCCAGGTTACCCTTACCAGTCTATCACTGCCCCCTTCAGCTCACATTTCCCCCCTTATCACATCCCACCACCCACAGCGGCAAACACAGAACTTATCCCACCCCATCGCTCCCACTCTCCACCCGCAGCTGCCCCTCTGCCCTCTGCACACCTCCATTCCAGGCTCCTGGATGCGGACATTAAACCACAGAAACTTGAGCCGTCAAAGACGGCATCTTTCCTCAAACAGGAGCCCGACGTGGAGCAGCCTCAGCTGGACGTGACACCAGAACCTCTGGGTCCACTTCGCCGAAGCTGCAGCCCCGTTAGACCCAGCCAGGACAGGGAGACCGACGTAGAAATCCCAAAACCCCAGACTCAGCCGCTACCTCTGCTCGTCCCCAGTCCCAGTCTGCAACAAAGTGAGAAACTAGGAGAAGTCAGAGAAGAGGAGAAGGAAGGAGGCCAAATCAAAATGGAAGTGTCATCTTACTCATGTCAGGCAGCATATCCACTCCCACCGACGCTCACAGAAGCTGAACTTCACCCAAAGGTCATCAAGGATCCAGAGCGAACGCGATATCCACCGTGCATCACGGCGGACGCTGACAGCCACGAGTTAGTTCAAAAATGTGCCTCATTAGAGCAAACCACCAGCACCGTGTGTGAACAACAGCGGCCAGACACTCCAATCGACTTGGACGCTCCCGGTCAGAAAGAAATTGTTGCCGAAACTCCCGTTTATCCTCCGCCCAGCTCCGACTCTCCGCTCCCTCTGGTCATCGCTCCTGAGGATCCCATGGCGGGAATGCTCGCTCTGCTAACAGCCAGCGAAATGGCAATCCAGGCCCGTCCCAGCACACCGCCTGCCCCTATACTTACACCACAGATAGAAAACCCCACTCTTGGAGCAGAATGCAGCAGCGCCGGGCCTCTGGAGATGGTCGCTCTGGAGGGGATGGCGCTGCTCAGCCAAATGGCCCAGAGGGAGATGGAGAACATCAGCCAGGGGCAAGGTGAGTGCCGGGGCAGAGTTGGGAAGATATTTTTGTATGTTTTGTACACTCATCTTAATGTTTTAATACTTTCTATGTCTTGTCCAGATCTGTCATTAGAGGGTCTGGACTGTCTTCTTGAAGCAAGCAGACAGATCCTTCTAGAGGCCATAGAGAAACAGTCTCACATAGATCTACCGAGAACACTAGACCCCAATAAGAAGTACAGCTGGAGGCAGAGGAAGGAGGAGCCGGTAAGATGAAGACAATAAGGACAAAGATGAAAATCGTGGCAGTTTGTCATCATGTTGTGACAGAGTTGTCACTTTGTTCCCTCTCTTATATTTTCCCTCTCCTCTTCTCTGCAGCTGTACAGTAAATTATCTGTGGACATGTTGGACGCGGTGGAAGTGGAGTACCGCGTCCGCCTGGCCGAGCTGCAGAAGACGTATAAGGAGAAGCAGCGAGAGCTGAGCAAGCTGCAGAGACGCAGAGACAAGCAGTGAGTTGTTGCGAAACACAGTGCACATGCGTGTTGTAAGAGCCACATTCGAAATGAATGAACCGCTGCGCTGCTGTTAAAACGGATACACACTTGCAGAACAACACTTCCACATCAGCACTTAACTCCTCTGTTTGTGTCAGTGAGCGGCAGCAGCAGGAGGATGACAGACGGAGTCTGACCAGACGAGGAAGAGGGCGACCCAGGAAGAGAAAACTTTTAGCCACGCCTCCCAAACTGGACAGTCGGCCTGGAAAGTGAGTGTGATCTGCAGCTGTTTTTTGTTCGTTCGTTTGTTTTGTCCCATTTTGCCTCCTTCGGTTTCATACAGTGTAAACTTCGTTTCGTCTAAGGGTGGGGAGGCCAGTGCAATACTCTGAGGACTCTGAAGCCGGTGAAGGACAGAGGAAGAGGTTCCGGGTTTCCAGAGAAGAGGACGAGACAGATGCAGGAGTAAAGCTGAAAAAGAAAAAGAAGAAGAAGAAGAGCTGGAACGACCAGGAGCCATCCACCAGTCACGCTCTAGAGGTGAGTGTTTTGATTTCAGCAGCAGCGTAGCTCAACTCATCCGATCAATTTAATTTAATCCGATCAATAAACATTTTTTTGTTTGCTTGGTTGTTTTCGTGGTGTCCTCAGGTGTTGAAGGTGAAGCGCGGCCACGTGTGCGAGCAGGAGCAGCTGGCGTCCGACCTCGACAGAGCTCTCTCGCTCTCGCAGCTCAGCTCGCTCGGCGTGTCCCACAAACTCTCCTCCAACGCCAAATTAGACAAGTCCAAGAGCAAGTCCACCGACGGTCGGGTGAAGGAGCGCGCCGTCCACTCGCCCGTCAAAGGAGGGAAACACAAGATGGCTGCCAAGGCTTCCACTTCAGAGACCATCCAAAAGGTTAAAGGTCAGAAGAAGACTGCTTTGTTCTCTCCTATGAGATCAGAGCTCAGCAGCTGCTCCAACAGTGAGTACCTGAGAGAAACGCTCCTGTCAGATATTAACTCATAAAGTAACACTGAGTTTTGAGTTGCAGAGTGCAGGTGGTTATAGTTTTTAATGAAACTATATATTTGTGGCCTGTTTTTAACGAAACAGGGACACAAATAGGATAGTGAAGTTAAAAAAAAATAACAAAAATGCATCGCTGGTTTTGATCTTTTCATGCTCTTTGTGCCAGAAACATTAAGAAGTCATACACTCACACTGACCCATTTTATCTCCTGAGCTCTTTCTGTCTATAAACTAACCACATTTATTCCATCCATGGATTTTTCTTTATCTAACTTTTTTCCATCTCAGTCCTTTTCTTCCTCATACCTGCTTTTTGGACGGACATGGTGGCTTTGTAGAGTCATTGCATGCTGCTGGTAGAAGATCTGTTACAGATCCGTATTTAATAGTATTAAATCCATCAGGTGATGCGGCTGCGCTGAGTTAAGTCAATAGTTGAGGTTTATTTTTGCAGCATCTTTTTGTGGTTGACGTCAATCAGAGATCTCCTTTTGTATCTGACTCTTTGTTTTTTTTTTTTTTTTCTTTCGTCCATGTGACCTCATAAATCATTAACCGCACTTTCTCCGCACCAGACTCTGATTCAGAGGAGCACAATTCAGCTCGAGGGGGCTGGCCCCCTCTCTCAGGCACGCGCTCCCACGGCAACCTGACCAGGAAGCGGCGGTCCGCATCATCGCCGACATCCCTGCTGACCAGTCAGAAGTCTCAGAAGAAGAAACACAAGCACTTATCCCTGCTGCTGGAGGAAGCGGGCCTCAGCTCCTCTGACGACTCCTTCGACCAAGGTTACTGACCAAATCTTACAGCTCCTCACCGCTCGCTGTTGAGTCAGAGAATACTGTGTCTTTGAGCCTCGTCACAGCTCGTGTCTTTGCTTTTAGCTAAGGCCGCTGTTTTTTTGTTTTGTTTTGTTTTGCTTTTTTTCCAGACTGTGCTTTAGCTCGACGATCTCTACCTCTCTTGCTGCTGGCTTCTCTGCAAAGTTGCCTTTTTTAAAAAACAAACAAACAAAAAAAAAAAAAAAAAAAACAAAGAGTTGAGCCTATTTCTATGGTGTTTTTTAATTGCCTGGATTGCAAAACCTTTTTTTGTAGCATTTGTACATTTTGAAAAATTGTGTGAATTGTGAGATTTTGTTGTATTGCAGTTTGGTACCTATAAGCTTTATTAAAGGTGTTGATTTGATTGGTACAGAAAGCGAAGAGCTGTGGTCCTTGTGTCTGCTTCATCCGTCGGTCTGTCTCTGTCAGTCTGTCCAGCTGCCACTGCACCTCACACATCCTCTAGTGCTCTGTTCGTCAAATATCCCTTTAGCTCTACTTCGGAAAACACCGTCTCTCTTTAATGTTTTACATCTCAAAAAACAAACATTTTGTCTGGAAGATTAAATCAGAGCACACAGAGCTTAAATCTGATTGGACAGTTTCTTCCTGGTCAGCATAAATGGTCATAAAATAAGAAAAATTGAATCATAGTTGGCTGGATTTTCTCATTTTTTTGGAATGGCTAGTTACATTTACATCAGACTAAATGTTATTGATGATGTGGCCTTGTGATTGATGTTGTGGGGGAAGTAAATGCACCAGGAGTGATTTGATGTATTAAATGTTGGGGATATTTGGACAATAGAGCTCCTCCGCTGTGTCTACTAAACCTTCAAATAACCCTTTTCCCTTTACGTTGCTCTCTCAGACAACCTTGCTCTGTCCTCTCACCTTTCCCTCCTCACCTCTGACCCCCCTCCTCCCCTACCTGCCCCACTTTTACCCTACCCATGATGCTTTGAGTGTCTCTCAGCCTGTTCCATGTGCTTGTGCTGCTGCCGCTGCGACATTACAGAAGCTTGGCAAAGGACTAGCGCAGCCTTGAGCCTACGCTACCTCGCTGCGGCTAGTCTATGCTGTGGCTAAAGCTTTGCTTAAGCTAGACTGTGCTAAGGCCAGGCTATGCTACGGCTAGGCTGCGCTCTCGCCGCTGCGCTGCCCCGCCCTGCCTGAGGCCACACCCCTTGTCACCTGCTCTGTAAGTAGGAAGTGCCCCTCCCTCTATTTTTTTATTTTTTTTATTGACCGCTAACATGGACCATGCTGAAATTGAACTACATCTTCAGAACATTAACTTTTTTTTTCTGGTTTTTATTTACTTTTTTTTTTTTTTTCCACAAATTGAAACTCGTAAACGAGAGCCACGGTTACCCACAATTACCGAACTTCATGTCTTGAAGGAAGGGTAACCATGGTTACTCAAATATTTTTTACGAATATTTATACCAAGGGGCCTCACAGGGCTGTCCTCTCAGAGCCTGCTTGTTGTTTCGTCTGCTTGCTGCTGTTAACACAGAGTGGATCCACAGCACAACACCTGTGCCACATTTGGCACCTAAACAGTTTAAACTTTATATTTTATTTGTCTGCAACAAAAGTTTAAAAAAAAAAATCAGAATTACTGTTTCAGATTTAAGAGAAAACTTGCTGCCGTGATGTCAAAGTTTACGCCCGTACGCTGTGACATCATCAGTGGGTGTGGTCAGAAGATAAATAAACAAACTTGAAACCTTCAACCAGCTTATCAGCTTTTAGGTATTTATCTTAAACATCCAAAATGTACTTATTTAATAGCTTATTTTATTCATTTAATTCAATTTGATTTATTTAATGTTAAGTTATGTTGTTTGTTGTAATTAAAGAGATGTTGTGCTGTGCACCCACCATCATTGTTAACACTCTAACCCTTGAGGAAACACTTTCCTCCTGTTCATCTGTTGCCGTGGACCTAACTGCTTTACTACCAGCAATACACAGCTAACCGACGGTATGTTACAGTGTGTGTACACTCAGCTGTCTGTGCGTTAGGAACAGCTTGCTTATAATTAACGCAGTGTTAAGAACAATGCAACCAACCTGTGTGGTTGTATTGTTACGATGTTCAGATGATTGAACTGTTTGATTATTCTGGAGGCTGCAGTTTGTAATTTCATTGATCTGTGTTGCATCACGCTGAGAGGTGTGTCTATTGTTTAGCCAACCCTCATTGTTCTGAATGGTGTAGGCAAAATAATAGGAACACCTAACAATACACACTGCATTCTCCAAAAGGATCAAACAACTAACTCAACATTTCTTTTAAGACAAAGACAGAATATCGTAACCTTTGTCAGGACTGCTGCTTTAGACCAAATTAGTTTTAGCTAAGTGTTCCTAATAAATTGAGAGCTGAGTGGATAGGTATATGTGTGTATGTGCGCTGTCTTTTGTGTGATCTGCTGCTCTTGCTTTTTTTTTTTCACTCTGCCACGTTGTGTGAAGGGTTTTCTTTTTAATAATGAAGGATCTCTGAGTCAGTCTTAGCTCACATGGCTTCACCACCAGGTGTGTGTGTGTGTGTGTCTCTCACATGCATGTGGTAAAATGCAATTTTCCCTGCTGTATCTTGCTTACACAGCATTGTAACAGTGTGAAGGCAGCTGCAGTGTTTTGGACAGTCTATCTTCTCTTCTGTCTTCTACTCAGCCACTCAACCTTTCTGTTCAGATGAGACTGTTGTATCCTCCTCACACAGGGTTTAACTCTGTCTTGAAGAAGCTGCGTCTTGATTGTTTTCTTTCTGTTCAGTTCATCTTCTCTTGAGATGCGCACTCTTTGTATCCCGCAAGTTTGTAGGAAGTGAATTGACCTTTGGCCCAGAGTCTCCGTGCTGCTGCAGCCACGTTTCATCTCTGAGATACAAAAAATGAAAAATTAAAATACAAATCTTTTCTTTCAAACAGAAACCTCAGAGGACGAGGACGATGACGACGACAATGAGGAAGAGTCTGACTCGGACGACGGCGGCTGTGAGGAGAGCGGTCTGGGTCTGTTGGCCAGGTTTGCGGCAAGCGCGCTCCCCGTCAGCTCCACGCCCTTGAGCCTCCTGCATGATGGCAAACACCGCAGCAGGCAAAGCACTCTGGGTAAAAAAAACAAAACAAAAAAAAAACACAACAAACACAGAATTTGTGTAAATGAAAACAGACCAAAAATGGAATATAGATTATCTTTAATAGAAAGTAACAAGAAAAAGAAAAGTTGAAAGAAACAGATTGATCTTTTTTTCTTATTATGTTGCAAACTAAATGCAGACGAGACCAAACTCTCCTGGTTTTTACTAATTTCACAGCTTTTCCTGACTGCATCCAACACCATAATTGTATTTTTTTTTTTTTTAATGCGGTTGAGCAGGTTCACCGCCCGAGCGTTTGTTCAGGATTATGTTATTGATTCATGGTTAAATATTCATTCATTTGTAATTGTCACATCAGGGTGCATGTAATGATTCGGTCTTGAATTATGTATTAGTTTCAAATTGATCAATAGTCCTATTCACTGTGTTATTGATTTCAGAAAATCTAACACCTGAGTTTATTATTGCCTGTATGTGTTTATTGGAGGGGCTGGGTTTTATCTGTAGTGTGTGTGTGTGTGTGTGTGTATGTGAGAGAGAGATATGAGGAGTTTTTATATCATGTGACCCTCGTCCTCTCCTGTGACAGGTTCATCAGAGTGCGAGTGGTCAGACTCTGGTTCAGATCTGAGGTTGAGGAAGTTTCCCTCTCTGCTTCACGGCAAACGCTCCGCCCCAGAGCTCCCCCTGTTGCCCCCAGCAACCCGCCGCGCCGACCAGACGAGCCCCACCAAGCGTGATGAGGCGCTGCCAGTCAAACGCAAAACACCCCTGCCCAAGCCACGCCCCTCACCTCGGTCTCCGCGCCGATTCAGCTTCGACCTCGCCGCCGGCTCTGGGTTCGGAGGCTTCAGTGAAGACGAAGGCTGGAACCGACGACGCAGCGAGAGGATTTTCCTCCACGATGCCACGACCTCAGCTAGTCAGACGTCTCTACCAGCTCCAGGCTCCACCAATCAGAGCTCCTCCTCTTCTTCCTCCTCCTCCTCCTCCTCTTCTTCTTCGTCCAGCTCAGCCACACCTCTCACCCCCAAGCCCACCTCCAGACCCAAACCTGCTCCACCCAGCAAAGAGGGAAAAGATGTGGTGAAAGTACGTCAATAATTCATGGGGTTGTTGTTGTGCAGCAGCTGAGACGAGCCTGCGCTCGTCTTTTCTTTTACAGTTTCACTCCTCTGCTCTTCCTTCAAAGTCTGATTCCCTCACACCCTTTTTGTCTCTCCTGACATATCTGTATGAGTGTGTGTGTGTGTCACTGAGGGTGTATTTAAGTGTGTGTGTGTGTGTGCCAGCAGGGTTTCCCAGTACTTCAGTCACTGCAGCTCTCTCCTGCTGTCTGTGTCGTGTTGCTGACAAGAAAGGACAACTGCAGGCAGCCTGGCAACATCCCACCCTCAGTGTGTGTGTGTGTGTGTGTGTGTGTGTGTGTGTGTGTGTGTGTGTGTGTGTGTGTGTGTGTGTGTGTGTGTGTGTGTGTGTGTGTGTGTGTGTGTGTGTGTGTGTGTGTGTGTGTGTGTGTGTGTGTGTGTGTGTGTGTGTGTGTGTGTGTGTGTGTGTGTGTGTGTGTGTGTGTGTGTGTGTGTGTGTGTGTGTGTGTGTGTGTGTGTGTGTGTGTGTGTGTGTGTGTGTGTGTGTGTGTGTGTGTGTGTGTGTGTGTGTGTGTGTGCGCAAGCAAGGAAGTAAATGTCCAGTAGATCTTGAGCTCCTTCTTTCATTCATATGCACGTTTTAACGCTATGTGTTGTGACTTTTAAAAAGCAGAAGAAGAAGCTGAAGGACTCTCCTCTGCCCGTGAGCCCGTCCACTCTGTGCAGTCCAATCACAGATGTCCCCGTCCCTCTGAGCCTCAGCCCGGCTCGCAAGAGCCAACCAAAAGCCAAGACCAAGGCCAGAGAGGTCAGTGCGATGATGGATCAGTTGCAAACTCATAATGGATGTGAACTTAATTATCTTGGCAAGGACAAAAACCTCCAGAACATTTAAGTTATTAGACCTAAATGTGCACACATGCTTTACATTCAGGCTGCTGTTTCAACACAGTGGGGGGAAAAAACAGGTCTCCAGAAATTAACTTGTTCCTTGTGTTGGAATTTACACTTTTTTTTCTTGTTAGCGTGAAAAATTATTGTGTTATCTTTTTGCCAAAGTGTTGCATTGCTCTCCGTCTGCTACCAACCAGAACCCAAGTTTGTTTTGGAAACATTAAAAGGCATCAAAGCGTGTTCGGAGCTCTTTGTGGAACGGCAGAGAAAGATTGTGTGTAATTCAACAGCATAAGTGTTGTAATATGTCAATGTTTTCTTTTGAAAAATGAATATGTGGTATTATTGAACTGTTAATTTCATTTAGTTTTAAGTGGAAACTAATTTGAGGAAAGTCAGATTCAGTTCTCTCAGGGTTTTTGGAAGAAGTTGATCGTAACATAGAATTTACTTTTTTTTTTTTATTAAAACCTGTGTGGGTGTGTGTGTGTGTGCGTGCGTGTGTTTACAGCCTTCCAGAGGAGCAGTGAGCCGGCTGATGGAGAGCATGGCGGCAGACGAAGACTTTGAACCGAACCAGGACAGCAGCTTTAGTGAAGACGAGCTCCTCCCAACTCGCAGCAACAGCGTTTCAGAGAGATCTTCAACACCTGGTGGGTGCACACACACACACACACACACACTTGAACACACTATAGATAATGATGAGTGTATTCATTGCATGTGCTCTGTGTTCAGCTCCGGTACAGTGTGTGTTGGATAAAGATTCTCTGGTGGACGGACTCCGAGTTCTGATCCCGATGGACGACCAGCTCCTGTACGCTGGACACGTGAACACTGTGCACTCCCCTGACATGTGAGTAGATGCAAGCAGCCTTTTTTTTTTAACAGAGGAAACACACACATCTGGTTGCACTATTAAAAGCTGCAAATCAATCAGTGTGCTCCAGTTTTATTTTTTTTTTCCTCCAAAGTCGGCCATCCTTGATTTAAGAAGTAACTTATAAAGCTGCACATTTGCAGATACAAACCCCAGAACGCTGTGTTATTAATTCCTGTGAGCTTTTTCGGGGGGAATAGTCTTGTTCTGCCTTCTTCGAAAAATTAGATAGATTGGTGCAGTCTCAACTCTTTGTGCAAAATATAAAGCTAAAGCCGGCAGTGGGCGAGCTTAGCATAAAGAATGCTTAATTAACAGAAAACAAACAAACTAAAGCTGTGTTTGGCCAGGATTAATATTCCAGTGGGAGTTTTAACCACAGCCAAGGTGTTGTAGTCATTTGTAAAAGTCATTAAGCTCTCCATCCTGCTGCACATCAAAGCAGTCAGAATCTAGATAAGGACTCACTGCTGTGTCTGGCAGAGAGGTGATTTACACTTCAGAGAAAGCCGATGTGACTCTGGATACTACCTGACAGCATTGTACAAAAGGCAAGCCCCCGTACACTGACCCCAAACTTCTGACCCTCACTCTCCTCTGGTGATTTCTGTGTGCAGATACAGCGTGGTGGTGGAGGGGGAGAGAGGGAACCGACCACACATCTACTGTTTGGAACAACTGCTGCAGGAAGCTGTGAGTAAACAGGATGTTTCCCACATAGAGATCTTTTTCGAAATACTTCGCATCGCACCTTTATCTTTACCTTGAGCAAAGAAATATATACATGTCGTACAGGAAATAAGGGTGGTTGATGCTGTGTTGTGTTGACATTTATGAGTTCTTTGTTGTATATGTGCAGATCATCGATGTGAAGCCTCCATCTGTGCGCTATCTCCCAGAGGGCACCCGCATCGCTGCCTACTGGAGCCAACAGTACCGCTGCCTTTACCCCGGCACTGTTGTCAACGGTACAACAACAGCACACACACACACACGAACACATACCCACCACTTAAATGATATGATTCATAAAGCACTTACGTGGACGATTTAATTGTAGATGGCAGCACAAACAAATGTAAAAGATCTCGACAGGGCCATTTCTTTGAAGTATGATAGAGCAGAGTCTATTATTGTGAAGCGTCAGATGGTAATGGAAACATATAACTGGTCTGGGTTGTGTCCTTTATTGAACATTTTCAGTTCAGTGAATCAAAACTCATATTTGACAGCAGCTGTTTTATTTGCTCAAATGTGCACAAATCAATATGTTCACTGCTGAATGTGATTTTGACCCAAAAAAAACAGGAAGTTCAGATATCGATGAAAACGATGATCTCATCACGGTGGAGTTTGACGATGGCGACACGGGCCGCATCCCCCTCTCTCACATCAGACTGCTGCCGCCAGACTACAAGATCCACTGTGAGTGTGCACACACACGCACACACACGCACATATACACACACACAAGAGAGTTGATTGTGTAGAAACAACTCTCAACTCTCAATTATGATCTCATTTCATATTTCTTGTAGCAGCTCTCAGCTCTCTTTAGAAACGGGGAAGGAGAAGAGGGAACAATCAGACTTTCTTTCACTGCATTTTCACATGCAAATTTGCATTTCATTTTACTGTCACTGCAGGGTTTGAATCCTATGCTATATATATATATATATATATATATATATATATATATATCCTTCCTTTACTGCTGTGTGTGTTGATGGTTTTAGCATAAATGTTTTCCCCGGTAGAGTGCTACTAACTTGCAGCTGTTCCATTGCTTTGCTACTTCTTAAAGTGTGTAACTGTTCTTTTTAGACTGTCAATGTGTTTTCCAGGTCTAAATCCTGGTTCAGTGTAGAAGCTTGTCGAAATATTTTCCTTTATTTGAGCATGGTGCTCCCAAAAAGTAGGAGGTTTATGACATAAAAGACATAATGGTGTCAGGCAAGTACCAGACAACATCTCGCCTTTATTGTTCCTGTTCTTTCTTCTTATGAAACTCAACTACCCCTCGTCTCTAAGCGTATAGTTTGAATTCCCGAGACAAGTCATAAAACCCCTCTGGCTTTCTTCCTCCTTCCAGGCGCCGAGCCTTCCCCTGCACTGCTCGTGGCGAGCTGCTCCAGGAGGAGAGTCCGCAAGTGCAGCAAAGAGGGCAAAGAGGCAGGAACAAAGGCAGAGGAGAGCGCTCCGAAGATCAAAGGAAAACCTGGACGCAAACCCAAACCCAAACCAGGTGAGACGCTCAGACTGCCTTCCAGGAGTTTGATTGATGGATCGATAAAAGTCTTTGTCAGGTGTCTGCTGTTATTTTGTTAGTTCAAAGAGGCGCGAACCTCGAGATCAGTAACATTGTCACTAATAGTCGTTACTAACCCACCAACCTGCTGTCTTTCCTACCAACAGATTCCTCCTGAGTCTAACTCCATTTGTCTGTAATGTATCAGCGAAATAGTTTCACAGAAATGACTGAAGTGTCAAATCTGTTGAATTATTAAAAAAAGAAATGATAATGTTTCCCACCAGAGGTGAAAATAATAGAAGGGGGTGCTTAAAGTAAAACCAATCCAACACGCATTAAGTACTGCCATCATTTTTACCTTTATTTGCCTTTTTTTCCTTCATTGAGTAATTCCATGGGACCAGTAAAGGACATCTCCTCACACACTGGAGCCAAATGTGTCATAAAGAAGATGGATTTCACATTATTTGGCTCGGCGCTCATCACACAGGCACAGCGTGTTGCTCTCCTAAGTGCTTTACTCATCTATTTAAGGCAGCTCCAAATTTGCATCATTTGTGTTGATTATGAGGAATAATAATAGAAATTCGTAAGTTCCTACTTTAACATATTCATCAGAGAAAACAACAAAGAGTTAAACTCTAAAAGTACTTGAGCATTTTAGCTCAAAAAATAGCTTGAGGAGCAGAAACATCTTTCATCAGACATCTCATATTTAACAATATTTGTCATCACTGATATCAGTTAGATAAATGTGCTCTAGCAGCGTCTTTGTCGCGGTTGCTCCAGCGGTAGTACCTGACATGTTTCATGTCTGATTTGCTGACGCTGACCTTGTTTCGACCGGGTAAGCAGTTCTCAGATGCAGCGTGTTCAATCTGGTATTGTTTCTTTGCTGATTTGTCGACCATGTGAGACTGTAGACCACAAGAGTCACGAGGACACACAAAGAAAACGTCAGCATTTCATGTACATAGTTTGAGCAAAAAAAAAAAAAAAAGAAGTTGTTAAATGTTGTTTTGTTTTTCTTTTTGTTTCCTCAGAAACTTCCATGAACCAAGATAGCCGAGAGAAACCTGATCCTCCACCTCCCTCCTCCCAACCTGCAGAGAGACCCCAAGCTCCAGCTAAACCTGCTCAGGACAGGACCACTTCTGTCCAGAAGCAGGTTCAGGAGAAACCTCGTCCCGCATCCAGACCAACGATGGGAACCCAGTCGAAACCTGGTCGCAAAAACTCCACCACGTCCCCCGCAAGTAGCCCCACCCTTCCCAACCCGGTACCCAGGAAGAGCAGCTCGTCTCAGCCTCCTCCAGCTAAACCATCCCGCTCTCTCCCTCCGTCGCTCTACCCCTCCACCTACGGGAAAGTCCTCACCGTGGACCTGTACAGTGAACCCAACCTCAGCTCGTACAACAGCCAGCGCAGAGATCGGGAGAACACCAGCAGCGTCAGTCCCACCACCAACAGATCCATATCCCGACCCTTAACAACATCTACTGCACCCAAGCCCAGTTCTTCAGCTACATCCAGGCCCAGCTCTGCCTCCACACCCAAAACTAAACCGTCCTCCGACCACCACAGCAGCTCCAGACCCAGTCTGGGCTCTGGACTCGTCTCCAGCCCCATCTCCAGGCTGTCGACAAGCAAACCAAGCTCTTCTCTGACTCCCAGACCTTCATCGTCATCATCGTCCTCTTTGTCATCACCGTCTGCGCCCAGGCCCAAACTTAAGATGCCATCTGATCAGCTGTCCTCCAGCTCCAGACCCAACCCCAGCTCCATCTCTAGGCCCAAGTCCAGTTCAGGACAGAGTGACGGGGCGTCAGCGGTGAGGCGGAAGCCTCTGTCTGCAGAGCCGCTCGTGAAGTTGGACCACGAAGGTGTCACCTCGCCAAAAACTAAGAAGACAAAGGCTCTGATGTTACTAGAGGGACGCAACGTCAGACGAGATCACGCCCCCATCACCACAAGCTCGGCCAATCAAAAACTGATGAAAGCCAAACTGAGAACTCCGGATCGAGACTCCAGCCTGCCAGAGAAAGACTCGGCCTACAAAGCACCCACACTGAGTAAGGAGAAGGTGGAAAGTCGTGGAAGTGGTGGCAGAGGACAGGAAGTGGACAGCAGAGAGGAGAAAGTTAAAAAAGAAGAAAGAAAGGAGGTGGAGAAGAGAGAGGAGAGAAAGATGAAAGAGGAGTCTCAGAGCAGCAGCAGCTCTGAGTCAGAGGAAGAAGGTGATAAAGGGAAGATGAAGAAAAAGAAGAAATGCACCTCGAGTTGCTCTTCCTCCTCTTCATCCTGTTCTGGTTCCTCATCATCATCTTCATCGTCCTCATCCTCATCGTCGTCCTCCTCCACTGACGACTCCTCCTGCAGCTCAGACGAAGAGAGGACACCGACACCTCCACCAGGCCCCGTCTCCTCACCTCCGACGCAGGACAAACCAAAAGAAGAGACAAAGGAGGAAGAGGAGGAGGAGGAAGAGGAGGTGAAGGAGGCAGAGGTAAAAGTGGAGGAGGAGGAGGAGGAAAATGTCACCTCCGTCACGATCTCCGTCTCCATCAACGTCTCCAGCTCCTGCTGCTCCTGCTCCATCTAAACCTGGTAAACCAGCCACGGGGAAGGGCTCCGGACAAAGAGGTCGCCCTCCGAAACCGAAGCCCAGCGGAGGAGAAGGGAAAGTGGGGAGACCAAAGCGCAGAGAGGGAGTCCACCTCCCCACCACCAAGGAGCTGGCGAAACGTCAGAGGCTTCCCAGTGTAGAAAACAGGCCCAAGATTTCTGCTTTTCTTCCAGCCAGACAACTCTGGAAGTGGTTTGGGAAACCCACTCAGGTGAGGAGAGAAATGACATCATGATAGAATTAATTTGTGTTTTTTTTTCTGTTTGTTTGTTTGAAAGAAACATTGTCTGTCCTCGCCCACATGTCATTGCTGTCACTCTGTGACCAGTTTGTCCTCCTCTGTCCTCCTCCAGAGACGCGGTATGAAGGGCAAAGCCAAGAAACTCTTCTATAAGGCCATTGTTCGAGGACGGGAGATGATCCGCATCGGTGACTGCGCCGTGTTTCTGTCTGCCGGCCGGCCCAACCTGCCCTTCATCGGCCGCATCCAGAGCATGTGGGAGTCCTGGGGGAGCAACATGGTGGTCAGAGTCAACTGGTTTTATCATCCTGAGGAGACAAACCCCGGAAAGAAACTTACTGACAAGAAGGTGAGAGTTTCTGTTCGAAAAATGAGGTCAAACTGTAAAACAAATGCAACCAAGCCAGACAAGCCACCATCATGCGAGAATCACCTAAATATTTATATATAGGCCAAATATGTTTTTTTTTAGCTTTTTTCTATAAGTAAGACTTGTTTCCTTTGCAGAACTGGGATCAGATGTGTGGTCAGTCTTTACCAGCAGCTCTTCACTCCTCTATCCAGAGGAAAGATTTCATGGAGGTGAGAGGAAAATGAATTATTTTTCTACAGCTCTCTTACTAAGGCTTTAAAACCCTGGTGTTTTTGTAATATAACCCTGGAGCAGAGTAATGGAACCTGCAATGAATACTCCATGAGTAAAATCCTGACATTAGCAAACAAAATTTAGGCACTGGAAGTTTTTGCTTTTTGTTTAAATTGTTTCATATAATAATAAAGAGTATTTCTCAATCGATAAAATGATGTTTTTGTACGTGATAGGCAGCAGTTTTTAGAATAAAAATGTGTGTGTGTCTACGCCGCAGCGCGCCCTGTATCAGTCGTCTCACAGCGATGAGAACGACGTGCAGACGGTCAGCCACAAGTGCCTGGTGGTAAGTGTGGACGAGTACGAGCAGATGACGCACACGCGCCGCTACGCCGACAGCGAAGACCTCTACTACCTGGCCGGCACCTACGAACCCACCACTGGCATGATCTTCAACACAGACGGAGTCCCGGTCATCTGCTAAAAACAAAACAAACGCGCTACGAGTCGCTGACACCAAATCGTGATGTGACCCGGCAACTTTGGACCTCACTGGGAGTGAAACCAAACACGTTGTCTTTCCAAGTCTAATCACTGATCACTTCATCGGTGATGGATCTTTTTTCCGCAGCCGTTACTCGATGAGACGAACTCATCTCCGCTACGACACCACGATACACTTCAGACGGACTGTCGTGAACAGCTACTTATACTACAGAGACAGGAGACACTACAGACAGTATTAAAAGGAACAAGTCTCCTGAAACATTTGCACACACAGACTCCATCGACACACACTGTTTTACTTGTCGTGTTCGTGGGAACGTTTGACAACACGCGCGAGTACCACAGTCTCCTTTTACATGTAAATACACCCTGCATAAAAACATAGACACAAATTTACACTCACATGCACAGACACATGTAAATACTCACCCCCCATGTAACACACACAAACACACAGTTATATAGAGGAAAATATGAGTGTTTTATTTTCATGTTATAGATTTATGTCAGAGTACTTTTTTCTAAAGAGGTAAACAGTCAAGAAGCTTTAATGAACTGTGAATGATGAAACAGGAGAGAGGCCGCCCCGTGTCTGTCCATCCGCCCTGGCGGGACGGACAGACAGACACACACAGACGGTGGTGTGACGTTGTGATTATGATGTTGCCGTGGTGATGTTACAGTCATGTTACAGTCATATAAATGTAAATCTACAGAACAGCAGGAGCGACAGACAGACGCAAAACGAAAGAGATGCACAGAAAGAGCGAGGTAGAGACTCCCACCGTCGCTGACCAACAGAGAGCACTTAAAAAAAAAAACAACAAAAAAAAAACACTTAAAATCTATCCTCCTTTAATTTAACCCCCTCAATTCCCCTTGACAATCCTAACTCGGGCAGGCAAAACTGTCGGCACGTACTAAAACTTCTGACTCCCTCAGAGACTCAGGCTAAAGAGAGAGGAAGGAATCTTGTGCTATTTAAAGCACTTCCCCATTTTCATTTTTGTGTTCTTTATCTTAAAGGGAAAAATCCACCCGTTCAACGCTTTAAACACTATGAAACACAAACAGCTGCTCTTGACGCGTCTTGCATTCCGATGTTTGGCCCAATTTGCACTGAGGTTGAACGACACTGCGGGGAAAACCGGATCCATCCCGCCTGGAGGCCGTCGTTGGGTCTCAGCGGTGTTGAAAAGTATTCTGGGAAATGTAAGGCGTCCAGTTAAAGTAAACTACAACACTTGACTTATAAAGTCACTCCATGAATGTATGAACAAGACAAGCTGGTATATTACAAGTGTAGGAGTCCCATAGGGTGGATTTTTTCCTTTTTTAAGGTATTTTCAGGGTTGTAAACGCCGCAGTCAGTCCAAGATGCATCAAGGTCATGGCAGTGATATACAGTATAAAGCTGCCAGCGCTGATTAGATCAGCATAATTCAATTTTTAACACCCATCTTCCACAGTTTGGCTTCCTGCACTGGGTTTTGGCTGCTGTGTTTGCAACCTCTAGATGTCCTACGTTTGATGTATTTTACATTTCTTTTGCTTCTGCTGTTTTATGGATGTCCATCTTACCCTCTTATGGTTACAGTTTGCCCTCCAAGCAATCATATTTGACATGAGTGCACTTTGAATGAGCTCGGCTGCAGAGGAGACGGTAGCAGAGAGTCATGTATGTATTCCCAGAGTTTAAAAAGAAAACTCCTCTGCGTGCCGGTGATGCCCATTCACTCTTAACTCACGGACAAACAAAACAAAACAAACACACACGACCACATCCCTTTTACACGTTGTTCTTTTCGGCTCTCTTAGCTGCTTATGAATTTTTTGTCTATGTGCCTAGTTGAACCGATTTTTTTTTCTTTAGGGTGAGACTGTTGAATGTCATGCTCAGGGTTGTGAGCGTTTGGATGGCCTTACTCTCTCAGGCCTTATGATGATGATGATGATGATGATGATGATGATGATGATGATGATGATGATGATGATGATGATGATGATGATGATGATGATGATGATGATGAGTCACAAAAATCTCTTAGGTCCCGCCCCCTACAACCGCCATCATCCTCAGCTCCTTTAAGGTGTGGGGGAGGATTCAGATCCGTATTTGCCCCAGTCTGCTGATGTTGGGAAACACCCTCCTAGTTTGTGATTTAAAGTTAAACAACCCTGTATTCCTGAGCTCTTAACCCACTTAGTTACACTATTGTGTATAGAGTGTCTTTCAGATATATCAGTGTCTATATACGGTATGAAATATACTGTATATACAGAATATATCTGTGATTATCGTGTTGATTTTCTTGTATGTTTCTTACCGCGTTGCCCTCTCTGTTTTAGAGCAGAGATTGAAGATTGTCTTGTTGATATTCAATAGGTTTAATATTTTCTACTCTGTCTGAAGTTGTCTGATTTTATTATAGGCTATATCATATTTTTAACTCGCGCTGCGTGATGTCTGATAAACACACCCAGGTTGTCGTTAACGTCGTTAATGTGACATTTTACCGGTAAATGACAAAAAAAAAAAAGACGTCCTCGCCAGCACAACAGCATCTCAGTACACATTTATACAAACACCCAGAAATAAAAGCCACCAAGTAAAAGAAAAAGGTTGGTGATTTGCTGCTAGTCTCTTAGTATTGAACGTGGTTTAACAGGTACAGAATGACTCTATGTGCTGTTTTTTGAGATTACTTGATCGATTGTCGATGCCAGGAAAATCTTATCTGCTTAAGGCCCAGCTGCTCGTCCAGCTGTCGCTCTTTTTTTTTTGTGCTGCGACTATAACAGAAGATCCCCGAAGCCTGAAACTCAAATTTCTGCAGACTAATGTTAAATTTTTTTTATTTTTTTATTTTTTTTTTGAGTGACAGTCGTTCAAAATCGGATCTCCTGCTGGCGTCTCACCCGTGGGACCGTAACGGATAGTCAGGTTGTACCAGTGTTTGTAGAGTGAACAAGTTAAAGTGCCCCGTTATGAATCTTTGTTTACCCCTGGAGCTGCTAAAGCACTTTTTTTATTTCTCTGTGTGTGTGTTTGTGCGTGTTTGTGTGTGTGTGTGTGTTTGAGAGAGAAGGAGACTGATAAGACATCATGTTCTTATCCCCTTGTATAGCCACATGTATGCACATATACACTCGCACGCACACACACACACACCTGTGTAACACTTTAAAGGTGTGTGTTATTGCCTTCCAATCTCTCGTTGCCCACCTATCTCCATCCAAAGCCCAGCCTTAGGCCTGCGATCAGGGTCCAACACAAACACACACACACCAGCACTTATTCCCCACCTCGTCTTCATTTTCATTTTTGGTGTCATATATTTTAAGAGCCTGACTTTATATATGTACTTTCTATCATCATTTAATGTGTTTCACTTTTAGTCTTTTCATTCCCCCCAACCCCCTTTTTTTTTTTCGTTTTTCATTTTTGGTATTTTGTTTCGTTTTCTCGCATGTTTCTGCCGTTTTTGTTTCCCTTGCTTCCCCTCTCTGAACAATCGTCCGCGCCTCTCAAGCAATACTGCTGACAGGCCCTGGGAGCTAGCTGCTAGAGAGAGAGAGAGAGAGAGAGAGAGAGAGAGAGAGAGAGAGAGAGAGAGAGAGAGAGAGAGAGGTGGACTGGAGGCTGGTTCTTCGTCTGCTGTTCCTTCAGTATCGTTATTGTCCTGTTACAGAAAAGGAAAAAAAAAAAAAAGATTATTTTGAAAAATAAATAGGAAAAAAAATCATCTAAGTTTTGTAAATGATCCTTCACTGTCGAGGGGAGAAAAAAAAGCTATCAGAATATACTTTGTACACATGTCTAATCTTGTAAAAATGCAAAAACAAAAAAAAGAATACATTTTAGAGATAAATCTGAAACCAGATATATTCTGTCGCCCTATACTGTATGTGTAAGGAAAAAATTTGTTCTTTTCCTTTTTTTTTTTTTTTTTTTTTTTTTTTTTTACAGACAGCAACCATGTTTATCAGTGTTTCTTTTAAATTGTTTTAGTAACTCAGTATTTTATAGTTAATCAATAAACAGATGGAACTGTACTTTGGGTGGTCTGTGTAATTTCTGATACAAAAAACAAAAATACTTTTTTTTTTTAATTTCTTTTGTCCTCTGATGACATCGGTGACAATAGAAGGCGTCAACCAGCTGTCGCTTATCTTAGCTGAGCACTAAAGAGGAAACAGCTAGGATCGCTCTTTCTAAGCCAGCGACTGTAAAGCTAATTCATTAATGTGTTTAATTACTTTTGTTGAATCTAAAGTGTGCGGAAAGTTATATGCAGCATTACTTTTCTTTTTTTTTAGTAGGAGCAATAAAAGCTCCCAGCCTATAAATAACGTCTCATAAAAAGACGAACGGTCCTTTTTACGCGTAGGTTTTGTACGAGTCAAATAGACCAGATATAACGTGTTAATTAGTGAATTTTAAAGGCGCTGGTAGATATGGTAGTATGTTGTAATCTGTAGACAGAGCCACGCTAGCTGTTTACAGTCTTTATGCTAAGTTAACTGGCTGCTGGGATAAGCACCAGATTAAAAAAAAAACACACATGTAGGCTGCCATTTCTACTCCAACAAGGAGTGGAAATGGCAGCCAGATCATCGTGAACGTCTTAAGTCATGTGCGTCGCTCTACTTTAAGCTTTAAGCTGCATCATTATGTCCTCCACCCCGCGTTTATGGGAAGATGGCAAAGCCTTTTTTTTTTCTCTCCTTTTTTTTTCTTCTTTCTTCTATCTCAGCAGGATAAAGTCACCATTCAAGAAGTGTGGGAAAAAGGCCACAGTCGCCACACAGTTAACGTGAGAGTCTGCCGTCCTGTGGGTCCTCGCCAAATACGGCTGTCGTAAGGTTTTGTTGGGATCTGTAGAGCTGCATATTTCCAAAAAGGAAATTTCACCCAGGACCAAAAAACATGTGAATAAAATTTGCTTGGAAAAATTTTCATCTGTTCTTGGAAAGACTGTGGAGAGCCTGCGCCTGACAGGTGGAGGCCATGAATTACTTTGAATTGTAGCAAAACTAACTGCTCTCTCCCGTGATATTTCTATGCTCAGTGTTATTGGGCTGCTGGAATATTTCAATATTTTCCAAAAAAAAGGTAAGTCTTAATCTAAAAAACCTTTCTGACAGATGAAAGCCTCCTTTCCCCCCAAGAACCCATTTCTTAAGTTTGATTTATGAGTGATTTATAATTTATTTTGAGTTTTGTCTTTCCAGTAGTCACCCAGGAAGAGTTGACCATCTTTCCTGTTTACAATGATACTCTTTATCAATTAATTGGATCAATATTTTCCCATATTGTATAATGAATAAGATACTCTCCAAAATGTAAAATCATTCCTGTATCAGACTTTCACATTTAAAATTCTTGTTTCCTGCGGTTTCCACTGTGACCAGAGGAGGCAGATCATCCACCAAAATTAGCTGCTCTCATTTTTTTTTTTTTTTTTTTTCCAGTTTGTGTGGCCTGCCCCTTTAATCAACAGTGGACTCCATCAGGCCTCCATTTTGGCAGCCCAGTAATGAAGCTGCTGGTTGTGTTAAAATGGAGGAAAGTTCAGCTTCCTCTGCTGAGCTGCTGAGCTGACCGCGGGAGACACATTTTCCACCGCTGACCATTCATGACTCTGCCCTCAAAAAGCTGGCAAGGGTGTGTGTGTGTGTGTGTGTGTGTGTGTGTGTGTGTGTGTCTGTCTCCTGAATTCCTGTGTGTCCACGTGTAATTAAATCTTTGCTGACATGAACTGAGTGTGTGTTCCTGTTTCACGGTGAGAGCAGCAGTCAGGGGTTCGGCCGTCTCTCTGTTTCCCCCAAAGGACCAACATCAGCATAACATCAGAACCTGCTGGGAGCTTCCTCTCTCTCTCTCTCTCTCTCTCTCTCTCACACACACACACACACACACAGACATACAGTTCACCAGCACAGAAAGGTATCCACACATCCTAACGCTCACTGGCACACACACTCTCCCTCTCCATCCCACCACCTCAGCTATGCTCCACATACACACATACATACACACCCTCTTGTGGGTGTGTGAGCATGCAGGACTCTGATTGGCTAACATCACACATACACAGGCAGTCTATTGGCTGAGCTTTCATTACAGTGTGACAGTTTGTGTGTGTGTGTGTGTGTGTGTGTGTGTGTGTGTGTGGAATCCGCTTGTGTATGTGTGTTTGCACTCATTACTGTTGAATCCCCCTCCTCTCTTTCTTTCTTGCAAGCAGCTCTCTCTTTTTCTGTGTGTGTGTCGTACACACCGGTTTCCCAGGAGACAGGTATCTGAGAGGGGGCGTTCAAACGCACACTGGGCATGAACAGTTTGAAAGGCTTGTTATTCAGACCAGAGCCTGCTCAATAACTTTCACAACAGTGTTTGTCCTTCAACTCTGTTTTATCCAAAAATAAAAAAGTTTTTTTTAGAGTTAATCTCCAACCCTATCCCTACTTTCACTCTCAGATTTCTCTACCCAGACTAACATAATCAAGTCTTTAAGGACCTGGACATCACAGCCTGTTCAGTGCTGGACTATTTTCTGTCAGAGACATGGATGTTGACGTGGAGACAGCTTACCCACTAATTTTAAAGCTAAAATGCAACTTCTTAACCATGAGACAAACTCCATCTAACAGATCTTGTAAAACTCTTTAAATAACATTAATATGGACAAAAAATGGAACGTAAAAGCAACAAGTTTGAGCAAACTATCTCTGAGAAACATGGTAATTTACTCTGCTGCTGACATTAAAAACATCTTGTTGTTAGGTTAGCCTAGCTTAGCTGGGTTTGGAGCAGGCGACTGGCCTGGCCTTCCAATGGTCACGTATTGATAAAGTTATGTAAAGTTAAAGTTATGTCTTATTTATGTAATATATAACAAAACAAAAGTGTTAAAACTTTGGGGGGAGCTAGTGCAGTCCAACCTGCTTTAGTTGTTATGCTAAGCTAGGCTAATTTTCTCTCTGCTTTAGCTCCATACTCACATAGACACAGATCCAGTGTCTGAGGGAGCGGAGGTTTGCACCGACATATGTTCATAAACTTTTCTTTCACTTGTTTATTCCTAAGCAGGGTGTATGTATATTGTTGTGTGATTAAACACCTTGGTGTGCAGATCCAATTTTCTGTGACATAAAATATGAGTGTGTGTATTACAATATACAAAAAGGTAGGTAGGTAAAGTGTGTGGGTGTGTTGGGAGGTTTTGATCTTTCTCTCGCTTGACACCACATCTCTTGTTCTTTTTGCCTCCTGTGATAAATTTGAATGTAAAATGACAACTGAGCCTGACAAATATTAGTTCAGAGTGTGATCCCACATGGAAGTGTATGTGTGTGTGCGTGTGTTTGTGTTTGCATGTGTGTGTGCATGTGTGATGTACTGCATATCAATTAGCTATGTATTATTCATGGTGACAACGTAATGAATGAAACATCACAGTCTTTGTATTTCAAGCATGTTTACTTGTCTCTCTCTCTCATACTCTCTCTCTCTCTCTCTCTCTCACACACACACACACACACACACACACACACACACACACACACACAGCTGCCATTGTGGGTATTTAGACAGGAATGACAGAGTGAATGAAATCCCATTGTAGCTGTGAAGACGAGGTGATGCCCACTGAATACCTGACAGCTGAATCCAGCTCTAGACTCCCAGCTTCTCCTAATGAAGAGGCAGAGATGTAATTCACACTGAGCATGAAGGGGACATGATTTAGTCTCTAACTTTTCTCTTAACAGGATCCTCTGACTGGCCAGATGCCAAAATCCACAGTGGGGAAGAGTTGATAGCAAAGTTGATACTCTCATCCAATTTGCCTTCATTTGCTGGGAAAGGCATCGAGTGTTACACAGAGTTTTTTTTCCCCTGGGCTTTGCTTCTCAGACTGAATACAAGCTGTGCTAACCTTTATTACTGGAGCTTGTTGATGTTGTGCAGACACCAACGTACCCAGGAAATTACATTTCCTCCTCATTTATAGGAAAAGAATAATTCAACACATATTTAAATTCACATTTAAAATTCTCCCTAAGTGCCGTTTTCTGATAAAGATGCATATTTAATAGAGTGGACAAGTAAAAATTAAATGTGATTTTTAGTGTCACAAAAGCAACAAATATGGTTGAATGTCACAGCCTGAGGGACGAAAAACAGAACATTTGAATATATAAAAATTAGCTTCTTTAAAGTCTTTTAAAATCTAATTTTTTAATATGTGCAGTACATTTAAATATTAAATAATCTCATCAAATGTTCTTTTATACTGAAAATGATTTATCTTTATAGTAACATCATTATATAGTGTTTTATACTGATAAAATGCTAATGTCGACTACAGATTCTGAGCCTTTTTTTTCAGTCGTCATGTTAATGTATAATTTAAAAGAAAACAACATTTTAAATATGCATTTTCAACAATACACCTAAAAACCACATGTTAACTACAGCAACAAAATTCAGTTACAGCAAACCAGAGTTAGCTGCAGCTAGCACTGACAGTCGCTAATGGGCTCTTCTCCCTATCTTATCTATATCTTGATGCATTAAGATAAGTAACTTGGTTTGTTATCTCACATTTTAAAAACACGCAGCAGCTAAATCCAGTCACGTAGAGCAAAAACAGCTCAATTCATCCTGCTGATAATTTAATAGCATAGCTTAGCAAAGTAGAGGGCATGTCAGCATTATATTTAAGTGGAAATCACAACTTAGTTTCCTTTTAAATTAACTTTTAATTTAAATAAAAAGAATTCATGCCAAATTTTTTCTTTTTGTTCATTTTCGAGGTAATTATCAAGAAATGGTAAATGGAAAGCTGAATGAACATGTTTTGTGTTGATGCATTGCTTTCTCCTCATATTCCCTCAGGTCTTTTAAAAGGTCAATATCATTTCATTTTAGTGTAAAATGAAAAAAAAAAATGAAAAAAATTAAAATGATGGTTTTATAGGAGGAAGATCGAGGCTGCCACCTGTAGGAGACGGCTGACACTCACCACCCAGGACGTTTTTCTGTCATATTTCATTTTTATGCCTTGTTATACAAAGACAGACTGTTTTTATCGTCCTCCATCCATCCTGCTTATGAGATGTATCTTTGCGTCGTGTCACTTATTAGTGTACCTCAGTCTGGTCATCTGACAAATCCCCCACTTTTTTCTGACTTTCGCTCTTTTCTCACATCTCATCCATCACAGATCCTTCCAAGTCCCTCCAAGTCTACATGTTTTGGCCATTTCTCTTAATACTTTCTATTTCCTGCCTTCTTCTACCCTTTTTTTTTAAAACTTTGGCTCATTTTTTTTCTCAGCTTCCTCTGTTGGCTTGTCTATCACTCCTCTGCTACTTATCACCTATTTCCAGCCCCTTCTGTTTCCTTAATTGTTTCTGTATCTCTTTCACACTTCATTTACCTTTACTCTTCTGTTAAATCAAACAGGGCGAAACCTCAAGAAGAGCAAACAGAAGAGAAGTCCTTCCTCTTGGATAAATAGACATGTGGTCGTGTTCAAAGCAATTTGAAATAACAGACTCGCTGTATGAAGAGCAAAGTTACACGTTAAGCTGATGCTGCAGTTAAAAAAAACAAATCGCCAGCATTTTAAAAGTAGCAGAGAACATGAGCCTCACAAGAAGAGCAAGACAACTGGAATAATGTCAGAAATTAAACACTGACAGATACAAAAGTAGAGTTTAATGAGAACATTTGCTTTAAAGAACTGAAAACAACAAGAAATTAATTAAACACGGGTGATAAGGGAGTGTGTCGTCCTGTAGTCGAAGGAGTCATCTTCGCTCCCAAAGTGTATTTCACTTGCAGTCATCAAGATCTTCAGAAAATAAGTTTTATGCAAATTTTCACCCATATCTCCAAATTAGTGAGAGAGAGAGAACTTACCCATGGAGACTAGAGCCCAGTGTCCTTGACAGTAAATGTCCCACTTTCTCCCAAAAGTGGAGAATATATTGGTAACACCAAAATGATGAAGCAGGCCAGATCTACTATTCTTTTAAACAGAATAGTGAATAGTTTTCATGATGATTTCCTCTTAGATTTCTTTTAACCTTACACCTTTGTTCAATCCAGGTTACACACATATATAATACATATACATCAATGGTCAACACACCCGTTTTCAGGATTTATTTCACTTAAATGTTACAAAAAATGCATTGCCCCAAAAAGGAATTTATATTTTATATAAAATACCATCTTTGTTGATCAATCAAACAGTTTAAAATGGAAGTAAATGAAAGTTGATGCCAATAGTTCCTACAGGTTGCAGACTTGCATCTTTTTCCATAGAGGCAGTGTTGGAACAAACTGTTACTACTCCCTCTGATAATTAGGACAATACCATACTGCAGGAGATAGCTTGGTTTGAATTACACTAACATCATTTTGTAAATGAGCAAGAATTTTTTTTTTTTTTTTAACAAACATGTCTTTCCACAGAACTCTCATCTAATTCCCTCTTTAATTGACTCCAAACCACAGAGACAGTAAAACAGAACAACAACACGATTAAATGATGTGAAAATGCATCTCGTATCATTTTCACATCGATAAAGATGATTGCAGATGAGATTTGCGCCTCATTTAGGATTTTATGGAACAAAGTGGTGATATGAGAATATGGCACAAAAAAGGAAGAAGGCGCCGAGTTTCTGACGGCAAAAAACAGATGTTTATGAAAGTGATAGGCACAGAGCGAGAGAGCGAGAGGAATCTAATGAAGAATCTGTGAGAGGAAGCAGCAGGTTTGTGATGCACATGTTGTTAATTTTAGAGAAAAGGTTCATTAGAATTTGCTCATAGTGGCTTATTCAATCATTACAATGAATTTGAGAGACATTTAGAGCATATTGACCATTAAAATGCAACACCATTAAAACACTGAGAGGAGATCAACTTGATCACTTTTAACCCTCCGTTCTCTTTCTACACTACCCTCCTCTGTCGCCTCCATCTTGCCTCTCTTTCTCCTTCTCCTCCTTTTCTCTTCCTCTCTACAGTATGTGGAGCAGAATGACTAATGATCAGTTGCTCTGTCACACGCCAGAGACTTTCTTTCCCTGCAGCCACTTCCAAAATTAGCACACACTCACACACACACGCACACTGAGGTTCACACATACTTATGCAAGCCTGCACTCAGTCTTACAGCAGGTACATGTGCACACACATACACATACACACGCAAAGACAAGAAGACTTTGACCTCCATAACAGTATGGACACAAGATGAAGCAGAGGATGTAATTTTTAGTATGACCTGTTTTGGTTTTATGTGGTTTTCATGTCCTGCAACACTGTTCCTTGACAAAGGGTCAAAGGTCAAAACAAGAGGAGACTTTCCCTTCATTAGAACATCTCTCTCTAATTCCTCTGGGGGTGTTCGACACAAATATGAAGCTAAATAAAGACACAACCCCTCATCTGAGATAGAGATTCTCCACATTATTCATTTGGACCTGAAGTCCTTGTCCTTGATGCTGTTCTCTGAACAGCGGCGCTCTCTGCTGTAGAGAAGTAGAAACTACAAGTGTATTTTTCTTTCATGCACTGACTTCATTTCAATCATTGGTGCCTACATGGAGAATTCATTGTCTTGCTCAAGGACAATTAAGCAGGTAAGACATTTGCTGATCATCTGACTTCATCTGATTTTTTATCTCAGCTGCAACAACTCCAGACTTACCTGTTAACCTCAAACCTGTTACCCCATGTTTCGGATTTTCACATAAACCCAGATACCTCTCAGATTAAAATGATCAAACATTTTCAATCACATTGTTGCAAAAACTCAGAAGATAAAAAATTTAATGAGGTTTGAGGTTTTTGTGGTGCAGATCCCTTTAGTTCACAGCTGTTTAAACAGGAAAACATATCAAAAAGACTAAATGAGGTTACTTCCTGTTTTGACAGACACAGAGAAGCGCTGATCTAGGCTATATGTATGAAAAAACAACCTTTCCTTTTTTTATATAAATGCAAAAACAGCAGAAATAGCACCGACATCATAAGTAAGGCAGCAGACAGATGTAAACGACTGTTTATTAAGCGCTGCTGATGGTACAACATTGGGCACAAATGGAATCTTTTAGGCAAATTGATCGTAAATCTGAAATAAACTTATGTTTATGTACAAGAAAATAAAACATCAGTTCACATTATTGAAGAATTTTGCATCTGCTCTGACAAATTAGACAGTTGTGAAGCATATTTGTTGTATTTTCAAAGGTTAAGTAATTATTTTTTTAGGCAGAAATAGTGTTAAGAAATCAAAAGGTGTAATTAGAAGCAGCAGAGTGATGAAGCTGAGTTTGGCTGGTGAAGTCTTATATATAATTATATATCCATTAACAGCAAAAAGGCCAAATTCAGCTTATTGTCTCCACTTCTTAGTGTGAATCAATAAAGCTCTTAAACATATCTTTTCTGTCTATCTCTTTTCCACAAATATCATTTGCAAAATATCTTATGTTACAGTATATATGTACATGTAAACAGCGAAGCATCATCTTTATGCAACACCATTGTGTTTTTTTTTTACCCCCATGCTGATATTTCACAGTGCGCAGTCAAAAATAGTCAGTATGAGATGGTTTCTGGAGAAATCAGTTGCTACTGGTGATGTCTGCGTTATCGCAAACTGACTGTGGCTGATGCAAAAAACAGAAACAGGAAGTCACATGGCAAGCTGACAAATATGAGACCTCAGGGATGAGAGGAATTGCAGAATTAAAAGTTATTTTTCACAGTTAAGAAAAATGAAACTCACCAAAAAAAACAGGCCAGTGTGTTCGCATGAACTCAGTTGGAGAGTGAATTTCTTTCCCAAGCAGTTAAATAACCTCTAAACCTCTAGAGTCGCTTTGAATGATGAGAAACATCACCTAAAGATGATGTGTCCTCTCTGAAACCCTCTCTCTGCTGTTAAACTCATTATGTGGATAAAAATGTCAGATAATGTCAAAAATATGCTACAAAACAATAAATGATTCATGACTGTTCTTACAGTGGGTTGTTAATGTGATTTGGGAAAAAGCAGCTCTTTTTAACCATTAAATAGTTTAATCTATTTATATAAGTGGAAAACGACTACACCAGTTTCACCAAAATGCCACTTTTAATTGAAATTATAGTTTCATTTGATGCATTTGATTGAAATTGGGGATCTCCCTTCTCTAATGGCCCTGGAGTTTCTAACACAGAAAGAGAAACAGGAGTAAAGAGACTTTTCTTGTCCTTTAATGACACATGTGGCCAAAAATAACTAAAAACACTTTCAAACCAGCAGCTCAGTGAGAGCAGATCAGCCTGGGGCAGGACAGCACTGTCAGCACAGTGGGACATACATACATACATACAGTAATGAGGATAGCTCCCAAATGGTAGCCTACTATTCTTCAAACTGTGTCGTCTTCAGGCTCCATTAAAGCCATCACCTACATAATGTAGTGCACTTCTCAGCTTTCTACACTGAGGCCTGTTTTCTTCATAATGTATAAACTCTGAACTCTGTCGGTCCTTTTATCGCTGAAAAATGAATCAGCTCAGTCAGGATACATGGAGGATATAAGAAGCAGGGGAGGTCGCTGCCACTGCTGCTGCTACTGCAAGAAAAACTAAAAATAAAGGAAACAGCTGCTTTCTGCATCATTTCTGCCAAATAAAGCTACAAAAGATATGAATCTGATACTTTCTAGAGGCTTTCACGTAGATAAAATAAAAGCTCTTCACTGCCATGAGTGCATTTTAACCCATATATTTACAACTTTACATTCACGCTTTTCTCTGCTACGAACATTAATCAGAAACAGGCAGAGTTTTTTGGCACTGACTCTTTTTTTTTCCCCAACGTAAAAATCCCACATCATTACACGGACGTTAAACACAGTAACAGTTCAGAGGGACAACGAAGGGGGACAAATCATTTACGTGAAATAAAAATTAATTCCAACACTTTTCTCAGCCGTCAGAGGCTCCAAAAAGTGACATCAACCTCACCACAGACTGAAATCTGCTCGTTCTCTTCTTCTTCTTTTATCTTTAGTGTTACACAGAAGAGCAGCTTCCAGTGACATCACTGATAATCATAACTCAATAACTGCTGAATAGTCAAATCTCATTTATATATTAATAGTTATTTTTTCAGATATACTGTATAAGGCTGAAAATAAATACAACTCAAGCTTTTTCACTTCAGATCAGACAGACAAGATGAACAAATGCAAAAAATCTTAGGTGAAAGGATGGTAAAAACCCGTTCTGTCAAAATATATCATATTTTGACAGTGTCTTGTATGATGTGTGTTATGTCACTTAAGAAAAACTGACGTCCTTCAACATAAATAAAATATGCATTTTCCAAGCTCAAATCCTGTCACACTTTTTACGTGCTAAATATGTGTTTTTACACTTGATTCCTCCCTTTTACTCTTCCTGTAAAATGTAACAAAACTTTAAGTGTAAGTTTAAAACTATAAGTGTGTTGATTGTGCAAAACCAGACCTGTATGATAGAGATAGGAGCAATAAAAGAGTTTACGTTGGGCTGTTGGCAACTTAAGGAACGTTTGCTTCTGGACTCACAATGTTTCTGATAGATTTGTAAATAAATCGCTGTTAATGCTAATGGCTATATAGCATATTGCTAACATGCGTTGTATGTTAGCAGTAGTAAAAACGTATAGTATTTTACTGCTTTTGCTGTTTTCAACTTTAATACCATTACTCAAATTAAGGCTGAACCGCAGTGTCAAAATTTACCTTCATTTTTTCATGTGGACACAGATGAAACAACTGGTCCAGAAATATCTACACTGACACCACATCGCTATTCAGAAAAATCATGAAATGTAACATATGTGACCAAAGACACAAGTTATCCTTGAAAACTGTGAGCTGTTTCCTCCTCACTGTGAAATCTCACTTCATTTTACACTGTACAAACGTCAGCCGAGCTGTTCTCACACACACACAGACACACACACACACACACACACACACACACACACACACATGCAAGCAATAATTACGCTGTGAGAAACTCAACGGGCTGACAGGTGCACAGCTCCTGCTCTTTAGGAGCTTCCCTCAGGGGAGAAGTTCATCACAGTGAAACACATGAAGGTCACTGGATCATCAGACTGAAGGAAGAGCAGGTGAAGAAATCTGCTACGTTTTCACTGTTTAACATAATTTCCTCAAACGCTACATGTCTCTTTTTGTCTTTTGATTCATTTCCTTCAATCAGTGAGCCAAACTGAAGCACAACTTCCAGTCTGTGCTGCTTCTCCTTCCAGGGTTTTATGTGAATAAATGACTCCATGACGTATGTGTGTTCAAGTCTTTGTCTTTGTGGGGCATGTTGGATTTGTGTGTAAACGTTCAGTACCCCGTACCGTTGACAGCTGTGTGTATGTTGAGTGTGGAGAAGCGCGGTGCTGTTCCTGCATTGGTGAAGCTGTAAGCTGCGTACGCCACAGCCGAGCCCACCATCAAACCTGTCATGTAGGAGACTGTCATGGTGTTCCCTGGAGAGAAACGCAGAGAGAGGAGGATGAGAGCGGTGCTGATACACAGAGAGAACACATACTACAGTAGCTTATCCACACAGAGTACTATTTCTTTTTCCAGTGGTGGAGCTTCAAAAGCTAACCCTTCCTGTGATGTGGTGTCATGGTTACTCACTTGGGAAATACATTTTTCATTTTGGTGTTGAGAGCTGGATGAGAACAATATCACTGTCATGTCTGTGAGCAAAATATGAAGCTACAGCCAGGACACAGACAGCACAAACAATACCTTTAAGGCTCATTACTTCATTAAACTTGTACTAATATTTGCTTTTAGATGATAATTAACTTATTAAAGAAAGAAAGAAAGAAAGATGGATGGATAGATACTCAATTCATCCCAATCATTTTTATCTATTTTCTCTTGATCACAGAAGCAATTTAAAGTGTGACATGTTATTCTCAGACCTGTGTCACCTTTATTGTGTTAAGCTAATATCCCAGCTTTTATAAAGTGTCTCCACATGCTGCTCACCTGCCAGCTCCCTCTGTTCGGGCGGCACTTTGCCAGCAGCCTGGATCATCGGCACAGACCCAAAGTATCCATTGGTGACTCCCATGAGGAGGGAGAAGAGACAGGGCCAGGCGGGATGGGACAGGGTGGGAGCAGAGGCCGGATAAACGCACATGACGAACAGGGGGATGAAGACCACCCTGAGACAGGAGAAGAAGAGCAGACGTCCTCCGGTCCAGTCATATGGCAGCGCTGCCAGGATCTGAGGGGCGGAGGGGTAGTCAGCACAACAAAAAGTCTAAATACCTGGGAGAAATATTTTTTTCCTACTTTATTCCTTTTCACTTTCTTATCATTACTCTCCCCAAGCTACATTCAGTTCCCTTTTCAAGCCACTGTTTAATTTCCCTCCTTCTTATCTCTTTTGTCCTCCAATTCAGCAAAATGTTAAATTTGCCATGAGGACAAAGTCAAAGCATAAAATCTAAATAACTTTCATTCAACCGATTTTTCTTCCCTTCAAAGTCAAAAATTATGACTTAAGAAAAGCAGATAGGTGGTTCATTTTGTGAATATTCAGATAACGCCTTCGAGCTAAGTGCAATTATCCAAAAATAAACCAGTCTCCCCAGCTTACGCTCAGGTTTAATAAATGGGGCGACTCCTTCAAGAGTCTCACAAGGTTAACTTCAGTGTGATAGTCTGACTGTCTCTGAAGCCTCATGTACAATTAAATCCCAGTCTCAGGAGTCTCAGAAGGAGTGGGATGAAAAAAGGATTGTTCTAGTATTTTATGGTGCTGACAAGTTTGATGGACGTGGATGATCCAAAGAATCAGAGCGACAAACACTTTTACTGTAAACGTGCAAAAACTTTAGCCACATGGGGGCAGCAGACACTATTCGTAAATACAACCTTTTAAATTCAGACAGTAAACTCATTAATAAACAGAGGGCCCATGGCTAAGTCGTGCCCCAGTATCATGGCTTTAATGTGATGTAATTTCCTGTGATCCAATAAAAAAAGAAAAATATAACTATGACATTATGGTTTTACTGGATGAATTGGACAATGTGCTTAGCAAGAAAATCACCTCCAAAATTATTGTGAAGGACCATGATGCAACAGGTGCAGCAGCACAAATTAAATTGCAGCACAAATGAAATCAAAGAAAATCATCACTATCCCTGGGTGCAGAAACGTTCTACCAACAATATGTTCACTATTATAATTCTCTCTCTCTCTGATTCTTGACCAACATCTGAGGGAAATTTGTACTTATTTTGAAGAAATAGGTATATTTGTTTGTTTTTTTTAGATCTAGTATAAAAGATTTATATACTGAACATAATATACATTTACACAATTACATCTTAAAGCCCAGAATGGACAAACCAAACAGGCAGCTCCTTAAGGGGCTTATTTATATTTAGATATCAGAATGTGTGTGTGTGTGTGTGTGTATGTATGTATACACACACACACACACACACACACACACACACACATACATACATATATACATACATACATACATACATACATATATATATATATATATATATATATATATATATATATATATATATATATATATACATATACATGTGTGTGTGTGTGTGTGTGTGTGTGTGTGTACTGTATCCCTCAGGAAATATGTACACTGTATCCTACAGTGGAGGGATACAGTGGCCTCTCACTTAAAAGGGGAGGGTGAGCGGAGGGTATTTAGTTTGCTGCAGTGAGCAACATCACCACTAGATGTCACTAAATCACATACACTGAACAACACACTCACACATGCTGACAATACTTGCTTTTGCCATGCTGAGGATATGTGCACACTGAACAACATGTACCAATAAAAAAGGATGGAGAAATCTAAGAAACAATTTTTAAAAAATGTAGCCCTACTGGTCATTCTTAAATTGATTCTATAATCATTTGTTAAGCGTGTTCATCTTCCATCTAGAACTCAAGTAGTGTTGAATAGTACTCAAGATTGAAAATGACCTTGACATAAATCTGCTATATACACTGAGTAATAGCATTTACTGTCTTTTCTCTGTAGTGTCTTCACAAGACATGTTAAAAATAGCATCTGCCTCACCTTGCCAACAAAGTCGGACATGTTGAAGGTGGCCATGATGAGGATTGGGAGCCATTCCCCTAAGGTTGGGTTTCGTATCTCAGACTCCAGCCCAGGGAACAGACACAGAGTGATGCTGTAGGTCACTGCTATAGACAGCATGTAGGCCCAGATCACACGGGACACCACGTAACGATGTAAGATCATGTCTGGTTGGAGAACACACACAAACAAACACACATACACAGGGTGATATATAAATACTGAGCAGATAAATTCACTAACAACACAGTCGTCTTCCCAGTAATCACCAGAGGCTGTGAATGAATTTCGGCTCCATCTGTTAGAGTTAAGAGGTAATTGAGCAGAGAATATAGGAGATTAAAAGAGTGTACCGCGAACACCGGGCCAGCTTCGCCTTATCTTGGCTTTTGGGGCATCAAATCTCACGTAGGTGCCACCCACAAACTCCTCGACGCCTTCTTCAGTAGACGGCGGTCCTGTCCCACCATTTCCCTGTAGAGACACACACAGACTTTTTCCTTCAATTTATAAAATAATATCAACACAAGCGAGACCAGTTAATCCCCTAATGCATTTAGAATTTTACTGAAAATATTATATGAACTATGAAATGCTCATTTATTGCTTTACACAGGGAAATGTCATCATTTTTCAGCAGAGCAGTTTCAAGGCTTTCTGAAGGACATTAACATTAACGCTTGGTTAAGAAAACAGAGGAGCGAGCCATTGAGCTGTAAATAAAGATACTCTCTGGCGGTGGTTTGAAATTTTTCTTTTTGTTTTTTTTTCATTGATAATGGCTTCCTGGCTGCATGACATCAGCTTTTTACGGCTGTGGCTATTAGAGAGGATGGCCATGAGCGGCTGCAGGTTGATGTAATGATGTTAGATGACTGCAGAGTGGACTGCAACTAAGCACACACACACACATGTGTGTGCAGCTATTCTTGTAAGGACATTTCATTGATTTCCACAAACCTTAACCAGAACTAACTAACTAACTGTAACCCAGAACCTTAGAGATGAAATTTTGCCTCATTAGGAACTGGCTTTGGTCCCTATTAGGACTATGGATCCCCACAAGGTCAGTGGGGATCACACACACACACACACACACACACACACACACACAGATCCATTAGTTGATTAGACGGACTTGCAGGCCAGAAGGCATCACTCTTCCTGATTATCCCATAATATAGAGCCTTGCCCTGGTTTCCTACGACAACCAACAAGGCAGGACACCTCTCCCTTTCTCTCTAAAACTCTATCTGTCTCCATCTTTTTTCTGCATTACCTACACCACTTTCTATCCCTGCATAACTCATCCTTAATAACCCCTCCCGAAATCCCCGCTCTCGCTTTCTCTCTCTCTCTATGTTCCTCTATCTGAGTGGCAGCTGAAAACAGCCCATAGACTTAAATAAATGATTCTGCATTTTAAAACGCACAGAGAGAAAAAGACCTCAGTAAATGTGTGCACGTTCACAATGACGCAGGAAAACCACTCACGTATACACACTCTTCACAGAAATCAACACAGAAATGGACTTGTCACTAAAGTTTAGTAACTGGACATTTCCTCCCTGTGTGAGATCAGAAACAGTTTGTTGTTGTAACATTTGTGAAGCGTTTGATGAATGAAACATGTTCAAGAAACTCTGATGAGAGGATAAAGGGTCCACATTAGATGAAAGACTAAATCTGAATGTAACTTAAAAACAAACTGAATCACTGAAGCTCCTAAACATCATTTATATATATTTATATATTATAACATTACACTGGAGCAAAGTACAGCCAGCGTAGCAGATAAAACATGTCCTCATTCAGTCACAACTTGAACTTTTTATTAATACCTGGTAAAGAAAGTGCTCACAAACTTACAAATCTTACTTCCTCTGCAGTGACATCATGATGAACCCTGTATCCGGTCCCGTTGTCTCGGGGGTCATGACCTTTACCCGCAGATTTGCCCTGCGCATGGTTGGTGTAGTAGCGGACGAATCGGGAGCGCCGCACCAGCAGGTGAAGCATGAAGCAGAGCATCTCCATACTGATGGAAACTAGAAAGAAGATGAGTGTGTTCCTCCTCTCGTCTGGGATCAGCAGCTTGGTGAAGATGCGTGATAAAGAGATGATCACTCCGGCTGTACCTGGACAGAGAGGAGGAGTTAGAGTCGAGATAGAGAGACAAAAGAACAAAGAACAAAAGAAAACAGATGAGATGGAGATCTTTGTCTCCATGGCGCGTACTTACTCTCTCCAGTCATCACTCCCTGTGTGTACCTCTTGGGCAGCATCCCCATGTAACCATAGAAACTGGACTGCTGCACTGGGGAGGGAGGAGGAAGTGGTTATCAGTGCAAACAGTGGCCAGTCAACACTGTAACAACAACACTTGGAGGCACCACTTCCTGGACCTCCACTCTGCTCGACAGAAGCTGCTCTGACCCCCAGACCTGCGCTAATTAAACAGTTTCCTATTTTTGGCTGACAGGCTCTATGTTCACTCTTATGGCAACTACAAGGAAACTGGGTCAGTGCATGGGTGGATAGCAGCCATTGGCAGCAGCTAACAACTCGAGCGTCTGCTGAGCTTGTATTTTTCCTGACATATCTGCTTGTTCACCTGACAGCTATGACTGTTATTGTATACATTTACATTATACTCCAAAAGTAAACACACAGCTAAGGAAGTGGACAGTATAGCACTCGTGAATTTATCCAGTGACAGTGTCATAGAGGTTTACATTATAACTAGTCCTTAACTTCATCTACTGGAAGACACAGTGAAGTCTTGTTAATCTCTCACACCAAATCCTAATGATGTTATCAAACTGAAACTGAAACATTCAGTTTTATTACAATCAGCTTTTATATGAAACACCTTTATGGTGACTGGATTGAAGACGTAACACCATCTCTGATCACTTTAATTAATTCCCCATTTAATTCTGCGTTTGTTTTCCATCAATTCATAATATTCAGTTCAACAGCTAGTTGCTAACTGCGTCTGTCTTCTGTTTGATACTGGGCACTGTGGGTTTTTAAAATGTCTATTGCTCAAAACAGCTGTTTATAGCAGGGCAGACAGACAGACAGACAGACAGACAGACAGAGGGATAGATAGACAAGTATTAGTAGTACCTGTACATCCGAAGGCTACTACTCCTACTGACACCAGATTGATGATATAAGCCTGACTAGTGGTGAACTTTGCCAACCAGACATCAAACACGCTGACGAAGACCAGGGGCCCCAGAGCTAAGATGTAACCTGCAGATAAAGAAATAATCAGACAGACAGACGTCATTGAACCAGGTCGTGTTGTGATCGCACCGAACACATATTTGACAAAGCAGATAGACCAACAGAAAAAGTTTCATCTGAAGTCTGAACCTGGAGATGAGGATATAAGCAGAACTATTTTAAGACTGTAAAGTTGTGAAATCTTGTTTCTCCACACACCATATATGCACACAGATATCCAGCATCTCCTCTGAAAAAAAAAAAAAACTTTTAGGCAGAACATTTTTTATATTTTCTTAGTCTTCCTGAAACTTGGTTGCACTGCAGAGGCAGGTGGTTGCTTTAAAAAACTTCTCTTTAATGAATAATTTTGGGCCACGTTTAATCTATCTAGTATCAGCTTAGTTTTCTATGAACATTATGTAAAATCTGTCAAGATCCACACACTTATAATGGAAGGGTTTGCTTCTAAAGCACAGCAGGTTCATTTTAAGATTTTGTTGAAGCTGAAAAACACAATAGTGAAAGATTTTATGCCTTTATCAACCTGTCCAGGCACAGGTAATTACACTGTGAATCCTTGAGATTTGGCACCAAATGTGTTTGAAAGGATTGGGGTCAGATTTAGGATTACAGTTAGACAAAAATCTTCTCCGTTCATCCTTGCACTTCGAAACAAGTAAGCAATAAGTTAAAAGATTCCCTCAAAATGTGATGATGAGATATTGTGTTTACAGGAATAGCATGGACAGAGAAAAGGACGGAGAAGCTGATACGATAAGAAATAAAACTCATTAACTCACATTTTTTGACAAAGTTTGTTTGAAACCATTTATATGAAGTCAAACTACTGCAAAGTCTTTTTTTCCCCTCTTTTCCTTTATTCTGTCTTTCCATTTTTCGCTCTGTGTATTCTGCTCTAATAAACCTTCGGGTCATTAATAGCTGTATAAGTTGATATAAAAAATATTTCAAGATTCGTCTTAAGCGTCTCTCTGCTTGACTTACCCACAGTAATTCTGGTGTGCATACTGAGTCTCTCCACCAGCACGTTGTTGAGGATGACAGCCAACAGAGCCACCAGGATGTAAGTCAGACTCATGTCAAAGACGATGGACGAACCTAAAACACGCATACGAGAGCTGTGACTCCTGGGAAGTGGATATGAATGTAATTTGTCTGTTTACTCCCCAGGTGTGAAATTGCATTTGTAAAATTCATGCATTCTCTGTAGGTGATATTTTTTTATTTATGCTCATGCATATTTATAGGCTACCTTCAAACTTGTGGTGCAGGTAGTCCACGTCAGTAATGAAACTATTGTAGGGGAGCAGGAAACCCACTCCAGCCAATAGCATCGCAAAGTAGATGCCATGGTAACGGTCGTCAGGAATCGGCTCCTCAAAGTCTGAAAGGGAATAGAGGAAGTCAAGGGTTAGAGAATTAAAAAGATATGAAATCATGGTCCAACCGAGAGGCTAAAAATGACTTCAAAACACCTGAATTAAATCTGAAGCCAACGCACTCGATCTTCATTAGAGCTAAACAGGATAAATGTGGCTGCAGCAGCAGCTACGCCGCTGCTGTGCTGATAGAGCAGCTTATACTGGAGAGGGCCTCGTTCCTGTTGTGCTGATGAAAGATTGATCAGAGGCATTGTTGATGAATCAGTGGGCTAACTGCAGCGCCGCTAAAACCTGGACTTTTGTGTGTTTGTGCAGCTGGTTCAGGTTCATGCTTTAAAGTGTGATGGGCAGGTTTATATATAAAACTTTTTTTTATCCTTTCCTAATCCTGTGAGCCTGCTATTAACAGCTCCAAAACCGTTTATGAGCATTTCGATTTTACAGCAGACTGAACAGGAAAACCCCAATCAATTTTAGACTATTTATGTCACATCTTAAGTGTTCAGTACCGAAACTGGGGTTGATAAATTTTTATCCTACTGACAACTGATAACATGCACTTAACCCTTTACTAATCCATGTGATTTTTTTTTTTTTTATTATGAATAATCACCTGTGTTAATAATTGATAGCAAAAATATATTTGCATTTCTTGTGGGTTTGTTGTTTCTGTGGTTAAAAAAACTCTTGACACACAGGAACTGAAGCGGTTCACGCTTACAGCAGCAGTATAAAATGAACCTGCGAATGTGTAGATTGTATGAGCAGATTTACTTCATCATCATGGCTGCACAGATAGAAGATCACTGCCTTCAGAAAGTCAAACCTCGTTAACAGGAAATGCAACGAAGAAGACACTGCAGCACTGCTCACGCTCTGTGACCGACATTTGAGTAGAGAAACTGACAGTGTTGAAGTGCTTCAGGATGGATCTTTCCTCTCTAATGTTCATGGTGATGCTGGGGTTGTGTCTGTTTGTAAGGAAAAAAAACTTCTTCCTCCTCTTTCAAAACCACACCAGCCTCCAAAAAGTAACAGAACATACTAAGATTAAATTAGGAAAATATTAGTAATAGTGTTACTCAATTTAAACTCTATGATCTTAACGGAACTTGATGTGCATCACCAATATACACATGAATACAACCCTGATACAAAGTAGGACTGTCACTTTTTATTCATGATACGAATGAAGGAGAAAAATATACCTATATCTGCTGGCACAACAGACCATTTGATAGTTTGTCTTGCGGTCCAGCAGAAGCGGCTCTTAAAATTATTTCCAGGGTTAGTTAAAAAATAAAAACGGAAAATGACATTACTGAGCAAAGCTGTCCCATCTCAGAGGCAGTTTATGGGAACATATTAAGTTATACGTTGTAGACAAGCTTTTGCCGATTTTGTAAAAAGTGACAGAACCGAGAAAACCGAGGATTCAGCTGCTGGAAGACACCAAAACAAATGACCGCCTGTTGTGCAGCTTAATGACAACACACAAGAAAATACGAGACGACTCAAACTCACACACAGTTTGGTTACATTCTTATTCATTTCAACTATTGCATGCAAATGTAAATTGCTCTACTAAAAAATAAATTAAAAAAATAAACACCAGCTCCCTTTTCTTACTCCCTTTTCCTGCCTAACAACTTTCTTACAGTCCCTTAAGTAGAAGCACACAGTGTAGTGCAGGTGCAGGACTGAAATGACAGACTACAATTAATTCAGTCTTCTGACTCTCACATCTCTGTGTTTGTGGGTGGATTTTGCTTTTTTTCTTCTTTCTTTTCTTTTCTTTTCTTTAAGCAAAAAGATAGACTCAGTATCTGTGGAGGCTGCTCTCTGTTTCTGTTTTGTTGGCTGCACATTGAGGTGTAGAGACTGACAGCTACAGAAGAAAAAAGAGACAAATCAAAGGACAGAGAGATAGGGAGCTGAGAAGAGATGCTTTCTGACAATCCAGGACCCTCACTGTGAGTCCTTGGTCACTTCTGATTTCATTATCATGCCCTTTGTGTTATATAAGTACCAAGGCAACACAGCAATCATCTGCCTACAGGCCTGCCTACTGTGGTTTACATACACTTCCTTTTTTCAATCTCTTTTCACTATTATCATTTAATCCATCATTGTCTGCAAAAACAAGCAGTCACACTGCAAAAAACAAACAAACTGCACAGCATGTTAGATTCAGCTTCACTTATTTTACATACAAAAATATATTTAAAAAACTACATTGCAGCTGAAGTTCTGCTTGTTCCAGAAATTTAAATTCTCCTCACGCTTAGTGTGAAGACATATAGACCATACACTGCAGTTTTCCTTTCCTTTTTTAAAGTGGATAAAACCTTTCTTGGACATGTTACAGGAATCTGTGTTTAAGCTTCGAGACTAAGGACTGTGTCACCATTTTTTCCACGGCAGCAGCAGCTGAAGGACACTTAAGAGAGGGTCTCACTAGCATTAACTGTCTCTTGTTTATGGATGCAGTTGCAACGAGGCTGTCAAAACTCAAAGCAACAAGTCCTGTAATAACAGCACCACGTACTGCGCAAAGTCACTAACCTGCAGAATGAAACAACGAATGCTCGTGTTACACATCAGACCAAACAACACCAGCTCACAGGCTGAAAAGCTCAAAAAATCATTATGCTCCATATGACTCAGATATAGCAGCAGTCACATTACAAGTGGTGACAGTATCTGTCTGTTTCACACTCCTGAGGCAACAGTAACGTAGCACAGGGTTTTCTTTAAAATGGCTTAGTACTATCAAACTACTGTAATCACCCTCAAACAATTCACATATAACAAGAAACACATATCCTGCATCGGTTCAGTTATGAGGAGATTCAAACCTAGAACATGTATGATAGTCCTGTAGGCTACAGATGTTCGAGACAGCATATAATATGAGTGAATTATGAGACAGAGCTTTTACATCAGTAAATAAATTACATTTCGATTTAAGTGGAAACCAGGGACCAGAAAAACAACTATTTTCTATCTATCTTTGTCTCCATAGACACCTTTTTTTTGTTTAGTTTTGGAACAGAAGGAGGATATTCAAGTGGTTTTCTTTTTTCCACTTTGATAAATTGTTGTTGTTGATACATCAATCTATTTCTCTCTTGTTCACACACACACACACACACAAAAAAAAAACACAAACACTGTTAGTCAGAAAAGAAACTCCCTCACCAGGCTCGGACAGAGCCAGCACTCCTCGCTCCGGGGCGTCTTTATTGATCTCCTCCTCCTCCAGCTGGTACGAGTCGAAGCTGTAGCTCTGCACCACGCCGCTCTCTCTTCCCTCTCTCCAGCCCTCCCTCCCTACATCCCTCCATCCGGCTTGTCCTCCATCCCGCCACACATCCCTCTCTTCAGGTGTCTGAACCACCATGGGCCTACGGCGCTCTGCTCCCACCGAACCCATCTTCACTTCACTTCAAGTGCACACACACACACTCACACACTCACAGGAAACACTCCGCTTGACTCTACAAGCTACAGTCTCTTGGGAGTGTGCATGTTAAACACAATCCCAGAGACACACCCTGAAAGTGAGGCAGGAGACCTTCAGATGATGGAGGATCTGCAGAACAGAAACAGAATTAAAATGTAAAAGACGCACACAATGAATTTTTTTTTAATCTGTCAGTGTCTGAAGTGAAAACAACAAGACTCAAGGTTAGACGCCCCTGAGAAACACAGATTTCTGTGTGTTTGTGTGTGAATGTGTGACGTGCATTGCAAATGAGAAGGAAAAAAAACACACACAGTGACAAAGGATCCACAACTGGGTGACAGAGACAGTCAGCGAAAATGCAGCTCTATATTCAGAGAGCAGCCGCTGCATTATACACATATTACTGAAGACTGCAGAAGAGAAAAGGAAATCGATGAGTAGACCAATAATAAATTAACTGATCACAGTTGTCATGATCGATCTCTCGTTTCAAGTCATACATCAGACAAATGTAATCAATCCTGACACGAGGCTTTACTTTGTATTGCATCATTTCATCATCGTTATATAAACAATCGATTTATGAATCAATTAACAGACAAATGAAAGGATGCAATCATGTCCACTAATAGATAAAAAGGAATTAGTCTTTAGTCATTATTGAGATCCATTGATCAGTAGTTTGGTTTTGTCAGAAAATAGTGCAAGATTCACATCAGTTTCCTAATTCTCCATTTGAACTCTTTGTTTGACAAATATATTTAATTCACTGAGATATATTTGAGACACAAACAGCAAATCCCCACACTGAGCTTTAAAATGAGTTCTCTAAATATAGTTGCCAGTAAAGGTTCATGTGGATCAACAAATCAATTAATCGACTTAATATTTCAGAGTCTGTCATGTCACATCTTCGCTTTCTGTGGAAGTGGTTTGACATTGTAATGAAAACAGCTAAACCCAGCAGCCTTCAAACTCAAGCTCCTGTCATTACAGCAGCTGAAACGCAGCTCAATAACCGGCTTTCATTCACTCCAGCCAACAGGGAACTGTTGAGGGAGATGATATTGTTACAAGCAAATATGAAGGTAAATGGATATTGACATTGTTCCATAGTCAAACGCTGCATGCACACAAAAAAGCTCATCTGTTTTGTTCACCTGTGTGATTTACACAAACACTTGAGGACGTGCAGAGCGGCTGCCAGAAGGACCGCCTGCTTGTCTGCTCACCTCTGAAGCAACCGGGGGCTGTTTTATGTTTTGCTGTGGAGAAGAAAATGAAGGGACGCAGCTGCTTTGTTTTTAGGGTGAGCTGCTGTTTGGAAACCCAAGTTAGTCTGGACACTGGGCAGGATCAGATGATGTAAGAAGGTTAGAGGCACAGTAGCAGAGAAACAGGTGATTAAACAGACACCTCCTCTCCTGTGACAACACTGCTTTCACTGAGCTTGTTTTAAACCTAATATGACTCTCAATCTAATGGCAACAAGAGATACGTTTCCTTTTCCAGACTTGAGGCGGCGCTCTCAGGCTTCCTCCTTTAAATTAAAAGGCAGCAGCCTGCGTCTATGATTGATTTTCAGTCTAATATCACGATGCACTTTCTATTGTTTACTTGCAAAAATGATTAAATGACCTGCAAGAGTGAACAACGTCACAGAAACACCTGATTTCACGCTTTAAACACATGAGATATACATTTTTTATATAAAGAAAACACCAACTCCGAATCAATTAACCTCACGTGCTTTTTTGCTTGTTAAACAATATACATGTAAAGAGGAAGAAAACACGAAACACGACTGCTGATCGATGGATGACACGCACTCACACATGATCATCTCAGTTGTTCCGCTTCTTCTTCTTTTTTTTTTTTCCCAAAGCAAAATTAAAAGCAAGTGCAGGAAGGTTTATATGTCGCTTTCACATCCGTCCTCATGTTGCTGCGCGCCAACGTCGGGTTTTATGCCCTTAAACCGAAAAAAACACAAACACACAAACAACAGGTTATTAATGGGCTCGTTTACCTCCTCCCCCTGTGTCTTCCCCTCTTTCTCTCTTTCTGTCGTGTCCTCCTCTTTTCTCTCTCTCTCTCTGATTATTGACAGAAGCGCAGGAGACCTTCCTTCCCCCTTTCAAGGATCTTGGAGGTGGTCTTTGCCGATCGGACCTGATCTTGATCCTGATCCTGCTCCTGGTCCTGGTCCTTTCCTCAGCCCTGTCTCCATCAGACACAAGGGGAGCTCCCGGCGCAGCGCTCCTAACGCACCATCCAGCAGCAGGCAGAGCAGAAAAGAAAGCGTGGATGGAGGGGACGAGGTGAGAGGAAGGGGGGAGGAGGAGGAGTGGAGGGGACACGAGGGGAGGGAGGGAGGGAGGGAGGGAGGGAGGAGGTGTTGCCTCTGGCTGTTCATCTTTTGCAGTCAACCTTTTCAAAAGCTTTATCAGAGAGGAGCATGAAAGCCTCCAACTGTATGTTTAACAACTTTTTTCTCCCTCCATGTTGAATCGTGGATCAGTTTGCACCCTCACGTTAAATTATTGATGGGGTTTTTTTTCTCTTCTCTTCTTTTTTTTTCTTCTTTACTCAGAAAGTAGGATACTATCAAACTGGAACTAAAAGTACATTTTTAAAGGAAGGAGAAAGACAAAATGCACAAAGTTTGCAATGATCAGCATCTACACTGAGTAATTCAGCTCCTATATGCGATGTAAACACAAACGCGATATTAAAAGAAACAAATGTTATAGAGATGGTTGAAAAGATTAAAAACGACATAGAAAATGTGATAAGATTGCTTAAAATTCTCCGCTTTCACAGTTGGGAACATAAATCCCAGGACGCCCTGCAGGAATATTAAAAAAAAATAATGTAATTTTATGTTACAAATTCTTTGTCCTTTTTAGTTTTATTTGGCTTCACGAAGGCACAGAGGATACAAAAGAACAATAGACAGTGTAGAACAGGATATATCTAACACACACACACACACACACACACACACACACACACACACACACAGTCACAATGCTGGCACAGGAGCCTCTGTATGATTGACAGTTTTATCAGTCCACTCCAATATGCTAATGTTTTCTTATTGGCAGTGGCCCTGTCACATTGTACACCCCCACCGCTGCCACAGAGCAGCACAGCCAGATGGGAATTAGCTAAATGGTGTAGTTGTCCTTTGAGGTGGACTGTCAATGCAGCGCAACAGACCCTGGATCTGCTGCTGCTGTTGCTGCTGCAATGCAGGTTGAGGGTTTGAATCCCATTGTTTGTGTCTTTGACTTTATATATTGCATTATAAAAGACACAGTTTTTATGTTGGCTAACAAATTACATAATGCATCATGTAAGGGGTTGATCACCCACCACAACACTCAGTGTGCTTTAGGTGGATGTACACATAATGTCAAACTAATATTTTAAAGATTGTGTGCAGGAAACATTTCCTTTGATGTTCCTTTAGATTTATCATTAACATCCTACATCCTGAATTCACTGATGTCTGCCGATGCAAGAAGACGTACGAGAGACCGAGGAACATATGAAGAAATATTGGGGTGTCAGTAAAGTCAGTAAAGTCCTTTATTTGATGGGTCTTGGTTTAGGTAACTATTCATCATACTTAGGTTGGTGTTTTCATTTTACAATTTTCTTTTTCAATCACACCTAGACTGTGGTGTGTCTGTGTGTGTGTGTGTGTGTGTGTGTGTGTGTGTGTGTGTGTGTGTGTGTGTGTGTGTGTGTGTGTGTGTGGATGCATGATGAGTCAAACTGTTCCCAAGTTTCAGCTTTAGAAAAGATGTTAAAAAGACGGGAAACACTGAGCCCGACTCCACTGGACCTTCCTGTTCACTCTTCCTCAGCTTCACTGTGTTTGTCAGTCTCACACTTTAAGGGTGTAAATATCTGCCAGCACATAGGCTGTGTTTCTTAATGCTTGACAGCAGATTAAGAGCAGAAAGAATTACACTCCAGCAGACATTTTGAAGGATTACAATATTTATTTCTGTATACACCCCACAATAGACCGCATATTTTACCTGTCGCGACTACTTCGAAATATCCATCTTTGCTTTCTTGCTGAGCTTGAAAAAGAGAAGACTCTTCCTTATATCTGCATATTTGGCATCTAATTTAGTTTAGCATGAAGTTATAATGTAAAGTGCCAACTGTAGTATCATATTTAACGATCTTTTCTCAACAAGAAAGTGAATAAGGATGTTTTCTGAAAATGTTGTGCTATTGTTTAAATAAATGGTTGTTTTATGCAAATTCCACTGGCTGATGAATGAGCCGGAGAAATAAATATAGAAATATTAAAAAAAAAAAAAAAAAAAAAAAAAGTTTTTCTAATTTCATTTAGAGTAAAAAAAAAAACAACACCAAAACAAAACAAAATATAAACTGAACTTGTAATAGAAACATCAGCTCCAAAGAACACTGATGATAACTGAATAATACACTTAGAAAGTAAAATAAACTAAACTGCACTATTTCTAACTTCCTGTTCATGTTGCTATTAAAGGAAATGAATTCGTGTTTTCAACCAAACTGTTTTATGAGACATATTAACACGTCCTATGGCGCAGCAGGAGTTTTGACACTAGTTCAGAAACACTCGTCTTTAGATGAATTTAATCTGCGTTAAATCCCGGGGATCACGAGGGCGTTGTTTCCTGCTGCTTATCTCTTTAGCTGCCTGTTTGTTTACCTGTCTACCTCTCACTTTACTTGTGTGTCTGACTATAATTGAGTTGCCAGGTTTCAGTCTGTCTGTCATCCTGCCTGTCTATGTCTCTATTTGGCTGCACGCCTGCTTCTCTCTCATATGTGTGTGTGTGTTTGTGTCTGTCTGTCTGTCATTCTCTCTGCTCAGCTTGTGGGAAGACTCCCAGCTCTGGATTTAAGCTGCGTGTTGAATAGTAATGGTTTGTCGTGTTGTTTTAGCCTACAGCAATCTGTCCAGAAAAGACTGAGTTACTGTCTATTTGCTGTTGGAGTGTGTGAATATGTGTGTGTGTGCTTCATAAATATTTTCCTCAGCAGCTTTCTGTTATGAATGTGTAAAAAGGTCAGACCGTGTTACGCCTCCCTCACTCAAATGGAATTATTTTCTGTCTGACCAATACCCTGCGGGACTGTACCAACTGAAGTGTCTGTAAGTCTGTGACGCCTCCTCACAGTCGGATGTGTGTCCCTACATCCACTCATCCATCCTTCCCTCCTTCAGGCCTGGTAAAGATGCTGAGCCTCGACAGTGTCTATATTTAGCTACTGGTTCAATCAATGACGGCAAAGCCACAGCACCATGACTCTGCATACTGATAGTACTCCTGTCTATTGCCACCTCTACTCACCTCTGGAGAAAAACCAGAGAGTGAGAAATATAAGAAGCAACAGCAGGGAAATAGGCAAATTAAAGATACTATGACAAGAAAATGAGAGCAAAGCCACTAAAAACACCAGAATTTCAAAGAGAGAGAGACAGATGGGGCCTTAATCCCATCACATGATTAGAGGAATTCATGGAAAGAGCACGAGAAACAGACATTGAGTGGAAGAAAAAGAGAGGGTAATGATGTGCGAAGCAGGTGAAGAGGAAAAGGGATAAAAGGAAAAGAGACAGGTGTAAATGCAGAGGCAAAGGTGCCGAGGGATGGAGACAGATGGAGACAGGAGGGGGAAAGAAAGAGAGAGACAGACAGAGGGGGCATGATGAGGAAAGAGGAGAAGAAGAGATGAAGATACGGGGATTGAAGGGTGTATGAAGAGACGGAGGGAGGGGAGAGTAGCTGCAGGAAAGAGAAGTAGAGAGAAATGAGTTCCTTAGAGATGGAGAGACTGAGGGAAGAGAGGGAGACACAAATACCAGGGGAGGAAAAAGAAAAAGAGAGTTCACACCAGAGCAAGTAAAGAAAGCTGTAGCAGACTGCAGGGTTTTCTGTGGCAGAGGGGTAGCATCTACTCTATTAGTGTGCAATGTCGCTGAGTGGATTTGGAAAGGGAAAAGAAAGTATAGAGGAGTATAGAGAGCAGGCAGGGACAAGGAGACACAGAGTGAGACTATTGACCGCTGAGACTCAGCTGAGACCTAACAATAGGAGACAGATTTTATAGCAGGAGAAGGAGGTCAAGGCTGATTCACCGTTCACTTCACATCTTTATTTCTAAAGTTACCAAACATGGTACCCTTAAGAATAGTCTGACATTTCAGGAAACACAAATATTCACTTTCTTACAGAGAGTTACATAAGATGATACTACTCTCATATGCATCTGTTCAATATTAACTGCAGCTCGCTTGGATATTTCTATTAGTTACAGAAACTGAACACCTCTTACACCTTGTAGTATTGCAGATGAAACCAAATAGTCAGAACAAGCTCGTGGGTGAAGCTTTGTTTAAATGATGTGAAGTATTACAGTAATAGTGGCTTTGCAGACGATTTGCCAGATGACTGTTAAACAGTAAGACGTGAATGTAGCATCAGTCTTACAAATGAACATGTAACGTGCTGGTTCATTGGCTGAACTCCAGACAGAGCCAGCTGCTGTAGCTGAAGAGCGAGGAGGTTGGAGGATGTTACTGTTCCACAGACACTCCACTTTCTGCATAATTATGAAGATTTGTAACCCTCTCTGTATCTCCAGGGTCTTTTTTAATCCAAAAATTGATACCACATACATTTGAGGCACCATTATAACAATGATTGATAAAACACTTTGAAAACAGTGGTAATATAGCTCAAACTCTGTTTGTAACTGAGTCTAGAGAGACATCATTACTGTTCTTGTCCTGCTCAGCTTTTGACTCATTAGGATGCTTCACATTACACACACATACACATACCCAGTCATTGAAATGTCTGTCTCTTGCAATAGAAAGAAATCTCCTTTTCTTTATGTCAAACACAAAAGCGTGCCCAGGAACGCACATGCACACATGCACACACATGCACACACAATTGTGTTCTTCTTATTTCTGTATGCCGCACAAACACACCCACACTGACACAGCCACATAATCTCCTCCCGCTCTCACATATTCATATTATCTCCATCTTTTTCTCTCATGGGACTTTTGTGCAGAAAAAAAATGCAAACGCTGACACACACACACTCCCAGTCTAAAGAAGCTGTAAAAACTGGAAAGTGCCTTGAGCGTTTGGAAAGCGCTTGCTCTCTAAATCCACACTATTGTTATATTTGGCTGTGATCTGTGCTGGAGAGGAATTACATGACAGCACAGGCGTAGAGCAGAATTTCTGTCTATTCTTCTATTCTCTGGATAGACACACTCAGGTACGTACAAACAGCACACCTACAGTTCATGTTTGCCTATAAAGGCCATCTATTGACTATATTCTTTATTTATTCCTACTTATCCTATCAAACTAGAAAAAAAAAATTACATTTACAGTAAATATCAGTTTAGGATTTAGAAGGACCTGCACCTCTACAACTCACTAATAAACATTTTTATTACAATGTCCCAGATAGATAGATAGATAGATAGATAGATAGATAGATAGATAGATAGATAGATAGATAGATAGATAGATAGATAGATAGATAGATAGATAGATAGATAGATAGATAGATAGATAGATAGATAGATAGATAGATAGATAGATAGATAGATAGATAGATAGATAGATAGATAGATAGATAGGTGGCAGGCAGACATCTTCCTTCCTAGCTGAGATAATTCTATTCATAGATCTGCTGCTCTGTTTTGCTGTTTCCAATTCAAATGTGATCCGTGCTCTCAGGAGAGGGTTGTTCAGCACACGTGTGAGATTTTGTTTGTGTACATGTGTGTGTGCTTTCTCTTTCAGTCAGTTTGAGCACTCAGAGCTTTGTTCCAACACTCTGTGCTCACTCACACACACGTACACGTCCTTAACAAATCCCTGTTCTGAAATTCAGCGTCATGTAACCAAAGCTCAGAAACACTCAGGGAGCCAGAGTTCAATTACTCCTCTCTCGCTCGTCTCTCTCATTATCATTGCCTCCATCTTATAGCCGATGATTATTAAAGGTTGCTATGTAACAACAAGCCCCTTCACCATTTCAATTACAGAGCCCGGTTTGTGTGTGTGTGCATGTATTTGTGTTTTCTGTGTGTTTTTAGACTTGTGTGTTGTTGCAGCATGTATGTGTGTGTGCACTGTAATTTTATTTCTCTCAGTCCGCAGCTGCAGGATCCCACAGTCAAGTAATAGGACCAATCTGTGTCTAATCTGCTGCAGAGGCTTAAGGCCAGGTTGACCTCACCTTCCCCTGCTGCACAGACAAAAACTGGAAGCCAGTTTAGAGACAATCAGAGTTTAAAATTTCACTCAAAAGCACAAATGTCAACTGCATGGTGGCACTAGAGGAGAATTGCAAAATCAGTGGGAATTATCCCATGGAGAACATGGCACGTGGTACTGGCATGTGTGAAAGCTGATTTAAAACGAGAGAGTAAAATCTGATTTCTTCATGTAGACATCCACATCTGAGCCATAATATCATCACCACTGACAGACAAAATGAATGAATAACATTGATTATCTTGTTGGCACCTGTCAGTGGGTGAGCAACTTTGCCAAGGGACGATCTATGAAGGCTATGACTGGGTCAGTGTCTCCGAAACTGCAACTGTTGCGGGATGTTCATAGTCTGCTGTGGTCAGTGCAGACCAGAGGAGGTCAAAGGATAGAAAACCAGAGACGGGTTCACTGGCAGCCGAGGCTTAGTGATATGTGTTGGGAGCAAAGGCTGGTCATGGTGATCCTTAGCTGAGAAAGAGTCAGAACACAAAGTGTATCACAGTTTGTTGCTGTGTAGCTGTAGACCAGTCAGGTTGTCCATGCTCAACCCTGTCCACTGGCATGTGAGCATCAGAGCTGAATCACAGAGCATCATGCATCACATACGTGGGAAGACATAGAAGCAGGACACACTTTGGGAAGTAGACAAACAGTGAGATACTTCATACAAGACAAACCTTGGATCCAGACTTTCATAAATTGACATGTACCACCTATCTAAATATTGTTTCAGACAAAATACATCCCTTCATGGAAACAATATTGCCAAATGGCAGTGTCCACGAGTTGAATACATCTCAAGGTGTGTTCAACATGTTTCAAATTTCCCAGATCTCAATCCAGTCAAACAATCAGGTTCAATCCACCTTGGCACCTTTGCAACTTTAAGACTTCAATGATCTACTCCTAACATCTTCATGCCAGATACCACAGCACCTTCAGAGGTCTGATGTTCTTCTTGGAGATCATGCCTTGACAGATCAAAGCTGTTTTGGGCAGCAAAGGAGAGATAATGCATAATAATTATGTTATGAGCAGGCTAAAAATATCTATCTAATATAATATCTACAATAATAGAGAATAGCTGATGTTCTGTATGTATCACAACCATCTGCTCCTTGTTAATAATTACTAAAGTATCATAGAGTGTAAAATGATAGCTTAAAGCTCTTTTAAACGTGTTGGGAATTTTTTTCCAAATGGCAAAACAAAAGTATACAACTTATGACCAATTTTACACTAAAGCTCTTAGAAGTGTCAGGTTTATCGCTCTTGGCTTTATAGTAACAGACACAATAATGCTACATCCAGCTTTTTATCTCTTAATGGCTCGTGCTGATAAGTTTTGCAGAAAGATGCGAGTGTCAGTGTGGTAACACTGAATGAAATAATTAGTCCAAATGGTGAAGAGCAAAAGATTCTACCGGCAGGATGAGGATGAGTTAGTCAGATTGACTGAGATGACTGAGAGCTTCTGTACGATCCTGAGACAAACTCAGCCTCACGAGTCATCTACCGAACTGCTGTGATCTATGGTGTTGATGTTTTTTAAATTTGATTCACATTTCAGCTGAGAGAAGTCCATTGATCACTTTGAGCACAAAATATATCTGCTTACAGCTCACGCATGAGAGCGATATCAATCATCTCAGCTGTAAGATTTAGGAAAAAAGTCAATGAAAAGTAAACAAAGGATTATGACTTCAAAAGCAGAGTGAGAAAAGGAGAACGTAACCTGTCAAAGCTCGTTCTTGACAAAATTTGACAAAATACTTAAACTGTTTATTTAGATTCAGAATTAAGAGACTTTTGCTTTTAAATGATGAATAGCATGACAAAGTTGAGTGAAAATTAAACTTGGTGCCAAACCAAATAAATGAAGAAACCATGATGTTATGGCAGATGTTCATCCTGGTGCTCGTCAAGCAGCGCAAATCGTTTAAAAAAATTTATCCTGACAGTTTAAAAATTCTTCAAGTGCCTTTTTTATCTTTCCCAGTGTTCATTTCTACAAGCTAACTAAAGCCAAATCAGCCAGGTCTGATTTGTGTCATTTCTACACAGACGTAACTTCGATTAGTCATCGTGCTATTAGCACCCATTACATTAAAGAGTGTGAGTGAATGGGAATGGGAAAGTTTGATTTAGTGGCTGAAGCCATTATCGCTATGATGAATGAAACAGTTCCTGTGGGATGTTTCTATAAATGTGGTATCGTGTCTCTACACACAAACACACACACGCAGGTTTCCTCTGAGACCCTCAGGAGGCTAACATGTTCCTTTTAGCAGCTCCCCCGATGATCTCCATATCTCTAATGAGATTATTGTAGTAATAGGAGACTTGATAAACCCATTACCCACAACCCATCCCTCCGGCCTATCTTTCTGTCGATCTATCTGCCCACTCTCTCCTAACCAGGACGCACACAAAGCATACAGGAGGAGGAGGGGGAGGAAAAAGCATTCATGACAAGGAGCGAGTTAAGAGGAAAGAAAAAAAGGAAGAGAAGCAGAGAGCAGAATAGAAACAGAGAGGAGATAGGTCAGTGTGGGAGGAAAAGGAAGTGCGAGATCATTACAAATGGGGAAGAGAGAAATTGCTGGTGAGGCTGATGAAAAAAGTGGTGATTTAAAAGGACAAATGTGGGCCTAAGCCTTAGAAAGGAAATGAGAGAAGATGCAGTATGTGAAGGATGGATGAACAGGGAGTGACTTCTTAAAGGTCATGTATATTATAGAGCCATGTGCGGAGACATGGGCTCAGTCCTCCGCTTTCTTTCTTTTTTTCTCTTCTTTATCCTTCATCAATGTCCACCGTGCTCTTTCCAACGCCAGTTTCTGCCTTTGTCCTTTCAGTCTTCACTCCCCCCACCCTCTACCCTGTCTGTCTATTATTTGCACAAACCAACTCAGTCTCTAGCCTCCTCCCCTCCCCTCCTCCCTCCATCACTTGTTCTTCCTCCCTCTATCTCTCTCCATCAGCTTCAAAGAGCTGTCTCTGTAGCAGACCTCGGGGGCACCTGCCTCTTGAGGTGGAATAAAATCATGTGTCCTCTTGTGCTTTTGTGTTTGTGTGTATCTTCAGCTGGTGCAGACTCCTCTAAAGTGCACTGACGTCCTTACCGGTACCATAAACACACACACACAAAAAAAAAAAAAAAAAAAAAAAAAACAATAAACAAGCGGGTGAACCTGGGCCACGGGGTCATTTCTACTCAGTGCCTGACTCACTAAATGAGATTATGTTACAGTGTTGTTGGCAACCTTTACAGCCCAAATAAAATTTCTTTGAGTGCCTGTCTATCTCTGTCTATTATGTGTTGATGTGTCAGTATGTTCACATCTGTGAGAGAGTGTGTGTGTGTGTGTGTGTGTGTGTGTGTGTGTGTGTGTGTGTGTGTGTGTTTTGTGTAGGAGTTTGTTGTGTGCATTTGAGGTTCTGTCTTTTCTGGAGGCGTTTGCCAGTTAGATTGAATTAGAGCTTCTGGCCTGTGCTTCTGTCCCTCTGTGTATAAATCAGACAAACACTACATGTCAGTTCAGTGGAGTGTGTGACCTTCATGAGGAGAAGTAGGAAATCATAGTTTACATTCAGATTAGTATAGAGACTGACAGGTGCCTCTGTGGTCTGTCTTCTATCTTAAAATGTATAGTTACAGTTTGAGACATTACCTCTAGTGCTTAGTGTAGCTTACACCATAAAAAAGACTGTACTTTAACAGATTGTTTCCTGTAAATTTTACCATTTTTAAAATAAACATGTAATATCAATAGAATTATGAAAATAGACTGTGAATTAATATGCCCACTGTAAAATAACAGAAAAAACTGTAAATGTAAATAAAAAGAGAAACAAGTTAAATCTACTTTGATATTGATGAAACTGTTAAATTCAAGTTTAACACTTTAAACATAAATCTAAAATTAATGTGTGACTGCACATCTGTTAATTTGTGAATCTTCGAGGAAACAGGTCTGTAGAATTGGAAATGCTATTTTTTTCAAGAAATAATACAACAATATGCATTCAACAGGAGGATCACTTGTTGATCCGATAGTCAACATCCACAGTAATCAACATGATGTGCAGGTGCTAAAGCAAGAGCGACTGCAACGCCTGTAATTTCTGCTTCTTCTTTTTTTTTTTTTTCCCTGACACATTGACAGCATGTTTTGTTGTAGCTGCATATGAATTGTGTCGGCCAGTGAGACTTTTACTGACTCAAAAACAAAAATTAAGCCAGAGGCATCAACCTCAACCTGCAAATATAAAGATCAAAGAATAAAAAACATCAAAAAATGTTCTGTCTTTTCATCATCATCATCACAAACCACTCAGGACTCCGTTGCAGTTTTCTTCCTCCACAACCAAACAAATGGCACCAAATACACTTCTTCACACATGAGGTCGTCTTGTTGTTGACACCAGTGATTCAGTTTTCAGTGGAAGAAGAAAATCTTTAACATTTGTGCATTTGTAGTTAAGACATGGCGGATCATAGTGAATCACATACACACAGCAGGACTTTCTCTGGTAAGTCCTGCAAGTAGAACACAGATTTTCTGTTTTTCACTCTTTTATTTAAACACACTTAGACTAAAATATGAACAACTTGGAAAAATAACTGAGGGAGTTAGAAAATATTGCCACACCAGAAAAATCTTGGTGGGTAGAGTTTTGTTGGTGTTCTGCAAAATTTTACTTCAATTTGCTTACAAGCGCCTAAATCACTTACCTTCATCATAACTTTGATTATCCTGTAATTAGTATATGTCCTTCCTTCATTCAGGACAAGTCAGATGTTGATGTTGCAGTGGGTTTCATTGTCAGTCATCACTGACAATGATACATCCAGTTCACTAACCAACCGCTTCAGTTTCATCATTGTGAGTAACGTTGTGGTCATCCTCATCAGATTTGCTGATGACTTCCTTGATAATGTTTAGATGCTTCAGTTCTCCCATTGGACTGAGAAACACTTTTGAATCTACTTAGAAGATTTGTCTTGGTTTGGAAAAGGGAGCAGTTGCACTGAGGTTGCAAACTCCCAAGAACGACTTTATGATACATGAGGAAAATGAATTGGAAAAATGGATATGGAGTGGGACTTGTTGGTTCTTACACAAAACAACTACCTGTGATTATTACATTTTATGCATGTTTGTTGTAAGAAATAATCAATCCCTTAAAATAAACTAGAAATACATTCGGGGTCATGATAATGGCTAGTGAGCTCTAGTTTTGGTCTCCACCAACACTTCTATTTAGATCCTAAATGCTCAACTTTGTTCATCAGCTATAGTTAGTCACTAACATTTTAAATCAAATGAATACAAACCAAAGAAAACCTGATCTGTATTTCAAATCCCAATCTCATTACAACAAACTGTGTCCATTGTGTATGGGAGGGAGCTGACATGGACTTCATCTCTAAATTCTACCCAAAGTGAATGCTCAAAATAATCTGAATAGGAAACAAGTACAGCTGTTATCTGTGCAGCTCATACAATATGAATGATTGCCCTTAAGTGGAAAAACCACAGTAGTCCTCCCATCAGCCTCTGGATGAAAGACTTATCGACTGGAAAAATTAACACATCACATCAAATGTAAGCTGAAATACAGTATTGAAATTTGAGGTTTGTTTTTTTTCAGGACAGATAGAAAATCTACAGTTTTCATTTCTTTTCTTTTGTAAACCAGTATAAAAATAATAAACATGTGTTCAAGAAAAAAAAAAAAACCAATACATTAGTAATCTCCCTGGAGCTAAAGTAAAATGCACAGTCGGGTAATTCTGTCTGAGTTTGTTACTACTAAAACATTGATTACACCCATTTTAAATTATATCCAGTTTCAAAGTTATAGCCCTGTAATAAAAACCTTTTAAACCATTTTATTAACAGCTATAACAGAGCACTGCTTCTGTTTAATGTAGTCTTATCTAAGACTTGGCAGAGATAAATTTTCAGTATAGCAGCCATAATTTTGATCTTGATGAAACGTCAGTCTGCTCCTGAAAACATAGACACACAAACAGACAGCACAGCTTTTATAAGTGAAGGCTGTGGAGGGAGAGGAGGAGAAACATTTGGTCAACATGCAGAAAAGAAAGCTGAATCATCAACATCACACACACACACAGTGAAGCCTTCAACGGGAAAGAAAATGAGAAAAAAAGATAAAGGGAGGAAAAAGTGCAGTGGGTGTCTTACATCTATATGAGTCTTCAATTTAATGAAAGTCATTAGAGGGAGGCAGGAAAATCAGTCCAATAAAGGAAAGAGGTTGCTGCTCAGTCTTGGATGAAGGCCAAAACCACCACTACACACCCTGATTCACTGTGTGCGTGCGTGCATGTGTGTATGAGAGAGAGAGAGAGACAGAGAGAGAGAATGACACATGTGATAGAGAGCAGTGTATTGATCAGTAGGTTCACTGAGAAGGGACCTGAACTACATCACAGCTCCACCTCTGCCACTTACACACAAGCACCAACAGCATCCTGAAAAAACATCTTCACTATATTACAGATACCACAGCTGCTGGCTGCACATTGATCAGCTGCTTTGTCTTTGAAAAAAACAAAACAAAAACGGACTGATTCTCTGATGGAGAGCGAGGAGACACCAGGGTTGTAATGCCTTCAGGTCATTATCTCAAAATACACAAGATCTGCAAGATCACAAGATCCTGTTTTTCTTCCCTCTAGGACTGGTCAATAACAGTACAGAGAAGTAAATGCATTTAATAACAACCTGGAACAGTAGCTAGAACAACAGAACATCTAGACTAAGCTTCTTCTAAAATGTTTCTGTAAACCATTGTTCCAAAATAAAACATTAACAAGCTGAAAATAAAGAAATGAAATAACATCATAATTACTATCTGCAGAGCTCCTACTCACAACTGCAAAGTTTACACTGAAGAGCCTTCATGGCTCATCCTTGACATCATCTATCAAAACCACATATGGCACAAAAGAATTAATGGCACTCCAACATTTTAAAATTTGTCTCATTTTCCTTTCAGTGTATGAATGTAATATAATGAGATACTAACATTTGCAGAGCCTGTTATTCAATAGTGCTTACAGATCGAACAAACATCTTTCAGTATTGGTTCTCCTTTGATAAAATTGTAATGGAGACGTCGCTATTCATTTAAAAATGTATATTAATTGCTTTTAGAGATGACATCAGTGTCAAAGATGTAAAAGAAAAAAACCTTCTGGTTTTATCCATAGACTGGGTTTTATTAGAGTCTGGTTTTGTTGCTTCTGCTTCCCCCTGGTGGATAAATCAAAAAACTACAAATTCTCCCACAATGCACCTCGTCATTTTATTCCCGTCAGTCTCTGCTGCGAGCTCTCTGCACCAGTCAAGATGGCGGATAGACCAGGTAACTCAGCGTGTCCTCTGCAAAAAAGATCACAAATTATCTGTGTACTGTGTGTTGTTGTCGGTGTTTCTTCGGGTTTCCGTTGCCCGCGAGTGTCTCTGTATCAGATGAACCGTTAATGAGTCTGGTGACGGTTTGTTTTGGAGCGAAGGCCGCGCTCGGTCCTTTGACTCACGTCAAGGACTTTGCGTGTCATTGGCAGATTTACGCTTAAAACTAATCTGGGAGACGCTTTTTGGACATTTAACTGTCGTGTTTGGTGACAGTAAACATTGAAAATGACTTGTTGTTTAGCGGAACTTTTACAACAATATTGTAGTAGTTTGTTTTAGTTATGTCATGTTTCTTGTGGTTAGCTTAGCTTCAGACCCAGTCTAATTCAGACCCAGTCTAATTCAAACCCAGGTCTAATTTAAAGTTAAATCTGAATAAACAGTTGAGAGTAAACGTAAATTAATGAAAACGAATTGCTTCATAGTTGTTTTATTGGTGGGTCAATAACATTTTATTCATCGTAACTGTAAAGCTACACATAACCTAAATGTCAAATGTGGCCCTATTGTATGAAACTGGCTGCAGAGGTGGTATTTTAAAGCAGATTGAATCTGTTCAGTGTTTTAAATTGTCTTCTGTCTTATAGATCTAAGGATTATTGGTGCTAATCTTAAGATTTGTGAAAGTTTGGGAACATTATGTCCATTTTCGTCCCTGTAAACATAAAAGAATATCATGAGTTATTGCTGTAACACCTGTTCCTCATAACACACAGATCTGGGACCTGTGTTACTTAAAATATGAAAACCACTCTGACATAATAATGAGCAGTTTTCTTTATGCACAAAAGGTTTTGGCTACAATTGTAACATAATTATAAACTTATGAGCTGGTTCAGTTTTAAGTCATGAAAAATAAAATGCCACATTGTCACAAGACGAGGGAGGTGTAGTTTTCTAAATTTCATCCTGGCACAGATATAAGACTTTTAAAGTCAGATATTTAAACAAGACAACACTTCAGACTGTGCTCAGTTAAGGGTCAGTTGTTGGAAAATAAACTATGCTGTTTTAATCAGGCGTGGAGTTAAGATTCAGATCCGACTACAGGGGTTTCGCTCAGTTTGAACGATGTTTAATTGAAATGTTGTTTCTCTCTGATTGTGACCAGTTCCCATAGTTGAGAAGCGTCTGATGGATGTGAAGCTCGGTGAGCTGGGAACCTGGCTCGGAGGTCGAGACTTCACTCCTAATGGTCTCATCGCATCCATCCGCAGAGGTGAGGTCACGGTCAACACAATTGAAGAAAATAAACTTATAACATATTGTATGTTTCATCCTCATCAGAATTCACCTCATTCATTTCCTGCTGCCACTTTGCAGCTGTTCAGACAGGAGGTTCAGCGTTGTGTTTAAAGGCAGATATGTTGCCATATTAAAATAACCTTGTCAAGCCATGTCAGTCCTCCTATTCAAAGCTATTTAGCACAAAAGTAGGTAGTAGTAATAGTATGTCTGAGGGAACTTCTAAATCATTAAAACATGGCTTAATTCAGACTCTGCAAGTAACTGACGTTGTTGATTCAATGTTTTGGAAAAATCCAATAAAATGACCTTTTTAAAAGGCATATTTGGCAAACATTAGTTGATATGGATCATTCTGCTCCCCAACATATCTTAGTAATCCAATAAAGTCGTCTATTCTATTCTAAATGCAGTTTGCTAAAATAAATGAGAAAACTATTGGTGCGGCGTCAGCTGAGAGGCAGACGCTTTACTGAACCGCCTTGAGTTTTGGAAAAGTGACCAAGAGGATGAGATTGCTGATATATGTGGTCAAAAGAACATCCTCCACGGGATGGTTGGACTTAGCTTAAGAGAGAGTAATGAGCTCTGATCAGGATGCCTCAGACACCCCCACGTTCAAGGTTTTCTGGATACGTCTGATTGGTAGGAGACCTTGGGGTAAACCACAGCACATTGTTGAGATTGTTTATCTCATCAAGTTTGGGAACATGTCAGGACCCCCTAATTCTATGAAATGTATAATTTAAACGCTCATTTATAAATTCTTCTTCTCAGAGTTTACACATGTTGTCTTTCTTCATCTTTCATCACATTCACTCACATGTTAAAATCACACCATGTCACAGTTCACCTGTGGTTTATGCTCATTTTTTCTTCTTCTTCCAGGCCGTGACAGATACTACAACAAATACATCTATGTGAAGAAGGGAGGCATTGGTGGTATCGCTATGCTCTTGGCCGGCTACGTGGCCATCAGCTACCTGTGGGAGTACGAGCACATCAGTAAGAAGTTCACACACAATGTCCTTTTGTTTCGTTTATCACTATAGTAACTGTCTTTGTTATATCACTGATTTGAAAACCTGACTTTTTACATTAAATGATTAATTTTCTTCACTTTTTCTTCACTTTCTTCTAGAACACGATCGCTGGAGGAAGTACCACTAAACCTCCTCAGCAGCCATCAGACCTTCAGGGGTTGAGCTCAGATCTTTGCTCCCCCCCGGCTCTTTCTATTCTCAGCTCTGTTGTGTTAATATGTGACTGTTGTGACCAATAAACAATATAAAGATTTAGTTTGTGTTTCCGTGTCTGCATCTAAATCTGCTAATGATTCAAATTCCCAGCTGTAACACACATGTGATGACAGTTATAACGGATAAAATCCATAACAAGAACTTTTATTTGCACAAACTGTACAGATTGTAAGAATGTTTAAACTGTGTCCGTCGTAACAAGGAAATTTAACATTAAGTAAATTTTGAGCTCAGTCAAAGTGTCTTTACTCCACATTTTTTTACTTAAACTTTTCCAACATGACAAATGAGAGAGTGCCAACACAAACAGTAAATGACTATTTCCAGGATTTTAAATATTTGTAGAAAAATCTAAAGAATGTGATGTAGCATGTGGCTCTGCATTAATCACTGTAATTCACCTACAAAAATTTTAACTGACAACCCTGCTGGTATTTTCTTTTTTTTATTAACATTATCTGACAGACTCAACGCGCAGTCCTGTTATCACGGATGCAGCCATGTGACCCCCAAAGAAACAAATATCAGCAACACGTTGCAGCGTTGAACCTCTGGAGATGTTTGCTTGCAGACTGGACTCATGGTGTCATGTCTATTTAAATGCCTACTTCCTCAGAGTCAGTGGACAACACGGTACAAAGATTGTAGAAAACGAGTCAAGTCATTCAAGCAGCCGGACGGCTGCATCTTCACTGTCTCTTCTGTTCCTTAATGACATTTCCAGGCATCCGCAATTCGTAAGAGGCAAAAAAAAAAAAAGACCTCCAAGTTCAACGTCAGCCTGTGGAGCAGAGATGGTGCCTCCTCTGTTCATATCAGGGCAGCGAGACACAGCACTGTGGTGTTTGGACCTGGACGCTGACTGTTACTGTCCGCTCAGGAAGGCGAGGTGGCCTTTAGTGCATTTGTTGGCGTAGTGGCCCTTCTCACCGCACTACAGACACAGAAGACAAAATAATGGAGACATTAATGGCTTGTTTGTCAAAAAAAAGAGACCAAAGAAGTACAGACTGTCATTACTGGATGTACAAGTGTGTTGGTGCATTAAAGAGAGACGAGAAGAAAATGTTCACATTTGAGAAGATGCACTGAGAAAATTAGTTTTCTGTGAGTTTAATAACTGTTGCATTTCTTTCAAAGCAGCAAGTCAGAAATAAAACTTATAATTTAACACTAATAAAAGTAAAAGTTAAACAATTCGACAAAAAAATGCTGGTTTCTTATTTTTAAAGCCAGCAGCCAATTAAGTTTGACTCAAGGCTGGGAAAAAAAAAACACATCATACATCATTTTTAATCAAGAGTTCATCATATGGTGAAACTTCATATTTACTCTCTTTCAAGTATCGGACAGAAATTAATTAAATCTTTGGCAGAATCTCAAACAACTGCTTTAACTAACTTTAATATGTCAATACACAGAGAGAGAGGGATATAAGACTGCTGTCACAACAACATAAAGCCACATCAGCACACAGACGCTTAGATGACTCACCTTGTAGCAGGTGACCTGGTCCAGAGGACGAGGCCCTCTGTTGGCCGACATGTTGTTCTGCTGAGGAGCTCCTGGAGCCGTGTGGTTCTGCGGCCGCTGGCCTGGACTGGAGTTGGTCAACTGGATTAGAGAGACCGACGAGCGGCCGATGGTCGGCACAGGCTGTAGGAGAAATAAATAAAAACAAAAAAGAAGTTCAGCAACAAGGTAGCAGGAATAAACACATGATGCAGCACACTGAGGATGTTCCTAACTTTATAACCAGAGATGAGATTCATCTACACACTCATTATCTAAACATCAGATGTGTGTGTTGGGTGTTTCCACCTGCATCTTCTCACCTTTGTCTGGTTCTGGGTTTGCTGTGGTAGTGGAGGTTGTTCAGAGGCTCCCATGGGCAGTTCAAAACGAGGGCTGCAGTAAAAAAAATCTCATGAAACATGAAACTGCAGCCTGAAGCTAATTGTTGCCTTGTTTGAATTATAAATATATTATTCATCATGTTGTGTTTTTTTAAAGCAGAAGGAATTGAATAATAAAGAGAACATACTGCATAAATTTACAGGATTTCCCCTCTGGACAGAAGCCCACCAGGTAATTCACACAAATAACTCTTCTTGTGTGTCTGTGTCTGCAGTCGGGACCTGAGACAGAAAGATGGACAAGAAATTAGAAACAGAAATGAAACAACACAGCTAGATCAGAAGATAGACTGGCGGTGAAGACATTAAAAGCAGCAGGTGTGGATACACAGTGTTCTGGGACGTACCATGTTTGCAGAAACCTCGATCGTACCAGGGACAGTCTTTGATCTTGGACTCTGGATCGATGTGCAGGAAAGGACATTCCTTGTTGCTACATTCACCTGCGAGAGTCAACACACACACACAGATGAAGACAAATCAGCACAACAGAAAAGAGGAAATATGCTGTACATTAGATACTGATCAACAGTCATAAAGTAAACTCTGACATCAAGCTCAACTGTGATTTAAATAAAGTCAACGCACCAAACTTGGAGTAGAAGTAGCACTCAGGCATCTTGGTCATGTCGTATTCATGCAGAAACTCGCACTGGTCTCCTTTTTTACACAATCCTCTGAGCCAGTGCTTACACACAACCGTCTTCTCTCCACTGATGTGACGGAAAGGACACATCCCGCCTCAAAGTAGAAACACAGAGACAATCAACAGACAGAAACAAAAACACAAGATTCCTCATTCATATACAATGGGCTGTTAAATAAACCTGTTGTTTTGTTTTGTTTTGTTTTGTTTTGAAAAAAGAAAAACAAATCTCAAATCAAATGACGTCCAAAACTAATACTAAAGTATGTTTCATTTTTCCTGTAGTTTAATATTTAAGCTTTTTCTACTAACATCTTGTGCATGGCAGCAAAAATGTATAGAATCTGTTTTAATGTTCTTCGGTCAAAGATGATTTTAAGTGGTCACTTCTTGCTACTCTTTTTTTTTTTTAACTCTTTTTCCATCTGAACAAATGAACTCACAGGATAGTTATGCTTGTAAACTATAAAGTCTTATGTTGAATTATCTCGTCAAACTGTTGGTTTTTATTCACCAAACACAAGATCACATGTTTTTATGTGTTTAGAGCTTCACTCAGAATAGAGTTTCAGGTAAATCCTCACTTTACTGGAAGTGAAACACTAAGTTGCAGTATTATTCCTGGTAGAAAAGTCATTTCTCATTCTGATGATGTCCACTGACTGTTATTTTTATTCAAAGTGAGCCCTCATACTGTGCAGTAGCGCTGCTGAAGTGTCATGTTGTGTTTTTACCTTTCAGACAAGCTGCCCTCATGAAGAACTCGCACACAGCGGAGCCGGATTCTGCAGAAACACACATTATCACAGCTTAAATGATGAAGAATCAAACCGAGGACACTGAGCCCAATCACAGCCGTTACACTTCATCTATACAGCGGCTAAGCACCAGTTAGCATCCCGGTACTTACTGTCCATGCCGGGGAAAGGCAGAGGCTGCGCCCCGAGCTGCTGCTCCACAGCGATCTCCAGGTCGAACTTGATGTGATCCACGTTAGCCAGTAGCTCCTGCATGTCTGCTGGTGTTTGTTTACCGCGCTGCTGTCACAGAAATGTCCGTTTAATTTCTAGCTAGCTTAGAAGTTGGAAGCTAGTCGGCTAGACACTTCTTCATCAGCCAGCTAAAGCGGCTAACGAGGCTAGCCGAAGCTAACCGACACGCTAACGGCGATCAACGAGCTCCACGACCGAGAAACAACAACGGCTGCTGTTCTTTAGCCGCGTTCAGTTGCTGTTTTACAGAAACTCTCGAACTCTGGTCGGTGTGTGACTTTGTGTCACGGAACTGATCCTTGTTCTCAACTAACTGTGGCTGCGGAGCGCGCACACTGACCTCTGACCCCGCGCAGCCAGACTCGACTAATCGATCATGGAGGACACGAGCTGCTCTGTTCACTCTGTAACAACCTGCAGAATGTGGAGCCAGTTGTTTAAAAAGATTCTAGATTCTAACTGTTGTCATGGTGCTGGATAAATCTGTAAATATTATATTAATAGTTATGATCAGTGTTGTATAGTAACTACTGTAGTTCAGTATGTTTTGTAAGTTCCTAACTTAGTTATATACTTTTGCTCAGATACATACATACATATATATATATATATATATATATATATATATATATATATATATATATATGGGACATAGGTATCACCATTAATATACTGGATTTGATGTTTTCTTTGGGTAACTGTCAACAGACTAGTGCCCCGTTGTAGAATATTTTATTATGATTCCATCTCAGATAATTGTATCGCACCCGTTTGATAAATTCACACAGTGAAAAGCACCAGAATTAATTGGACCATATTGACTTATTCTTTAATACAGACATGATGTCACAAAATGTCTGATCCTCTTATAGATGACTTAAGAGTAATGTATTTATTTCACTTAGGAGCATTCTTCTTTCAAATGTTTTGTTGCTGAACCAATTAGGAAATTAACGTTTCTACTTCCAAACCTCAGATTAATTGGTTCCTGAGCTGCTTTCACTGACTTTAAACCCCCTAAATGAAGGTACTACTACTAAATTAATATAAAAGAAATCAGTACAAAGCAAAATCCCCAGATTCAAAATATCACATAAGTAGTCGCAGGACAGGATGTGATTAATCTGAAGTGATTAATGAGGAAGGAAAGAAGAAAAACAACATTACAATTTGCTCTTTTTTGTGCCAGAGAAAGTGATTTAAATGAAACTATCTGGGGAAATTTACAGAGAAACACTTTATTTAGTCTATCAACTCTGCTACAGTGTGTCTTATTCTGAAGTCTAATGTAATTACAGTGGTCAGATAAAAGTGCTTGATTAAAAGTGACAACGTTTTATTCTGGAATTTAAAGAGTAGAATAAAGTGCAGAACAGTTTCTGAGTAAATGTTCTTATTTAAACTCCACCACGGTCCAGAGTAAGTCAGGAGGGAAGACTGTTGTTTATGAATAATTTATAAATAATCACAGTATCGACACAGTACATTTAATTACTGTGGAGCAGACCCAGTCCTCTCCTGCAGCAGCAGTGAGGTTGATCTCACAGTGGCGTCATGTTTCTGGCCTCTTCTTCATAAATGTCTGGTATTTCTCCGATGGAGGAGGAGATCATCCGGACAGAGTTACACCCGCGAAGCTCCTTCTCATACCGGACGAGTTGCTCCCAGAAGCCGTTATTGGGTCTGACGATGGGTCTGCAGGTCCTGAGCCAGCTGTGAGCCTCCAGCAGAGACGCCCCTCGGTGTTTCATCAGATAGACCAGACACAGGGCGGCGGAGCGGCTCACACCGGCGTTACAGTGCAGCAGTGTGCGGCCTCCGGCCTCTGCTGTCTGCTGGATTGTATCTGCAACTTCATCAAAGTGATCGATGAGAGGATACACCGGGGAGTCAGGGACCGGGATGTGGATGTAGTCCACCCCGGGAGGAGGAGGAGCAGGAGGAGCAGGAGGAGAGCTGCTCCTGGTCTCAGCCACATTCATGATGCAGGTTATTTCACAGCGACTCAGCTGAGCGGAGTCACGAGCTGCTCTGTTGTTACTGAGATAGAGATGATCAGTGACCCGACACAGGCCTGACAGACCCGCAGGACCCGAATGAAGCATAGACACGAGAAATTTACCGCCACGAAGTTTCGCGTCTGTCCCGGATGAAGCACCTGGCTGCTGCTGACACTGGTACGGAAACTCAGGAAGGACAAACCTTTATGAGCGCGCGCTCTGTCGCTCTCTGGTGGATTTAACTTTATACAAGTTTTTTTTTTTTTTTTTTTTTTTTTTTTTAAGAGACAAAATCATTAAAAAAAACATTTAGGGTTGACTTGTTTTAGGTTTTGTAGTTGTTATGTTTAATTAGATTATAATAACAATAACAATAATAAATAATAATTATTATTATTTTCTGTTCATTTGCTTTTAGGTTAATTTTAAATTGTATTTTAACAATCACAAGGCAAAATGAAATAAAAATGAATAAATGAAATGAAAAATACCACAGTGGCACCAAAAATAAATAAATAAAACAACAAAAAACAAACAAACAAAAAAAAACAGCAAAACAAAAAGAGTAGCAGTAAGCAGGTAAAACGGGCTGAAAATCTGTGTAAATTCATCACTGTGACTCAGTGATCTGACCCGTTGTTCAGATTGATTGGTGCAGCTTTACATTGATCATTACAGTAAAATACAGTGAAGAGGGACAGTGGTGGGTTCAAAGTAAAAGTTCAGGTAAAAGTCAAGGTCCCTGCTAAAATGCATCCTATGAACAGTCTCTGTCAAAGTCCCTGTCTACATATTGTTTTATTTCATTATTCAGTCTTGATTTATTGAATATTGCACCATAACCACGGTCATATTACTATAAACCACACTACCCAGTTAGCAGCCTCTGTCATTGTGTTCTGTTGTTCTGAATATTCACTGAAATTTTTTGGCTCAAAACAACATTTTGTTGTTGTTGTGATATTTAATTATTTAAATGTCACAGGAAAGTTTTTAAAAACTCTGACAAAGTGCAAAATGAGTCATTAGTGACTCTCGCAGGATCTTTTCTACGAATAATCTGTAACTTCCTGAGACAGTTATTTTTTCAGTGATAGCCAATTAAACTCTAATGTGGGTGTTTAACTCTCCATCCTGCCTCAAACAACCTACTCTGAAAGTAATAATAGTTGGCATAGAAATAGTTTTAACTTTTCTTTTCTTGTGTTGGGTGACTCCATCACACTCAAATGTTTTATGTAAGAGAAGACTGTGAGTCAACATCCTGAACTGCACCAGCAGAATAAGATGATATATTATGAAATCTAGATGTGCTCAAAAAGCATTTAAAGCACATTTTTTTCCTTCTTTACTCTCTGAAAACCTTTTATTCTGCCCCTCAAGGTTATTATATCATCATCTTTGAGGCATTAGTATAATTACTGAGCCAAGGTCCTCACAGAAAGTGAAAATGGGACAGTGACAAATGACTGTTTCTGCAGTAATAAATGAATCGTGTACAGTGTGTACAATCTGGAGTTTAAATATGCAGTTCCAGGTTATTATCTGCCTCAGATTATCTGGGTTTGATGGATGTGAAAGATTGTTGGCTTCAGCAGAGAAAACACACTAGCTTTATAGAGGAATAGTTATCAGATAATGATCCTGCCATTAATGTTCATTACATCAAATTTTGAGTGAAGACATGGCTCTTAATTGCCAATGGACTGTTTTATTCTGAAAGCATACCGACACTGATTATTGAGGCCATAACATTTTGTTCACGTTCCCCAGAGGATGAGTCCTGATGATGAGGCTCTGACTTTTCCTCTTGTGCCACTATCAGACCTCTGTGGGTTTGAGTGAAATGTCTCAACAACTATTGGATGGATTAACATGAAATATGTTATGATGAAGTGTCTGCAGTCAAACCAAAGGATGACACATTCACATAGATAATATTCAATTCATTATACTCACTTTAATTAAATGTAACAGTAGTTTGATTTTTTTGTACAAGTCTGGGGTGTTCATATATGAAATCAGTAGTCGTATTTTGTTTAAATGAAGAACTGACTGATAGGAAACTTTGGAATTTGAAAAGCAAAAAAAGAAAAAACAAATCTGATGATATGATGAAATTAAAGCTGATGTGTATCTGTAACATGTGTAGAACTAAAAATCATCAAGGTGTCTGTTCCAAGCGATGGTTTACTGTGTGTATCCAAGACTGTTGCCAGATATGACAAATATACACAACAACAACAACAAACTTGGCATAATTAATGTTCCACTGATCAGTCCAGAGGGCTCCAGTGTTTGACCTCCTGCCCTCTACAGCTCAGGCAGCCCGGGCATGGGGAACTGACCGGCGAAAGCCTCAACCTCAGCTCTGATCTCTGCTACACGCTGCTGGAACTTCTCTCCCTGAGACAGCGCCTGAATAAACTCCTTCAGCGTGGCCTTGGGATCCAGGCTTCTTTGCACCTCCAGGGTCAGCTCAATACCTGCAGGCAAAGGGGGGCTGCACTTAATATTTCTGTCAAATCATGTTTTGTTTTTCTGTCATTCTTTTTGTTTAGGGTTAAAGTTTACCTCTGTGAATGAACCCCGCCACCTTCTTGAAGTCGTCCTCCACCAAACCTCTGGAGGTCAGAGCTGGAGAGCCGAACCTCAAACCACTAGGGCGCAGGGCACTCTTATCACCTATACAGACGTATGTGGAAAACACATTTACACTGATTAACGACGGATACACACACTAATAGCTACACTTTCATGCTAGCGGAGCAGTATGTGTCATCACATATAAGTGTCATAGTACCTGGACAGGTGTTCTTGTTACAAGCGATGGCGCACGCTTCCAGAACCTTCTCGGCTCGTCCTCCGTCGCTTCCCTTGTTGCGCAGGTCCAACAGGATCAGATGGTTGTCAGAGCCGCCTGCACAGGAAGACACAAAAGAATTATGGGACATTACACACACCATAAAGACGTAAACTGCTCCCACAAATCTGTTATCACAAACTACTCTTTATCAAAACTGTTGGCAGGGTATGAAATATTTTAATTGGTCTCATAAAAAGATAAAGAGAATTATGATGTCTGAGATAATGTGAGGCCAGAAAGCCAAACTGATATGATCAAAGAAAAACTGGTTTGTAATTCTAATTCCCATAGGAACATCAAACAATTGACTAAAAGTGACAGTGTAAAACACCATGCTATAAATTACCTACCGACATCAAAACCTCCACATGCAATGAATTAAGAAGAAAATTAAGAAAATGTAACTTGTGTCTGTGTCTCTTACCAGTGACGATCTTGTAACCGTGGTCGATGAGGGTGCTGGACAGAGCTTTACAGTTGGCAAGAACTTGCATCTGATAGGCTTTGAACTCTGAGGTCATGGCTTGTTTGAGAGCAACAGCGACACCTGAGGACATCCAATCACAGACAAATGTAAGATGGATGCTGAAAAAAGTCAAAACTAAGAAAAACACTGATATAAAAGTACCTGCAATAGCGTGGTTGTGAGGTCCTCCCTGCAGCCCCGGGAACACAGCCTGATTGATCAAAGACTCCAAGTTGTATAAAGTCTCCTTCCCTTTGGCATCAACGCTGCGAACACCTGAGAGAGGGAGAGAGAAGAGAGACAGAGTCATGAAACATGAAAAAAGTACAGATGTCAAATCAAATATTACAAGTGGTTTGTTTGGATATTTCTACCTTTCCTGTAGAAGATGAGTCCAGCGCGGCAGCCACGCAGTGTCTTGTGTGTTGTTGTGGAAACAATGTCACTGTATTCAAATGGTGATGGGACCACACCAGCAGCCACCAGACCACTGATGTGAGCCATGTCCGACATCAGATATGCACCGTTCTCATTAGCGATCTGCCTCAGACGGGCGTAGTCGAGGTTGCGTGAATAACAGCTCGTTCCTGGAGAAGAAAACAAACAAACACACACACACACACACACAAAAAGGTGAATGTGATGTTTTTTTACTGACTTCTTTGTAAGTAAATACTTATTTCTAGAGGGAACCATCTGTGCTTTAATGTGTGAATTACTGTAATTAAACCCTCTCTGTGTGTATGTACTAACAAACCTGCAATAATGAGTTTGGGATGAAACAGCTTTGCATTTTCTTGCAGTCTGTCATAGTCAATATAGCCAGTCTCTGGATTCACCTAGAAAGAATAAACCATGTCATGTTATACTAAAGTACATTATAGTAAATACATCACTTAGAACCACATCTGACAGTCACAACACTAAACATGTAAAGACTTGTATTTTACACTAGATTGAATTGTAAAAAAATTATATTCATATTAAGTCTTTTTTGATGTGCTCAACATGTATTTGAAAGAAACACATTGACAACCTGTATTCACTCTCATATCAACTTTGGCAACTTTGATGCTGAAATGAAAAATATTCTCAACTGAACTGAAGTCAAGGAAACATCAGGAGGTCGTGATCTACATTAACAAATCAAAACATCAAACTGTAGTCTGAGACAAAACCTCAGACCAGGTTTCTGGTGTCTCTGTCAAACTTTTCTCCACCTCGACTCTACATCAATATAGATCACAATTACAAACAAGTTGCCCATCAGAACACTTGAGCTGAAGGCTACGCTAAAAGTTTCATGTATTCTTAAGTTTCTTACTTGTTTCAATCTCCATGGAAAGCAGCACTGATGCTATGCAATGTAATGTACCCGAGTCTTTCTGCTAAAGACCTTCTGCTTTTTTTTTTTTTTTAATTCCCCCCACTTCACTCAATTTATAGATTTTGTTATTTTTTCCAGCTTTCATGAGGATCCACAGGCCAAAGCTGTGTGCAGACGTTAAAGATTTATGTTATTTAGCTGAGTCCAGGACTCCAGTCATGAAGCAACTAGTCCAAACATAAAATGTGTCAGATACTTTTTAAAACAGATTAAACAACTCCGAGATGAACTCCTGGCTTATTGTATAGTAAATGTCTGAAATGTGAAACCAATGTGTCAATCATGTATAGTTTACTATACAAATGTGTGTGTGTTGACAGAGGGAGAAGCATTGCTTTGTACCTTGTACGGCATGGACTCAAAGAAGATTGAAGTTGCTGAGATTTTCTTTTTCTCTGTCATGAAACCATGTGTCAAGTGGCCTCCATCAGGAAGGTCCAGTCCCATGATCCTGCCATGAGGCTCCACAACGGCCGTGTAGACAGCAAAGTTAGCAGGCGAGCCTTAGAGAGAAACATCAACGACAATGTGACAAGTCAGAGAGAAGAACACATAAAATACTGATCACATTAGTCAGCCTCCAAACCCAACATGAACTCAGTTTTTGATGTTAAATCAGTATTTACTACCTGAGTACGGCTGCACATTGACGCCCCATTTCTCCGAGTCCAAACCGTAGGCCTCCAGCGCCCTCTTCTGACAGAGTCTCTCCAGCTCATCAACATGCTCTGTACCACCATAGTACCTGAACATATGGAGCATAATGATAATTACAGCTATACTTTTTGCTTTTGTTATCAAATATTTAGTATGTAATTACACATTGTTGTGTGATAAATCATTTAACAAGCGATGGAATATCATACCTCTGTCCAGGATATCCCTCAGAGTACTTGTTGTTCATACAGGAGCCCAGAGCCTCGAGAACAGATCGGCTGGCAAAGTTCTCTGACGCTATGAGCTCCAGACCATATATCTGCCTGTGCTTCTCTTTTTTGATGATTGAAAACACCTGAAACACAAACATAAACAAATTCAGGAGACTTTTAATATCAACACCAACCTCATGTTTTCTTTTAAACCAAATCTTTGAATCCTGTCCTTTCTAATCAACAGGCCTGTTTTCAGTATATGCGTCTAAAATCAACTAAAAAACAAACCTCAGAGTCGTTGATGGCCAGAGGCTCCAGCATCATCTTGTTGTGTGATTCCCATGTTTCCTTGCTCACACTCTGGCCGTTTGTTAAAGACATGGTTGTTGATTCTTTGGTCACTGAAAGAGGAGATCTAAAGGACAAGATAATAAGAAGATAAGATCACTACCTCATAAACACATGAAAAAAACTTCCAGTCATAAAAGATAATATGACTGGTGTGTAGAGTATACAATGACAAACAGCCCCCACCACTCCAGATCCAGATCATAGATCTATTATTTTAGTCCAAAGCCTCAGACAAAGGAGGAGCACTGGTGTTGCAACTTTTCAGGGATGGGGTGACATGGCCTCATAAGTTAAACTTTGACCAACTACAGACAGACTGACAGTCTCGGCTGCAGTGAACTGGCATAAAACTGGTATTTGGTAACTTAGATAACAATCAGTGAAGTCCACATGAGCCAGTTTTTTAAAGTAAGACTGCTGCTGCTCCACAATTAAGTCACAACAGGCCAGTGTCTGTGCAGATAGCAGAGCTAAACACATGACTTATATTACAGACATTATCTGTTCTGGTCAACTGACCCACAAAGTAAATAACAAAATATAGACAAAGTAAACACGATTGAAATGGTTAACGTGTTGCAAGGTGAGGTTTTTCAAAAGGAATAAAGTAAGTTAATGTTAAAATATTATAAGGTAAACCGTGCAAACGTCAAATTTCTTAGCTAGCTTGTTGTTGTGTCACGTCCTGTCAGACCTCCCCCCGTCTCACCGCGGGAAAACAAACAAATAAAAAACAAATAAGATACTTTTAAAGATAACTTATCCTGTCACGTTTTATAAACCACTTCTAGTTATCAACACGATAATTAACTGGCTATTTGCCAGGTTGCAAAGATATTACTGTGTCAATTAAACATTTACTAGTCACTCACCCGCGGAGAGGAGGCTCGCGCCGCTATCAGGAGGTAAAACTGATCTGAAGTCAGACGAACGCGCTGCCACATGAAGCACGAGCTGCTTTCTCCCAGTAGCGAGGATAAAGTCCGCCAAACTTTCCACCAATCAAATCACTGCCTCTTCCTCGTTTTCAACTCATCCAAGATATAGATTCATTACCTCCACCACGTGGTGAAAAGTGGAACAGCAACCACGTTGTTTCTGAATAAACGTTAATACAAAGTTTACTGTGAATTTCATCCTTATACTCAAGTGTTACAGAACTAAGTGGGTTGTAAAATGTTTTCCTTAATTGGATATTTAAATTTCATGCTAATTTACAAAACTACACTCAAACATCGACAAATATTAAACTGTCAAACAGAATAAAAAGTGGCTGAAATACAAATGAAAAGTATATATATTTAACAGATACATTTATAGTTGTTCTAAACCGTGACCTCAAGGGATCAAAACATTTCCATAACAAGATTAACTGGTAGGTTTACATAGTTAATATTTATTTTAATTTGTCAGTTCAATATTTTATTTTTCATAGTCTTTCAAAATAAAAGAAAGTCTTGTATTTGACAGCAGAGATGATGTAATACATGATGCACATGTCATGTGTCAGATGTGGTGAATGTGAACACTGTGAAGATCAAACCAACGTGTGACACTTGTTTTATTACTGAATGTATCATGTCATGAGGGTTTTCATTTAGTGTTGTTATTCTCTATGCATGTTGATATGTTTCTTTCACTGACTTATAAGCATTTCCAAAGCACAGACACTGAGTATCTGGTGTTTTTTCTGATCACTGACTGTTATATTAATGCAATTTTTAAATGACATTTTATATGTTGTATTCTCTTAAATGCTGCATCAGAACCTTTTCTTTGCTGCCTCCTTTGATTCCAAAGTAAACAATTTGCAACATTGATTCATTTAATTTTCATATCAGTCATGGACTCTTGCACCTGAGGTTGGGAAACCCTGCTGTGAACCATGGGAGGGTTTTCTCACCAGACAGGGAATAACGCAAATAAAGAAATGAACACACACATTTTACTGTTTTCATCATATTAATCTGAAAGATTTTCATGTGTTATATACAATGTAAGATCCCTCCAAAAAAACAAAAAAAAAACAAAAAAAAAAAAACAGTGGCAAAGCTTAGTTAACAAAGTTGGAATTGTACAATGATAGGTATCCGTTATTAATATCATGTACAAGCTCATAGGTTAGACGGGGTTCGTTCCAAGTGTATGTGAAGACCGATGTAATCTCAAATGTTGCTGTACTTCCTGGAAGGATCAACGAGGCCAAAACATACACAACCCCCTTTTCCACTGGTGTCTCCTCAACCATTTTTCAAATGGTCACATGTTACAGTAATGTCAAATATTCTTCATAGCTCTTCTTTTAAAAATAGTCAAATATATATATTGCCAGTCCACAAATGTGTAACGTGCCTCTGATAAATACTCTGCATCATTTCAGTGAGAGGGAGTTTATTCCTCTAGCTGCTGCTGCCGCTGCTTCTTTTGCTGTAAGAAGAAAATAAGACAATCAGCTTGAAACATGAACACGTCCTTCACTGTGTACAAGTGCTCATTAACGACTGGTCTCACATTGTAACTGTCTATTCATTAAATTCCTCTTAGATACTGATCTGCCAACTTACATAGATTAAGGTGGCAGATTTATCACTTGGAATTCTTATGTTGCAATAATGGATCCTTAATTTTAGACAGAAGTAAATAAACATAAACACACTCTTTGTTTCTGTCCAGTTACTGACAGTTACTATTTGTAATTTCAAACACGATGTTTCACTTTTACGAGTAGAACAATGTGTCTGGCCACTGTTACATGACTTCAGATGACTAGTTTGACTTGGTTCAATGGGGTGCAAACATCCCCAAATCTAAAAGAAGAGAGAAAAGTGCTTTTAACACGACATGTAACCCCATGAAAACAGAGGAGCATGAAATACTGCTGAGATTTGAAGCTTATGTTTAAACTGACATATTCATTATTCAATCAATTCCTTATATATCTTACATATGTATATATAGTTTGGTTATCGAAAGAGGTTGAAAACAAGACACTAGACATCAAATTATTCATTACGAGTGTCTCTTTGACTGCAGCCAAATGGGAACTGCCCATGCAAAGTTTGACAGACCTGCTCTGCCCATTTATGGTTGCTAAAGTATGATTGGGCAGTCACTGTCAGGGGGTGAGCTTGGCAAGCTGTCATTTGCAAACCTGCTGGTCTAAGGCTGAGATTTATCATCAAGTAGATGTAACAAGCATCTAAAAGTCCAGTCACTAAGAAAACTTATTCTTGATATGATGTTTACTGTATCAACTGTTCTATGCCGTTTATTTTAGATGAAATACAAGGTCAAACAGCCACATGGCATGTCTCAACAGGCCACAGTGACCTACTCCATGCTCAGAGCAGCACAGATTGTCCAAAATTATGAAACAAAATATTCACATCAGGGTTTTCTCAGTACTTTAGTCCTGCTGGATCTACTGGTTATTGTAATATACAAAACTAGATGATCATCACAACGTGAAATGTTTTACCCAACACTATGTGCTTACCTTTCTTCTCTTCTTCTTTCTTTTTGGCTGCCTCCTCTCTCTGTTTTCTGATGATGGCGAGGCGAGCTAGGTCAGCTTTGGCCTGGTCTGTCTTCCCTGCCAAGTGCATCTTCATGTAGCGCTCCTTCGCTTTCTGCTTCTCAATCTCTTCTCTGCGCAGGAGTGGTTATGTGTGTCATGGTGAAGAAGGTGACATAAATATGAAACCTTTTTTTTACTGGAATTACATAGAATTGATATGTATATAAGAACATAACAGAAATAAACAATCCAATTTTCCTTTTAGTCACAGCCATGTAGGTATGGAACGTGTATGACAGAAGTGCAAGTTCTGTTGTTCAGGTGCAAAAAATACTTTGTGTAACAGTGAAGTTCTCAGGTAACTCCTGATTGAATGACCAACACACACCTCTCTCTCCTCGATAACTGTTTGGGCTCATCCAGCTCAATTTGCGTCACCTTCTTTGCTTTCTGAGCCACTCTGTTAGGGTTCTCAATTTCTATCAAACCCTCCACACCAGCTCTCCTCCTCTGCAAACACATCAAAACAGCTCATATACTATCAAAAACATTATGTACTGCAATTACTGTATACACTGACAAGACAACCGTGTAGACAAGAAAGAATTATTGAGAGTTCCAGGTGTGAAAAAAAACAATTAAAAAAAATAATAATATTAAAAACAATGTAATACTAATAATGAATAGATAATTACTGTGTGTGGTAACAGAGAGAAAAGAGTGACAGTATCAGTGTGTCAGTACCAAGGAATCATCATCACTGTCTTCTGATCCTGATGCTGGTAACTTATCATCTTTCGTTTCATTCTGAGCTGCACCCTCCTCCTCCGCTTCCTGCTCTTGCTGCAACACACACATGACAGACAAGCAGGTAAGAACAATATCTAACAACAGCATCAGGTTAAACATGTGTCATTACAACAGGTAACACACTGATTACCTGTTGTAATCAGCGTAATCACTGATTCCACTCATTTGTCTCTGGTTGGTTGAGGGTGAAGGATTTTCACAAAACCTTTTTCAGGCCAGCACAGCATAAACATCAATACTTACTAACTTATTAATAATGGGGGATTCATTTGTTAACGTGTACCAGATCCATGTATGTGTTACTGAATACGACTACAAGATCAGGGGCCCGAGGGGTCAGGGGAACTTAACGGGTGACTACAGCAGTCTTTCCACTGAGATGATGCATTTCCAGTGAGATGATGCAACTGAGACGTATGATGGCAAGTGTAGACTTTTTGAAGCTTGAGCAGTACTTAAATAACAGTCTACACGCTGTTGACCCTATGTGGCTCATGACTAAACAGTCTGCACCGACCTTTTTCTTCTCTTTCTCCGCCTTCATCTGTGCGTCTATCTCTTCTGGACTGGTGTAGGTCCGCACGCGACCCTTGTGGCCACCTTTCTTACCTGCAACGATGACCAAGATGACAAGTGACATGAACAGACAGGTGTCAAAAGAAGCAGCGCGAGTTATAAACATGCTGTCAGCGCTCGTTTAATAATAGATTTGTAAGTAAGGAGACCATCCTCGTTCTACTAGAGTAAATCGCCTGGATCGGATGGTGGCTTACAGCACCCTAACACACATAAAACCTGATGTCATCACACTACAGTACTTTTAAGTTTAAGCCTTACCTCCTTTAGGCATTTTGATAAACGAGGCCTTTATTACAAACTCCTCAAAATGCGAACACTGACAGTAAACATAAATGTTGAGGCGACAGCACAAACTGACAGCTGGCTAAACTCACAGTCGGTATGAACGGTACTAAACTCTGAGTGGTCCAAGGATTTGCCTGTCAGGAAATCTACAGAATATTTTTTCCCAAGCATTTGGTGAATATATTTGTCGCTACAAAGCTAGATGATTAACATAATTTATATGATGCTCAGGGGCTTGACGAAACGACGTGTGTTGTGACATCCAAGAACGCTATTTAACGTTGTTTACGTTAAGGCAATTTATTAGTGCGCTAAAGTGATGCAATATGCTGAGAACGACAGAAACACATCTATTTTAGTTTTATTTTCTTTAACTTCATTGTATTTATATAAATACATATTTACATAATCGCATATTTTGTTATTCTAAGAGAAGATTTAATAAGTTATATACGAAGATAAATATAGCATCTTCTACGTCATTCAAGAGCCAAGAAGAGGAAACGGACCTCCCTCGATGACGTAAAATTTTAGCGCCGGGGACGGTTTCGCAGTATCAAAACGAAAACACCGAGAACTTTTGTTGTATTTTTTTAAAGTAAAACAGCGAAATGCCGAAAGTAAAGAGGAGTCGAAAGCCTCCCCCAGACGGTTGGGAGCTCATTGAGCCAACTTTGGACGAGCTGGATCAGAAAATGAGAGAAGGTAAGCAACAGGAATGTGGTATTATCAACGAAGGCTCATCGGAACCGCAGCGTGTAGTTAGAGATGGTGAAGTAATTTTAATTGTCGGTCCGGGGTTTTTTTCTCATTATACTTCTCACTTTAAACATCCACATATTGTTTTTAAGCCTCCAGTGAAACAACCGATATTTTGTCGCTGTATGCGAACAAATCCCTGTCAATATAGGAGTCAATGTAGAGAAAGAGTAATAACCAAAAATGAGAAAATGGGACGAAGTTAGGAGACCGATTAAAACACGAGCACCAAATGTTTCCAACGGGATTTAGTTTCCTGTTCAACCTCACATCAGATGTAACCATCACCATCCTTTAGTCTGTGTAGTCCAAGCACATAGTGGCTTTGTAATTATCAAGTCGGTTTTGCAGTTAATTTTAATTTCTTTTCCCGTAAACTAACTTGTTTGTTTTCTCTTGCAGCTGAAACAGAGCCGCATGAGGGAAAGCGAAAGGTGGAATCCCTCTGGCCAATTTTCAGGCTGCACCATCAGCGGAGTCGATACATTTACGACCTCTTCTACAAAAGAAAAGCCATCAGCAGAGGTAAAGGCGAAGTTACCCGTGTCCCTTTAGTTGTACTACTTGACATTTAGTTTGTTTGTTGATGTTGTTGTTTCCTCCTTCTTTTCACTGTAATATTACGCTATAATCTGTGTAATTCACCATGATGTATTTGGTATGCGTGGATAATATTTTCCGCAAGGACAAACTACGCTTCCATGGTCAACATTTCCATGACATAAAACTTTATTTGTTTAGGTTACTCAGTGGTGTTGTTCATATGTAAAATGTATTTTCTTTTTCTTTTTTTGGTGTAATTTTTTTGAGTATTTGGCCAGACATATGAAAGTCATATATAGCTTTATGTACTTTGTATGATAATCTAAACCTGTCATGTTTTTTTTGTTTCTGTGTCTTGGCAGAACTGTATGAGTATTGTATAAAGGAAGGCTATGCAGACAAGAATTTGATCGCAAAATGGAAGAAGCAGGGCTACGAGAACCTGTGCTGCTTGCGTTGCATCCAAACAAGAGATACCAACTTTGGAACCAACTGCATCTGCAGAGTCCCCAAGAGCAAGCTGGAAGTTGTGAGTCTGACTTGAAATGTTTTTTTTTTTTTTTTTTTTTTTCTTTGTCTTTTCTCCTGCATGGGTCTGTATTAAGTATGTGTTAGCGGCTTTAGCTGCTCATCTGAGTTACATTACTCTGGTCGATGTCTGTGCTGACACAAGTACAGATACAATCACGAAAACTGTCACAGTGAAGTAAACACTGTGAATCTGTACACTACACAGGTTTTGTGATTCATAGAGTTGATGCTCTTAGATTGATTGGATGAATCATACCACTTTCCTGCCTTTCCAAGAATGACATCGGTGTCTGCTACTTGCTGTTATTGAAACACCTCATCAAGCTCACTTGTTACAATAAGACACGATGACTATATAGGTGCATAACTCAGCTAATGCAGAGAATGTCAGTCTGAATACTGTAAAAATGTTGCGACCAACCAGCTGATATTTTTTTGTTTTTCTCTTTGCAGGGAAGGATCATTGAATGCACCCACTGTGGATGTAGAGGTTGTTCAGGCTAAGTGCTGTTGTTTTTGTGGACATCTGTTCTATTTCTTGTTGGACAGCAGGGCTCACCCAGCCTTCATCCCATGACCTTGAAGCAACATCGTGTTTATTTTACCTGTTCCCTGCATTAGAAACAGCTCACTGACATCTCCATCATCATCATCATTATCATCAACATCATCCTCCTGATCGGAGATCAGTACTTTTAAACATAGGGGAGCAACGGAGAACACACTGAGGGGCCATTTTGTCATTTGTTTTTCCTGTCTGTTGTTTTTATACCCAACTAAAGCCTTCATCTGTTAAACCTTAAAGTTGGAGCCATTTCTGGATCAGGCCTGTCATTCCAACCAGTCACACCCACTGTGAACGCTTGTTTCATTTCATTTAGATAGAGCTGGGAGGGAAATAATTTTGTTTGAAATGTTGTTGTTTTAAAACTCAAAACTTTTTTTTTCTTCAACTTTTTTGTTGCAGTATAATTTTAAATAAAACAATTGATTTACTTTGTGTCCTGATTGTTTTTCAAAGCCCATTATTGGTGGTAGATGGACAGTCAACTGTAGGTTTCCACATGTTTTTTTCAGCACAGTAGCAGGTAAAAGATGGTGTCATTTCTGTGTCTGTTCAGATCTTGTTCAGATCCACGCAAGCAGCTGATGAGATGCTCATTTAATTATTCAAGGATGAAGCCAAAAAAATATTATTGTGTCTTGACTTATTGATCTTGTTTCATGGCTAAATCTAAAAAGAAATCATCCTTGAATTTATTTCAGGAAAGAAAAAGTTAATATTTCCACATTCAGTGATTCATTTTTTTTTTCTAAAGTTTAGAAATCAGTTTCTCTCACTGACCTTATCTCCATTTTTTTCTACTCCTGTCAAGACTTTAGTAGTGAATGTGGTTGACGACACATACTAAAACACGTTTTAGATACTTCTGCTTTATGAAAGTGTTTTCTTTTCAGATACTTTTTACTTCCTCATTATGTTTTGGATGGGATTAAGAATAAAATTTTACATAAAATACATAAATGATCATCTAACTCAGTCTTGCCCAAAATGAAACCAATGGCTCTCATCATTTTTGGCTTGTGGCCTCTCATAAAACAGACGACTAGAAGTTGTTAGTGGTAAAACCAAAGATCAACTTCCTCTTCAAACTTCCTGTGTTGTTTCATTTCAGTTACTGTTGAAAGTCCAAAGAAGTAAAATTACACATTATTTTACAAAAAAAAAGACAATTATTAGCGTAGGAGAAGTTTGATTTTTATTTTGTTCCTCCCACATTAATTATTTCATGAACGCTCAGATGTTTTGTAGAACCACCAGTGGTGGAAACATCATTGAAAATCTGTACTTGATACATGACTGAAATATTACTCAAGTACAAGTACTGGTGTAAAAATATACTTAGGTAAAAGTATAATGTGTTCTTCTAAACAACTACTCAGAGTATTAGTTATTTTATAAATTAATGTATAATTTATTCTCAGTCATTCAAATAGTGGCAGCATTTTCTTTCAACAGACTTTTCTCTGAACCATTATATAATTATATGGGTCAGTTGTGTTCAAAATAAATATAAAACATCTTTTCTGTTAAATACATTAAAATATTATAAAATTCTCAATAAATCTGAGTCCAGGTTTGTCAACAGTTGCTTGTGGGACACATTTGGTTGCAGCTGCCAAAATCACATCCAATAACCTGCCTCGTTTACTTGCTGAGAGCTTGTTTGATGTTGTGGCCTCTCTGAACACAGTTCTGACATCATATAGTTCAATCTTGGATCGTTTTTTCCCATCTGTGCTTCATTGGCCTGTTTTCAACTACTGATAACCTCACTGGTTGCAACAATGTATGCTGGTTCAATGGGTGTGTTCATATGATAAAGACATTGATTTATTGGTACATGACATTGGCTTTGTGATGCCCGGTAATATTGTTACTACTCAGTAGCTAATATGATTTTAAATGTAGCAAAGTAGATTACAAAGCATTATTTATACTCAATTACAAGTACGATTACACGGTTACATAAATACTCAAAAATGTGTAAGTACCACAAAGTTGTACTTAATTTGAGTAGATGTAATTTGTTACTTCCACCACTGAGAACAACTGGATTTAAAGGTAGAAAAAGTAGATAAACTGACAGTAATTTCCCCACAAACAGCTATAACAGTAAATACTGAACACATCATTATCAATTTATCAATGTCATATAATAAAATGGAGAAACTGATTTCTCTTTAGTTTCCTTATAATACTTTTTATCTTTGACCAAAATACCCTGTAAAATAGTACTTTTATTTTGTGCTATGGGTATTTTATTTAATGATCTGCCTAACTAAGCCATTAATTAGGATCTTTATAAATAATCTTCATACAAGATCCTGCAGGGTCGAACAAACGTTGCCAAAACTACTGCAGCTGCTCAAAAAGGGAAGGATCTCAAAGTATTTTCCTTCTGTTAATCAGTTTCCCAATGGACAACTATAGATTTGCTTCAGTTTAGTTGCATTGTGTCATTTCATCTGAGGCATAAACAGATGGTGATTTTAACTCATATAACTAAATATTTCCTAGTTACTGTACAAATGTAATCAATACAAATCCTGAGGTCTGCTGACAAGAGCTTCTGTACCATTACAAAGATGCTAAAGAAACAACACCTGTTCACATTATGAGTAACACACACACAAACAGACAGACACACTCACTCACTCACACTCACTCACACAGCTGCCCACTCACTCAGTTCCCTCAAAACAATGTTATTGTCTGGACTGAACAGCATTGTATTGTTGTTAAGTGTTCTGCTGCTCTGTTCACAGATTAGCATTTATTATTCATGACACCTCAAATGTTTGCACATCCGTCATCGCTAAAGCAAATCACGCGGACACAAGTCTGTTGGAGCACTTGATGTTTAATGATGATGCAGGTTGCATCGGTCTGTTCTTCCAGCATCTCACAGTGAGATTCTACATAAGCAACATATTCACCTTCCTCCTGCCTGTGTGAACCAGACACTGACGCAAAAAAAAAAAAAAAAATTAAGTGGATTCAAATAAGTTAATGGGGGTAAAAACAATGTTATCAACATTACATAACAGCATCGAGACATTCACAACGCGTTTATTAAAAAATAACTTGCAATGCCACCATAGTACAGGGCGGACGTTTAGCGCAACGCCCCACACACACGATGATACAAAAAGTAGACGTGATATGGCAACGTAAGGACACTGAGTGACGCCATGTTTAAGCACACTGTGGTATGGCTTATTCAGATTACATTCACCTTTTTGCATTAGGGGGACAAAAGCTTTTAAAAAAAGATGTAACATCTAGGCAGAAAATGTGTTCGATGTCACATGAAGCAACAAAAAAAAAAAAAAAAAAAAAGCAACAATTAAGCCAAAATTCAAGTGAACTGAATTAATACATTAGGTGGAATTAAAATGTGAGGTTATTAGTAGTTAAAAGCATGTACCTTAAACTAAAAAAAAACAAACATTTTTTTGTTCATAGCAGGAAGGACAGCATCCATGATCCCACATTGTTTGACCTTTTACAATAAAACTCTGACCATGCAGTCACAAGTACAGTTACCATCCTAGATACAGAATCACAGCTCCATCACTGACGCACACAGAATTAGGAACAAGAAAATCTAAAATACTATCAAAGACGCTACTTCGGTGTGATTTCACTGGTCGACGTGACAGAGCTTTGAAGATTTCAATTCCTCAGTGTACTCCACTCCACACAGATGATATGGGTGTAGTCAGTATAACGATTATGGTCCAGATTTTTTTGACCTAGAGCAATAAATATAGAAGAGTTTTGTTCGTAGCACGTTTTCAGCAAGAATCGCTGAGGAAAAGCAAAAAAGGGGGGGTAGGTAACTACTGTCCTACTGTAAATAAAGTGTCAAATGTCATGGTTTTGCTTCTGATGGCACAGGAAATTCATTGTTCCCATAATAAAATTTATACAAATACAACATCGCCATCCCAGCAACATCTCCTCAAACTGATCAGCATCTCATCCCCAGTCAGTTCCATCAAATATGACGAAAACAGAAATATTATCGATACAGTGATTCACCCTGGCACAAGACAGTCTCATGCTGACGCTACGACACTCTCACACAACTTTAAGACAACAGTGAAATTCAATACATTTAGGTTCAGTAGCTGAAAAAAAATGTTCCTGACTGTGTGAGTATTATCTATGAAGATGCTCGCCAGCAGCAAATATCGACAGGTTTCGCCTGCTGCTGGACCGATGTGGGTGAGTATACACGTGATGACGTTATTTCTCTGGACATGCAACATCACGTGGTGGTGGCCTGGGATCTACTTCACACAGCAAATACACTTCCTCATGCATCACAACCTGGAAAGCAGCCTCTGGTAACATTTTTACTCCATGCTCTCAAAAGTCAAATCTACTCAGTTAAAATCCAGACATCACGACTGTGTGTGTATGTATGAATCAGTACGTAGATTCATCTGTTACTGTGGGAATGTGGGTAAATATTAATTCATAATAGAATAAAACTGAAAGTGCGGATGAGTGAAACAGAAATATGAGAAGGAGGAAGCAGGCATTAGAAAGATTTTGGCTTTTGGGAGGTATGTGATAGTTCTTCCAAAGGAAGACATGTCACAAAACCAGCTGTAACAGGCCTGAATGGTGCTAATTAGGTTTCACAGACAGATTCAGGGATACAGGAAATGTCACAATAAATCCTGAAAAATGTGTTTACACATCGCTGAGATTAGATGAAAGCAGATAAACTGCTAAGTGATTGTTGGGTGATAACACAGACCTGTGATTTAACCTGCTAGAAAGGCGTCAGAGGTCAGACCAGCGCTTACAACACGACGAGTGCTGCGTTGGATTGTGTTTTGTAGCGGAAAATACACGTGTGTGTGTGCATATGTAGTGAAGAGGGGAGACTGGCTTCAAACGCAAGTAACATTTTCTTTAGGCAGAAAAACACATAAATGGCCCCAAGGATAAGTAGCTGACATTCATCTCCTCTTTTGTGTGTGTGTGTGTGTGTTTGTGTTTGTGTGTGAATATGCTCTGGACCAAATACACACAGGTAAACCACTCACTGACATTCACAACTCGCTGTCTCCTTATCCCCTGCACACAGAGGTAACAGCAAGAGCAGAGAAAAAGACCGCGAGGCAGAAAATAATAACAATAATAACAATAATATTAACCAGTGCAGAGATTGTCCTGAAACTAAAATGACTTTAGACCTTATTGCGATCGCCTTTGATCCCTTAAAAATCAAAGGGTCCCGGATGATTTCTGCTAAAACGTGTGTGAGAATCCTCATCCCAGAAGAATATTAGATCTTGTATAAAACGCTGGTGGTGTAGTTAAAACTAAAACAAGGTGCTGCTGTGCTGCCTCCGCTTGCAGACCGTAGATACTGCTGAGTGATGAGTTGGCTGAGGTAGAGCAGTATCTGGCTGTCCTCCTCGCCCAGCCCCAGCTGCTCCTGCAGGAAGCAGCAGCGTCGACCCTCCACGACCTCGGGACCCTCGGTGGAGCTGACGGGCAGGTGGAGATGGTGGGTGAAGGTGAACAGGAAGGCCTTGGCCGCCAGGCGACAGAGGATGCTCTGTACGTGAAGGAAGTAAGTGGAGCCACGGCGGATGTACGTGCGGTGGTCGGCCATGTTGGCGAGCAGTTGGCCACGATACGGCGGGCAGCGCAGAGTCTTCTGGTCGGCGTCGAGGATGGAGATGTAGCGACTGTAGCGGGACAGCGAGTAAAGCATGCTGGAACCCACCGGGGACGCCACTCTGTGTCAGACAGGAAGACAGACACAGTATTTATTACCTGAATGCAGGTATAGATTTCATTTTAACCCACTTCAATTAGTGACATTCATGGTTCCCAGAGGATCAACTCCACTAATGAGGAAACATCAGAAAAACGTCCTCTAACACCATTACGAGTTTGAATTGATTGATTAATGAAGTGTAATCTCTCAACAAACATCAGGACTGAATGTAACCAAATGTGGCACATAAACTCATTAACCACCTGTGGATAAACCACAGATCAGTTTTCTGCTTTTGGTGAATTTTTCACTTTTTATCACCATCATCAGTCCAACACTGAGGTAATGACTTGAAATGTTAATTTCTCCTCCACTAGCAAATGAACAAATCAATATTTTATCTAAAATCTTCAGTAATATTGAAGAAAAAAAAACATATTCCTCTCATTTTATGTCCTATATCTATCTCTACATCGACTAATATTCATAGTGAGGCTTTACAACTGCTTTAAATCAATAAGTTATTATAAGTTATTCTGCATATTGGTCTTGAAATATTTTTTCATGCTCATTGGGTGTCAACATATGAAGTCACATATAAACACAGTCTGCATGTCCACATTGTGCATTATGTAAGATATGTTGCAATTACATATTTGTTACCCTGAAGCTGAGGTTTTCAACTTTTTCGTCATCAACTACTACCACAACAACTCAATCAATAATTTAGTTGCTATTAATAGACTGATGTGCGTAGATGCTCTGCTGTAATTATGTAGGCATGTAAAGGTATGAAACCCAGGTGTCACGATTCACTACAGCGTCAGAGAATTCATTTTTCTCCATAAAATCTTATATTTGGCGCAGAATCATGACACACACAGTTACAACTTGATGATAAACACTCAAAGAGAGAACTCACCTGAGCTCAACAGCCGCAGAACAAATAAATACAAAGTACATTGAATTGTTTAATATGCATCAACAGAATGATTCGTTTTGGTGGTGAGTTCCCCACTAAACCCCCTCCTCCTGTTTATCTCTGCAACTCCAAATGTCTCAACAATGACATTAGTAAACATAATTATTTCTAAGCGAATTTCAAGGACAGATGCAAGGCTGGAGGTTTAATGGGTAAATAGTTGGTTACGTGAGTCATCACGGACTGAGTCAGACCAGATGAGTAACAACAGAGTAAGATGTGACTCACTCTACAAAGAGGAAAATACCATCGTTTTCATATTTCACCTTGAAGGAGCCACTCTGAGGTTTGGCAAGCATCAAACTCGGTGTTTCACTGAATCTGTCATAATAACAGAGGAGGAGTGTTGGTTAAATGTCTTAAATAAAAATAATTGGAACATACCTTTGCAATCCAACGAGTTTCCACCTCTGCAGGTCAGTTAGGGTGAAAGGGCAGGACAGCCAGGCTTGAATCCTCTCTCCACACTTCCCAGGTCCGGGCACGAAGAGGGCGAGAGCTGCGACAAGCCGGCGGACTCTGCCCTCATCTGCACCGAGCACCACCAGGGTTCTGCCGCTCAGCATGCACCACAGAGCTTGCATTGCGAACGGGTACTGTCGCACAAACCTCAGAGCTGCTTGTCCGGCCTTTTTCCTCTGACGCAGGGTCACCACACCACCGTAGCCGAGAGGTGAGGCAGCGCGGTCAGACCCCGTAGAAGCGCTCATGGTGCAATCTGACCCACCGTCCTCAACCGAATTACGTGAAACCGCATCTCCGAGGAGCCCCACAGGAAGCTCCAGTCCGGCTGTGGGGCTTTCAGAGCATGGAGAACCCACTGCGTAGTCGCCCTGGAGAGGAAGTAGAGATTGTGGCTCCTGGTTGACCACAAGGGTCCGAGAGGGCTGATGCTGAGAGCTTTGATCTAGATGGAGATCTGTCTCTGGGGCCGATGCCTCATAAAGGAAACCCTCTTGAGCCATACAACATGCTGTGTCTAGTGGAACCAGCAAGTCGGACTCCATCTCACATGCTCCACCAGTTCCCCTCTCACTGTCGTCCTCCCTGCTGGCATCCAGCTCAGACACCACCTCCAGCAGAGACACGGGGGTCTGGTCTCCGTTATCACCATCATCCTCCCCTGCAGTGGTCTCCATCTCTTCGCTGCTGCTCTCCCTTTCCAGATCGGTGTTGTGGTCAGGGTCAGGGGTCAAGTCAGAATCAGGATCAGCAGGTTCTGATCTCACACTGGAAAGATGTTCTTGCTTTTCTGCTACATACATCCCGCTTTTGTCGCTGCTGAAGCTTCCTTTGGTCTCCTCTGAGCTCTCCTGGGTCTCCAGAGTCTGGTCTGAAGGGGAGGACTCCAGATGGCTCTCTCCAAGTCCAAGCTCACTCTCCTGGGTATGACTCGTCTCAGAGGCTGGGTCCAGAACATCTGGAGGCTCCAGCGAGTGCAGCTCAAGAGGTTCCGGTCCAAGCACGATGGGAGGTGGATGTAAGAGAGTATAGTTGTCTACAGTGTGGTTCACAGCACAGAATGGTCTTAGTGTTCCTGCTTCATCCTCATCATCATCACCAAGATCTTCCTCAAACAGGAAGTTGGTAACTCTCTGTCTCCTGCGTAAAGCCTTGTCCAGGCGGCGTGTGTGAAGGTAACACAGGTCGCCACGGAAACTCTTCTCCGTCTCCTTGAGGAGCACCACAGTGGCATCATAGAAAGTTTCATCACACAGCTCTTGGAGGGTCTTCAGGCGTTTGTCAAAACACTTGGCAGACTTAGCTTTGATCAGTTGTGGTGTGTACGACGGCCTACGTTTAACGCCCTCGTCTTCATCGTCATCCACCTCCTCTTCACCTCCTTCACCGGGAATCTGACCCCGTCCTTCTTCCCTCTTCCCCCCTTTGTCAACGTGACTGAAAGGGTTGGCAAGTTTGGCATATTTTTCTAACAGAGCTTCACATTCGCTCAGGCACTCGCTCATACACTTCTGGCACGTGACGGCGTGGGGATCTCGGCGCGGGCGGCTATGGTACGAGCTGATCTGTCTTAACAGGTCTCTGTGTTCGTAGATGCTCTTTTCCACGTTGGCGAGCTCATTGGCTTTCTCTACAGCGTGAGCGGAGTACATGCACTGAGGCCCCGCCTCCCTCTGTAGGCCCTCCTCCCTCTGCAGCACAGAGTGAGTGTACCTGTGGCCAGGGGAGACAGACAGAGTTATTGATGCACAGGAAGAAAATAGTTTGACAGTGAGGTTTTTTTTTCTCAAGAGGAGCATCAGTATAACTGAGCTTATCACCATAAACCCTAAAAACATGCAGATGGGGACTTTATGAACTTTAATATTTGGGTTCACACAACATTCATAGTCCCCAGGGGATGAATGTTAAAGACTTTGTTGACCCCTGATGGTTTCCGTAGCGCCACCATGAAGTTCACCTCTGTAGTTTTGAGTGAAATTACTTGGTATGAATTCTACTAACTTATATGATCCTCTGATTTTTCACTGAGCTCCATGATTGGATCAAAATCACAATATTTTGGGGCACCTGGGTGGCTAAGGCACACCAAGTTGGTGTATATGCCATGCAGTTGTTCGCTGGTTCAAGTCCCGACCAAGTCGGCCTTTCCTCTGTCCTTTCCCCACTTTCCTCCCTGTTTCCTGTCTCTCTATACTGTCTCTGATTAAAGCCAAAAATGCCTAAAAAAAAATCACAATATTTTGGTTTATGACCAAAAACACATCACGTTAGCATGCTCAGCTAAGAAAGAATTAATGACTATTATTCCAGCTGAACATCAGTATGTTAGCATCATCATTATAAGCATTATTGGCAATGTTAGCATTTCTACATTTAAATTTAAACCTCTATGATAAAGCTTATAGATAGGGATGGTACTTTTGCTAAATTGGATTAGGCTGCTGGAGGAAGTCCCATGATTCACTGTACTTTTTCTCTGTGTCCCGTTTTGTCCCGTTCCTCACAACCGCTACCTTGTTATTGTTGTTGTTATTGCACTGATCAAAAAAGTTTAAAATGTCTATTCCTGGTCTCCCCCTTACTTCTTTTCTGGTTGTGCTGGACGTTTCTTCTAGTTAAAAAGGGACTATTTCCTCACTGTTTCCTCACAGGGGTATTGCTGACTGTGGGAACTACTGGGGTTTTCCTATTGTATAATATTGTTGCCTTCAGATAAAGATGTTTTTAGGATTTAGCGCTATACAGATAAAACTGAATTGAACTGAATTGAGTCCAACTTCATAACTGTATGATGTCAGAATGATAAGTGACTTATTCATCAGATACAGAGCATCAGGAATGAACATATCAGACAAAAGAACTGTTTTATCCCATGAAGTGAATCATAGAGAACAATAATCACTGGCACATCTGAGACATCTGGACTTAAAGACTGACATAGGACTACTTTTTGCCTTGTTTGAACATTTTCCACAAAACATCTTAATGATATTGACCAATAGGACCACAGGGTGTCCTTTCATTCACATCTGTGATGTTGTTTTAACTGCTATAAGGAACTGTTCAACAGAGGAAAGTTTGTTGTGTGATTTTTTAGTCATTACAACTGCACGCCAATCTCTGGCTTTTTAACATTACTTCCTATTTTAGGCCTTGTAAACCAATATCACATTGTTTTAGATGCCAGTGTTTCTTTACATCCCTGCTCACTAAAAATCAGCACCTACTTTCTGACAATATCACACAGGTAGAAAGCAGTGATTGGTCATGTTTAAATGTTTGTTAGAAACTATGACTTTACAATCATCTTATCTGACATTATGACAATTGTATCAGACAAAATATTGTGTAGCCTAAACTCCAATGGTGTCACAGAACAGCTGGTAAAACTGTAAACTCTGGCTGAACAGAGGAAACTATCCCAACTCTAGTCACATGACTAATCTCACATTGCTTCAAACTAATATGTTGAACACTGATGAGATTTTAATTAGTTGTAGCACAGTGAAATAACAACTTAGGTAGGATTTTAGTTTTGTGACGTCATGTTAAAATCTAAATCATGATCTAATTATGATGATTTTAGTCTTCAACACACTCATATGGTTCACATTTGTTTAATCAAATGTGAACTGATGTTAGTGCAGTTGTTGGTTATTAAGTGGATGTATTAAGCTTTGGATTTGAATGTTGGATGGCAGTGAAAAGGTTGTACTGAAGCTCTTACTCCAGGTCTCGCAGTTTCCTCTGGAGTTCCTTGGCGAACGCTCTCCTGTTTCCGGCCTTCAGACACTCTGAGGCCTGAGAGAAGCGAAGTGACAGCTCCTGAAACTGCAGCATGATTTTCCTCTCATCTGCTGAGACGTACGCCATGCAGAACGGTCGCACGAAACCCCTGGCCTCCAGGTCGTAAAGCGTGAGGTGATGGACGTAGGCGAACGCCCCCTCCTTCGAGTCGCCCAGCACCACTCTTGAGTCCTCAACGAAGCTGAGTCTCGGGTAGCCACTGCCCGGCGGGTGTCCGACGAAGGAGGCCTGATAGTCCACCGACATGATGCGCAGGGAGAAGTAGTTGAGATCAAAGGTGCCGCAGACTTTAGGGTCATCTGGGATGGTGAGGAGCGGCTGAGGCCCGACCTGCTCAGAAAACTCAGAGATGAGGATGAAGTCTTTGGTGAACTTGGCATAGGAGGTTTTAGCCCAAGGGTTGGAGTCAGCCAGAGGATGGAGAGGGACGGAGAACTCCTCAGGGAGAGCCCACGGGTCGGGATTCGTCTGACCGTACTCATCCTCTTTAGTGAAAGCCACCACGTCAGGTGAGCCTATCATAGTGCTGCTGTTGAGAAAGGCATGAGAAACACAGCACACAGTGCAACGCCACTAACTGTCACACAGCAGCTGTCAGAGCGCAGCCACATCAAGCACAGTCACACTGATCATACTGTCGTTAATGTCCAGGCAGAGCTTCTGTTAGTGAGGTTAAAGAAGCTGTTGGTTCTAGGGGCCCAGAGATGGAAAGGGTCGTCAAAGAAAAAAAAATCAAGCTATTTAAAAAAAAAAAAAAAAAAAAGGAGCCCAAAATAATAACAGCTGTGTCCCTGCAGGAGCAAGTCCCCAAATCAGGGATCGTTTATATTTTTCAGATTGAATAAAACCAGACCCCTTTTACTAAAACATACCAGTGTTTCTGTTGACAAAAGCAATTAATTTTCTGCGGCAGTCACAGGGTCCGGGCAGGCAGCAGACCCTTCATGCTGTACAGAGACATATAAAAAATATAAAGAAACATCAGTGAAACGCTTCTCTTCCTCTGACCTGCGCGTCTCGACGCGTCGTGTCCATCACGTTTCTGTGTTCAGGCCTGAAAAGACGCTGGTGTAAAAAAAAAAACAACGTTTTCAGACAGAGGCGCTACATATAATTATCACATCCAGAGACAGACGCCATGTTTACCCAGCTGGTTGTAGTCTGGTCAGGTGACCTACCCACCTCCCCTCTGGAGAAAATACACCCTAAATACGGAAACTCATAATATCTATAGATTTTGTTTTCTGACTATTGGAAATAGTTTGTGTGATTATTAAAAAGGTTCTCACACCGTTGCAGTCATTATTCTTTAATAAACAGAATTTTATTTTTAATGTATTTTTTTCTGTATTTATATCTTTAATATCCTATTCTATTTGTCTTCCAGATGTTAGAAACAAGAGTTTCACTTTGACAACTTTATTTCATATTATTACTATTTCAATATAATAATGTTCTTACATATATACTTAATTTAAAAAAAATGAAATGAACAATTTACAGCCGAACTTTCTTATTAACAGGTTAAATTTTATATTTATCTGGAAAATGACATAAAAATTACGGGTCTTTAAAGTTTGACTTTAAATTTGACATATTTTATTTCTTAACACAGCTATTTTCAAAGCTTTGTTCACGTTCGGGTGTATGTTTAAACATTGCCAGTCTACCACTACTATTATTCAACAAAATCAGTATGTTTATGAACCTTTTGTCGATCGAAACTCGTAAAAACTTGACAAAAGTTTCCAGACTAAAGTGTCTTTTTGTTTGGTTTGCAGATTTTCAACTGGCAAAAATGGAAATTTCAGTTTTGGGGTGGATTTCTCATTAACTGCGATGCGATATAATATTATTTGTGACATAATAATAATAGTATATCATTATTATTATCCGCGTGGCGACGTTTTATTAACCTAACTTAATCTGTTACACGTGAGGTTGATATTAAATGATTTTTTTTAATCCTAAACGTCTTTCGGGGTAACAGAGATTTTACGACAGTTTTACGACCTGGAATACGGCAGCGCTTGACAGGCGGGAGCAGCAGTTGTAAACACGGCTAATGACCATGCCAATGACAGGACAGTTGATGTCGATGCTACTATTTCCACTTAAAAAGTAATTTCACGCGGTTTGACATTAATTGTTTTCTGTGGTTTTATCCGAATTGAAATTAGGAAGCTCTTTAATAAGTCTTGATAAAAGTTTCTGGAAGCGGAGCCATGTTTTTATCAGGCTGCCTCAGCTAACATGCTAACAGCAGCAGCGGGGCTGCCCGGAGGACCGGCTGCTTCAAGAGAGAGCAGCCAGGCATGCTAATAGTACGCCTGCTAGGAAGATCCTTGTTTCGTCCGGGACTACAGCGGCTCGGGGTCCAGGAGAGGTGGCTGTGTGCGGCGCAAAGTGCCCCGACTCCGGACACACCAGATCCAGCAGACATGAACCGGAGCCGGACTCAGATCAAGCGGGTTCTGTGTGTAGCCGAGAAGAACGATGCTGCTAAAGGCATCTCAGAGATCATGTCCAGCGGCAGATCCAGGAGGGTCAGTCATGTCTCAGACAGTACAAACAACCCAACCACAACATGTACTTCATTACCCTGTGTGGTGCTAACTTTGGGTTTAACCCTGTTGATGAACCAACAGAGTTACTTTGGGCTCTGTGGACTGATGGACGGTCTCACATATTATTCAGAAAGTAACATGATCACGAGTTATAGTCTTAAATTAGCTCACAGCTCTGTACTGGGATTAGTTTGTTTGTTTGTGTTGTGAGTGTATCTTTCCAGTTTGTGGTCCAACACTAGACTGCAAGACACCTCAATAAGTTATTTACTGTATGTGAGTCACACAACATCAGTTAGACAGGAGCTTGTTAAGATATACAAACATGAGGAGCTGGCCAATCTTACAGAAAAATACTACATTTTAACCAGTGTTCACTGAGTGACATGTCCTCAAAACAACTGTAAATAGATGATATGGATCACATCTTAGAAAAAGTAATTGATCAATTCTTCCACCACATTAATTTATGGCTGTCAGGTCACTAAACTGACCGCAAATTCAGAGACATGGGATGGTCATGTTTTTATTATTTATCTATTCATTATTTTGTTATTATTTGTACATATTATGATATAGCAGCTATTTTGGGATGTTGATTGAGAAGCTGTTATGGATGCAGGTGGGATACCTCAGCACAATTAATCACATTGATTCAAATTATTATTTATAATTGTAAATATTCTTTTAGTAAAATAGCTAGTAGATAGTAAACAGTGTGGCGAGAACTCTGACAGTCATCACTCAGCAATTTGTGTCCGTGGACCTACAGTAACATGAGTATGTTCATAACAAAACACCAGCGGGTAAAGAAAATAGCACAAGAAACAGTATGACAGTGTCATACAAACTGATGCACCAGATCCTACAACTATAGTTGGAAGTTACTTCTGGTTCCTTTAGTTTATTAAGTTGCTCAAGTGTTGATTGTCCTCTTTTCCATTTCAGAGGGAAGGGATGTCAAAGTTTAATAAAATCTATGAGTTTGACTATCACCTCTTTGGTCAGGTAAGTGATCTCAGTGAAATAATTAAATATTCTCACATGGATCTTTATGCCTGTTCTCTTGTTTTAATACCGTCTCTGATTTTGATGATTTCATTCTGTCTCCATCCTGCGCCAGAATGTGACAGTAACAATGACGTCAGTATCAGGACATTTACTGGGCCTGGAGTTTAAAGCACCTTTCCAGAAATGGTAATTTAAAATACTTTTTTTTTTCTAATTGTATTTGTATTTTCAGCATCAGATTGTATCATTACAGTTGTATTTGTAATTTTCTCTCCAAAGGCACAGCTGTAACCCTGTGTTGTTATTTGATGCTGAGGTAGAGAAGTATTGTCCAGATAATATGGTACAAATCAAGGTAATGCTCATTTACTGTCATCTCAGGAATATTTACTTTGTACTTGTGTGATATTTGATTGACACCAGAAGTGTTGCCTTTTTGGATTGGGATTTAATGTCTCCTTAACTTTTAATCCATCCTGTTCTTTTTCTTTCCTCATCTCCAGCGGACATTAGAGAAAGAGGCGAGACAGTGTCAGGCTTTAATCATCTGGACTGATTGTGACAGAGAGGGAGAAAACATTGGCTTTGAAGTCATTGATGTCTGCAAAGCAGGTATAACTGTAATATATTGGGTGTTTTTGTTGTTGTAGTTTCTACATCTATTTTTGTTATTGATTTTCCCGACTGTGTAAAGCCAGAGAATAGTCTCTAATAGCACCTAATAATGTTGTGTGTGTTTTTTTTTTGTTTGTTTTTGTGTGTTTTTTTTTTTTTTTAGTGAAACCTAATTTGCAGGTCTTTCGAGCCAAGTTTTCTGAGATTACGCCCAACTCTATACGGAGAGCTTGTGAAAATCTAATTGAGCCAGATGCTAACATCAGTGATGCTGTTGATGTTCGTCAGGAACTGGACCTACGGATTGGTGAGATAGCACTTTGATACTGTGCTACATCACACAAAGAGATACATTAATGCACATAGAAAATATTATTTAAGCATAACAAGATGATACATGTAGCACACTATTTTTAAAAAAAAATGTATAATGTTTAAGTCGTTGACGCAATCTCATCCTCTCTGTGTGCTCATCTCCTACAGGCGCATCCTTCACTCGATTCCAGACGCTTCGCCTGCAGAAGATCTTTCCAGAGTCTCTGGCCAATCAGCTGATTTCATACGGCAGCTGTCAATTTCCAACTCTGGGCTTTGTAGTAGAACGTTTCAAAGCAATCCAGGCTTTTATACCTGAGACTTTCTACAAGATCAAAGGTGAAAAACGAATCCAAACCACAGCCACGCAAATCCCAACACCGATGCAAGCGTTCTGAGTTTTAAAGAGTTTGCTGATTTTTTTAAAATATTTTTTGGTGTGTGTGTCAGTGCTACATGAGGTCGAGGAGGACAACGTTGAGTTCAACTGGAATAGAAACCGTCTCTTCAACCACACAGCTTGTCTGGTGCTCTACCAGATCTGCATGGAGGTATGTGCCTGTTTGTGTATGATTTATACTGAATACGCTGACGTGTTTGACTGTGAATGTGATGCATTGTCATGTGCTCCAGTGGAGTGGACTAATCTAATCTAAACCTGTTGATATCATCTGCTGTATTAGATTTGTACACACACATATCTGAAATACCTGTAATAGTAAGATTTAGAGGTCAGCTGATGTCAATATAAATATTGTCACTCAAGATTTAAGTAAAAAAACATAATTGTTGCCAAGTTGTTCTGAGGAAGATCTTCACTCTTGACTGTCATCAGTCTAAAGTCGTGTTATTTATTTTGTTTTGTTTTATTACTGGTTTATATTCATGAATTTATAACTTTTTCATAAGTTTATGTATTTATAAGTTTTTTGTTTTTAAATCTTTCTAATGTTCTTGTTCCATTGTCCACAATTACACCCTGGACACAGTTTATTTCACTTTCACTTTTTTACATTTTGATGTTGTTTAGTTTGTGCCACAGTGCCAATACATCTCGTTGTTGTGGTTGTGTATTTGCCTGCTTGTTGATTCTGTGTCAACAGTTTTTTGGCAGAGTAGAGGTGTCATCTGAACCTGTGACTTGTACAAAAAAAACAGTCCTGCTGATTATTTGCCAACATGATCACAGCTAATGAGTATTTAATTACCTCCGAGCTAATTTTCACTGTTTCGCGTGGAGCAAGGTGTGACTACGAGGAGCCAAACTCAGGTCAACCAAACACAAATACTCTGTCCCTGTACAACGGCGCTTTCTCTGTTATTTGTTGTGTGAGCACAGTTATTTACCTCCCTCTTTTCTTGAGTAATAATTAATGAGTAATAACTCAAGTAAAAGATGTGGTTGTGACAGGTCCAGCAGAGTAATCACTAAATTCTACATTAACACAGCACTAATTTGTGTCTTTATACCAACAATGGATCAAAACACTATGTGTGATATCAAAGAGGTCTGTTGCAGAGATAAATCCAAAAAGATTATCACCAGCTCTGCTCTACTCTCTCTAGTCAACCCAGCTTTGTTACCCTCCATCAGCTCATTGTTTAGTTTCTCTGGCCACAGACCAAAATATCAATTAACGGAGCTGTGAATGTGCCACTTGCAAACACTTGTACAGACATTTTTTTCCTTCCTTTGCCTCTGCTGGCAGATTTCCAGCAACTGTAGCTAAAGTGGAAATATGTGAAACTATGAGCAGAAATAAGTATCACCTCACCTGTGAGGAAAATGTCCTCGTGTATCAGAACAAATGTGTTCGTTTGACAACTGTTGTTACCACCAAGTGAAATTCACCCACGTAGATCTACATTAAGTTTATATTAAGTTCAACATCAGGAAACAAAACATTACAGAGAGGAATCCAGTATTTCTTTCTCCGTTTTTGCAGATCTAGTATCAAATAACCGCAACAGTACCATGTATTTCTTACGTGTCAAAACCCGGCTTCTTATTCTTATTCCTGTTCTTGTTCTTCAGTATTTCTTTTATATTGTAAACTGTTGCAATCAAGTAAAACAGAAAAATAATTAAAAAAAAAACTTGGCCCAACTTTTGCTGTTGCATAACAGGTACAAAATGTATTCATACTCAAACACAGCAGCAGCGGCAAAGCAACACAGGAGAGGGCATTGATAAAAACAGACGGACGTGGTTACACTGATCGCACAAATTAGTTTAGTTATTTAATATCAAACACACTAATCAATGATGTTGTGCAACTAGGAAGGCTGTGTGGACTTAAACTAACAGTGTTTAGTGTGTGTGTGTGTGTGTATGTGTGCGTGTGTGTGTGTGTGTGTGTGTGTGTGTGTTCTCTGTGGTGTAAGCGCATCCACACGTGTGTAGTCTCTCTCTCTCTCTGCAGTCATTACCTCAGGAGACCACAGCAGCAAATTTAGATTTAAATGTGTTTCCAACCTGCCTCAATAAAATGGGCTAAAAACCTCGTGTAAAAAGGTACACACAAGAATATCATTTTACTCATTTCCAGGATCCCATAGCAACAGTCACCTCAGTAACCAGCAAACCCAAGAGCAAGTGGAGACCGCTGCCTTTGGACACTGTGGTTAGTTTATAAAGTCAAACAGCCACACACACATACATGTCATATTTTTCAACACATTTGTTTATGATATTAATTAAATGTAGCTATTTTCTAACATGACACAAATAAAGTTTCAATGTCCTGCGTCTCTGCTCAGTCCCCCATGAACATCCTCTTCCTTTATCTGACCAACAGGAACTGGAGAAACTGGCGTCTCGGAAGTTAAGAATAAATGCAAAAGAAACCATGAAAATTGCAGAAAAGCTTTACACCCAAGGGTGAGTGTTTTGTGTTTTTGAACAAACAGCGTTTTAGGTAACGTACATACATACCTTTATTCAAACAGCTTAAGTACATTCTTAGTGGGACCATATGCTAAATGTTCTGTTTCATTTTAACTTGTTCCAGGAAACTGGCTCAAAGCCATTTTTACAAGACGCTTTGTAGCGGTCAAATGTATTTTTTGTTAACCAGGTCATTAAACCACCTCAAAGCGGCTCCTATTTTTGCACATGAGAAGGCACCATCTGGTAGTTCAGGCGTTTCATAGATGTCACATCTCCAAAGCTGTTCCAGGGCTAAGATTATTTGTGACTGTTTTCTTTCTTCTTTTTTTTTTTTTCCATCTTTTCAGGTTTATCAGCTACCCCCGCACAGAGACGAACATTTTTCCCGCAAACCTGGCTCTCGGCCCCCTAGTGGAGCAGCAGACACAGAGCCAGGCCTGGGGGGCGTTTGCCCAGCGGGTGCTCGAGCAGCCCGGGGGTCCAAACCCACGGCAGGGCAAGAACTCAGATCAAGCCCATCCTCCCATACACCCCACAAAGTTCACCAGCACACTGCAGGTTTGTACAAGAACAAGAAAATACACTGTGTAGTCACACATCATAGGCATAAACTTTATGAAGTGACGATTTTCTGTTTCTTCTCTGTCCAGGGAAACGAAGCACGTGTATATGAGTTCATTGTCCGGCATTTCCTGGCCTGTGTATCCCAGGATGCTTTAGGGCAGGAAACAATAGTGGACATAGACATCGCCCAGGAGAAATTCTCCGCCTCAGGACTCATGATCATCGCAAGGAACTACCTGGACGTTTACCCGTATGACAGATGGAGCGCCAAGGTAGGGTGTGGGAATTGACCCAATACAGAGAAAACAGTGACAAGGTCACGTTACTGTTACCGTGTTCTTTCTGCTTGTGTGAGACACATCTCTAATCAATCAGCTGTGTGTGTGTTGTAGGTGATCCCAGTGTACGAGAACGGTTCCCAGTTCCAGCCTTCTGCTATTGAGATGGTGGACGGACAGACGAGTCCTCCACAGCTGCTCACTGAAGCTGATCTCATATCACTGATGGAGAAACATGGCATTGGTAAAGTACACATATAGAGGCAGAGGTGTGTTTGTGTCAGTGTGTGGTCCCAGCCACACATCTACCAATGGATACTCTAAAATAAGAAAATATCCACAAATCACACAAATATCTGTATTTTTGTATGTATACAGTATGTAATTAAAATAAAGGTTTACACCTTTCTAATGTACTGTAACTCTAATACACCTACACCTGAATCTCCAACCAAACTGTTTGTGGTAACTAATAATTGTGGGTAATGCAGGTGCCAGATTTTGAAGAGGATAAAATATGAGTGAAACAAAGTGGTGAGGTGATATTTGTGCTTTTACATCAGGAATCAGCTTTGAATCCAACATTGATAAGTTGCTATATTACAAATTATTTCCATACTATTGTATCCTTTTAGATACAGTAGTACAGTGTTGTGTCTACATACATGTTGTGAAATTGTAAATTGAATCTCAGTTGAGTTCCTTTCTCATTATGATTTACTTAACATATTTTTTACACTGTGAAAATCCAATAATAGCATAAATAATAAAACTGGAGATATTCCCAGAAAAATGATCCACTCAAAACAAATTGTTGTTTTTTCCTACAATGATTTGTTTTGGTAACGACTTTGCAGTGTGTCTGATTTTACAGGTTTCTTTTTTTTTTTTTTTTTTGTTAAAATCAGATAAACTCTTATCTAAATCAAACATAGCAACGTGTCATCACATTAGTCATCACAGACCTCTGTTGTTTCATATCTAACACAAACTGTATTGTATGAACTGTATATTACAGGCACAGATGCAACCCATGCAGAGCACATTGAGACTATAAAGAGTCGTATGTACGTGGGTTTGACATCTGACCAGAGGTTTCTCCCTGGAGAGCTCGGCATGGGGCTGGTGGAGGGTACGTAACCCACCACGATATGTTGGAGTTTTGGTTTTAATGCAAAGAAATATTGATTGTCCCCATCACTCACATATGTTATGCGTTTAGGCTACAACGCCATGGGATATGAGATGTCCAAACCAAACCTGCGGTCTGAATTAGAGGCAGATCTTAAGCTGGTATCAGAGGGCCGGAAGGACAAACGTAGCGTGCTGCAGCATCACATTCAGAAATACAAGACCGTCTTCATCGAGTCTGTCAGGAAGGCAAAGAAGTTAGTTGCACTTTAGTTTACAGTACATGTCAGTACACAGGTCAAATTTTAGATTTTAGTTTGAACTAGTTACACCAAGGCTGTAATCATCCAGGCTGCGGATAACAACGCATTTCCTGTTCTCACCTCAGGTTAGACGAAGCCCTGATGCCGTATCTGGGCGCAGCTCAGGAAATCCCTGAAACACAGCAGCAGGACATGGAGATCCCACTGCCGGTCAGGAAGTGTCCTCACTGCGGTCGAGACATGGTGCTGAAGAAGAAGAGGGAGGGAAACAGGTGAGAGGAGACACAGACAGAGGAAACCATCCTCCTCATCATCTCCCTGAATACATAAGGCATAAAACATAAATACTCACTGTAATGGGTTTGTAGGTTGTTAAACATATTACTAGTCATATTGTACTCAAACCATCTGAATCTAAATATAACCTGATGTGGATTTACCCCTCTCAGTGTCTCTGCTCTCTCTCTGCAGTAAGTTTCTATCCTGCGTGGGTTTCCCAGCATGTAAGACGGCAGTGTGGTTCCCTGACACAGTGCTGGAGGTCAGCAGAGATGACAGCGTTTGTTCCACCTGTCGACCAGGCCCCGTTCACATGTAAGTATTTATTTCATATTAGATCGTGTTTAATTATTCATTATTTCACAAAGCTGAACACATATAAAACTGGAAATTCAGGTTTTCCTGTCACCCTCAGGATAAATTGTAATAACTTTGATGAAACCTAGAGATCTTTTTTCATCATTATCAGGTCAAAATTCAAATTTCTCAACCTGTAAAACTTGAGAAAACATTCCCATCAGCTTCAACTGTACCTTGATGTTAATTTTTCAACACTGAACTGTTTTACATGAAGGTGTAAGTATGTTTGAAACAGATTAGTTCGTAGAACGTCAGATTATCTTCTTTCAGAAAATAGATAAATTGTCAAACAGTGTGATCGTAAAGCGTAGTGCTGTTAGACCATCGAGAAAATAATTAAGCTAAAGAATATTGACAGTCACGCTGAGCCGCTGACGTGGCTGCAAACTCTTTTGGTGCCTTGACACATTCAGATATGAGGTAGTTGTCAGTGTCAGGCCTCATGAATCTGTGATCCTGGGAGTGTGTTGTGTTGAACGTGTACTTTACATCCTCTGCAGTGATTGGTGGTTTTCTGATGTATCTGCTGCTTCCACACTGCTCCTTTTTATTTCTTGGTAACTTGTTATGGGCGCGTTACAGAGAGACGACAACAATCAGCCTGTCCTTCATATTCTTTATAGTCCTTTTATAAGAACCAAATTGATTGTGACAGACTCTCACTCTGCTGTTTTTCACTCTGCATTAGAGGATGTTTGCTGAAGTTGAATCTTTTTTCTCTCAGCCTCTCCCTGTGGTGCAGCTGTGTGTGCTTTTAGTGTGAATGTGCTGAACTCTGAGGGCGGCGCAGGGCTGCACAGCCAGGTCTCATCCACAGCAAATAACAGCATTTACTGTCCTACCTTTTGGAACCTGTCTTCTTTAACCTCCCAGCTTCCTTACGTGCTGTAATATATTGCAGAAATACGCTAATAATAAGCCAGACAGTAGTGAAACAATGGGTAGTATTTTAGAATAACAGTTGATGACTATTGGTTACAGAGTCTCGAGAGAGTTTTAGCACAGAAAACAGAAAATGAGTCATATGCACATACAACCAGGACATTTATGTATTAGAGTTTTGTATTAGACACTGTCTTTCCTGTTGGAGTTCATTATTATCACACTAACCAGTGAGGATATAATTCAGTTTTTGAAATTAGGTTGACTTTTTGCTGCTTTAGAGATTTAGATTTACTGCACCCTTGTGTAATAAATATTTCATGTCAGAAAAATCCAGAATTCACACAAATTGAACTTTGAAAGCATTTTCTTTTCTCTAGTCATTTCAATGCCGACTGATTTATTTGGCCAGTGAATACAGAGAATGTACATAATTGAGAAGTGCATGTGTATGTGGGAGCTCAGAGGGAGTCTGTGCTCTCTTCAGCGTCTCTGCTCGACACTCTCAGCGACTTCACCATCAGCACAAGAAACTTGTCAAAATTCTTGTTTACACAAGTGGGCGTTAACCCCTTGCACACGTGCCTCATCTCAGTCCAAATATAGGGCAGGCTCGCTTGCAGCGAGCCAAAGTGCTCCACACCAGCATCTGTTACCACGGCAACCAATCTGATACGGCGCTCAAAGTTCAACTACAGCACTTACTCTACAACAATATCACGTTTTTAATCAGATTTCAGCAAGTGCAGGAAAAAACTGTTGCTTACTGCAGCAATCTCGTCGGTTGCCACGGCAACTTGCTATATTACCCCAACTTTTATCTTACACACGTTGCTGCGTTTAACCGTGATATGGTGATACGGACTGTGAACGATTTCTTAAAAATTAATCAAAAGTTACAACAACTTCACCTGTAGATCAGCTCACTTTAAACTAACCAGACTGGGAGATGTTATGTTTGTACTGTGTGAAAATACAAACATAACCTTTATTTCAACCCATCTATGCACCTTAAAATAGTTACGTTAATGTCCCTTCAAACAAAAATGTGCTTGGGTGAATCAAAAGTTTCATTTATCTTTATCAGCACTGCAGAGACATATTTGTTTTTACCAGAAAATAATAGAAGTATTTTCTTTATTCATGATTCAAACATTGTTGGCCACTTCAGCCAGGCTTTCTCTCTAAATATCTGTGTTTCTTCTCATGTAGCAAAAGAAAACTAATCACTGCAGGGTGGCTCCTTACATCTTCTTAGTGAGTTTGTAAAAGTTTTGGTAGTTTTACGGACTGAGACACACCACTTGACTGTAGTGAGACAGGTTTCTTGGGCTGATACCATTAATTATCCGGCCGTGATAGAAGCTGTTTTTGGTGTTTTCAGCTCCATCAAACCTTTTGTCGTCTTCATGTCCTTCAGGTTGAAGTTCAAGTTCCGCAGAGGCAGCATCCCTCCCATGATGCCTTTGGAATTTGTTGGCTGCATCGGTGGATGTGACGAGACACTGAGAGAAGTGTTGGATCTGAAATACCTCAGACCGGGAGGTGGAGGAGGTGGAGGAGTTGGAGGAGTTGGAGGAAGAGGTGGTGGTGGTGGTGGAGGAGGAGGAAGAGGGGATGATCCTCGACCACCAGCTCCAAGGCCTCCCAGACCAGAGCCCAGAGCTCCCCATTCAAATTCTCGACCTTCCCTGCCTCCTGTTCCCTCATGGACCCTTCAGCCCCGACCTCCATCAGGTGGAGGGGATGCTGTCGACCCCAACAATGATTCCATTGTGTGTAACTGCGGTCAGAGTGCACTTCTCCTCACCGTGCGCAAAGACGGCCCCAACCAAGGGCGTCAGTTCTACAAGTGCAACTCCGGGACCTGTAATTTCTTCCTTTGGGCAGATCAGACGAGTCAGGAGGAGGCGCCGCAGTTTCGAGGGCCTTCGGTTTCTCTGCCTGGGCCGAGGGTCTCCCAGCCTCCGAGGCCTTCGCTGGGATACAGGAACACATCTGGAGGCGGCAGAGCAGGGTCAGAGGGGGATGAGGGAGGACATATGGGACAGACGATGTGCAACTGCAACGAGACGGCGGTGATGCGCACAGTGCAGAAGGACGGTCCGAACAAAGGTCGGATGTTTCACACCTGCGGGAAGCCGAGAGAGCAGCAGTGTGGTTTCTTCCAGTGGGCGGATGAGAACGTACCTCCATCAGGCAAGACTCAGTAACATACAATGCAACTAATCCCTAAACATAACCTTAAAACCAAGGCCTCTACTAGACCACATACACTAAACAGAAGCAAGGAATGGCAACATCAGTTGGTCGCTGTACCACTTTGATCTAGACTGAAGTATTTCCAGTGCCCCCACCAGACCAGCTCTACAGTGCAGCTTGAGTGTGAAAGTGAAACTGTATTTGGTCACAATGGTGAGACTTTTTGAGTTCAGACACCAAGGTCGTAAATATTTACAGATTCACTAAGCTCCAACGCTAATACGCTAATCATTAGCAAAGCAGTGTGGAAAACATTCAGCTGCGGCTTCTAATTTCAGTCGGTGCTGTTTGTTGCCTTCTCTGGTTAAAATGACAAACGTCGCAGGTGGTACATAAAATTAGCTGTTAATAATTAGTGTTAATCCTGTCTAACTTTAGTTAAATCTGGCCGTCGTCAGAACTCAAAGATAGTTTAGTTTCTGCAAATCCAACAGTGAGACGTTGTCCCCTTAGTGGGACGACGACGACATCACGTCACTGTGGGAAATGACTTCTCCCACCTGAACTTTTCATTTATATCATCAGTAATTCAAGCTTATTGACTTTATATTTTTAAACCGTGACCTTCACTGTTTGGATCAGGAAGCTCATAAAAAATAAGGTGTTTGAGATTAACCAGTCGTTCATCAGACACTTTTTTTTATTATTATTATCGCTGTTTACCACCAGGCCTGAAAAAACAGTGAAGAAAACAGTTTGATGGACATTAGTGTTTCCTTCAGAATTAACTGGTGAGCAATTAATATTTTATACAGCAGCATCATCAGGACTTTGACTTACGGACGCAAACTTGTGAAACTAATATTATTCCCATGAGCCTCAGTTGAACTTTGTGTTTTTTGTGTATGCAGTTAACACACTGAACTAAAACGGAGAACATCTTTAACTTTATATCTGTTAAGCATCAGATTTTATCGTGGTGATGTTAGAATTTAAGTAAAGCCTCACTGAACTGCCAGCATGGTGGCTGTTTGAAAGAATAAAAAGAGCTGCTAATTCAGACTGTATTAAAAATAGATTGTTCAAACACCTCGGTAGCATAAGGGAGTATAATCACCTGTCAAAGCACAAAGTGCTTGCAAATGTTAATATGTGCTGGATTTGAGTTCTGACAGAAAGTGGACTTTGAAAATCACCTTGTATCACAAGTCTTCTCAGTTTTACATTAAAGAGAAGAGCAACCGTTAATACACTCACATAAACTATAAATCACAGACAGTTTTCAGTAAATTTCGTTTTATTTCTCACAATATCTCACTGCCACAACATGACTGTCAGACCATTTGCACCATGAACAAACACAAAAACAGAGAAGATGTTCACAGATCACTACATTAGAGAAAGATAAAGTTTTCTCACCTACGTCCTTAGATGATGTTAAAGAAAATCTGTCACGACTCACAAACACTCCCTCTGAGACCTTGAGGTATCCACTTATCGAGCTGCTTCGGCACCGTCAGTCTTTGCGCGCACAGAGAAAAATGTTTTGTGCTCTTTACACAGTAAAATCTAACCAGCTTTTGTTGTGTTTGACCTCTGCCCTCCCTCCTCACTCCGTTAGGTGGTTTAGGTGGTGGTTTTAATGGCGGTGGAGACAGAGGGAAGAAGGCGAGGAAGGTGACAACGGGAGATATCGGCAAACCTCCTGCTGCTAAGAAACCCCGTACGTGCGGCATTTGCCACATGCCGGGACACACCCGAGCCACCTGTCCCCAGCGGTGACAACCGTCCCCGAGCAAAGACGAGAACTGTGATTCAGCTCTGGACTCAATGACGTCTGTGACTTAACAGCACAGAGTCAGATTTTATTTCTCAAAATATGCAGCAACTTAAGATTTAAAGCGCCTCTTCACATGGGGTGAATGTGTCTTACCGAGGTACGGACACTAATAGATCTGATCCATCTTTAAAGTGACATCTCATAACAGTTCCAAGAGAACAAGATTCGTTTTCAGACCAAAAGTCATGTAACAACTGTGTCTCCGAATAAAATCAGAAATTGTATTTCCTGGTCAAAGTTGTGCCACAAATTGGCAACTCTTGAAGATGAATGTGACATTTTCTGTTCCAGGTCAGTGGAAACTTTTTCTTTGTGTTTGTGTCTCCCTGTTTCTCATTACTCCTGCAGATCTGCGATGTTCTGGTTCAAGATGAATGACTTTGTTCGGCCGCTGCTTGTAACGTTATGGGGCCTTTTTTGGGTCAAATTAACCATTTTTTTGTGTTTGTTTTTTCCTTTAAAGCGTAGTGCTGCATTTACAGATACATACTGTACATTTGAATCTCTGGATGTCTAAACTCTTTTGCTGCTGGAGGAAAAAAAAAAAGAAGAGCTGTGAACAGGTTTAAACCTTGTAGGTGTTTATATCTGCAGTAACCTTAATGTACTCAACAGTCAATGGGAAGTTTGTTCAGCTGGCCTTGGATCAAATTAATCACCCCGTCTGTTGTGTTCAACTATATTCACAGTCCTGACTGCTTCTCTGAGATCAGCTGGAGAAGAAGGTGATGCTGACACAGAAACACTTCTGTCTTCCACAAATACATTTGTATTTTTAAAGAAAAACATATTTTGCACATAAGGTTTGTCAAAGTGTTGTTGGAATAAACATTAAAGTAAATTTTTAAACCGTTAAATGAAGAATTGATTCATCATTATTAATTGTATATTGATATTAAGATAATAAACTTTAACGTGTGGTCAGCATCCCTGGTTAATCTGTGTGCAGTGTGTGTGTGTGTGTGTCAAATTACAACTTTTGGTTTTGGTTTAATTGTGTGTTTTCGTTTCACTTCAGCTGCTTTTGCTTTTCCTTTTGGTTTTGTCTTGAGTCACTTTTAGTTGTCTGACCATTGTTGTTGACGCCGAGTAACAATGAAACTAACCTATGATCGGCCTGATTATTGAGTTTTGTTTGAGCAAAATGGAGCCACAAAAAACATTTCAGACTTCCTGTCTTCACCAGTGTTAAAATAAATTCTTAAAGCAGTTGCATCACAGAGGAAAGTAAAAAAAAAACTACAAGTGAGAGCGAAGAACTGCTCAGCTGATTATTGACACTCCTCTTCCTTTGACTGGAAGATGTCTCACTCAGGTCAGAGGGTCCATTCACATCCTAGTCGCCTCCTCTTCACCACACTTCTCCCTCAGGCAGATCAGGGACAGCTTCTTCCTGAGAGCTCATACATGACAGAAGACAGGACCACAAACCTTAATATTATTATTATTACACAATTCAAAGTAATGACAGCACATTAAAAACACTCCTGGTGGATACGAGTCCTGCATGTAGGTAATGTACAAGAGCTTTGTTGAAGAGATACACTTGAAGTATCAAATGTAAAAGTGCATATAATGTTGAAAATGTCCCCTGTGATGATTATTAATATTAGTATTAGAGGTGATAACATGTCTGTGTGTATGTTTTTTTTCCACTCTTCTGTTCTGGTGGGTTTTGATTTTTCTGTGTTTTCTTTGGGCTTTTTAAACAACTCAACTGGTTTGAATTGTACTGAATATTTAATATTGTAAAAGTACAGTTTAGTAAAAGTGTAAATGTCCTTTCCAGCTCTGTGGACTATGCTATGCTGCGTTCATCTGTTCCGCAGCTTTCACTTTCACAGCTGGATTGAAATAGGTTTTTATTTTCCCAGAAATGCTGCTGCTTGCTGACTGTTTACTGGCGAACTAAATGAAGTGTAAGGCCCAAGGCTTTTAAAAGGGAGGAGTCGGGAGAAAAGGGGAATAAACTGGAAACGTATGGATTCCCGTCATGAGGCTGTAACTTACCTTAATGTTTTTTTTCCTCTTCCTTCCTCGGTGTTTATATTCCAGAGAAGTAGCAGTGATGTTCTTACTGGCACGTTTGGTGACTCATACGTGAGTCATAGTATGTGGGAGTGATCCGTCCTGCCGGCTTGTGTTTTTTTTCCCTGATCCAACCTCAGCTCCCAACTCTGCCACAGTAGTATCTGGGCAGATAACAAGTCATGTGATTGTCTTGCTTTTCCTTTCTGAATTGCAGCCTTAAACCTCCCTCTTACGGGAAAAACGTTGCGATCGAGGCTCATATCACGATGTTTTTTTTTTTTTTTTTTTTTAAACATAGTTGACAGAAAAAAAAAAAACATGCCGTTGAAGCCTGTGACGCCCTGTGGGTTCATTGTTGAAAAAACACAAAAGGATGAAAACATTATAAAGAACAATGAGAAGAACATAATGAAGGTTCACTGTGCAGCTCATATATCAGACATCTGAGGTTATGAAAACACGACAATACAGTTAGATCACTTAAAAAAAAAAAAAAAACACCGTGACTCATCGCTGGATTCCTACAAGTCTTTTAATATGATTAAAGGAGAATTGTAGCAGCATAAAAAAGGGACAGTCCACCACTTGTGTAAATGATGTTCATTGTCACTACACGAGCTGTTCAGCTTCTATAGTCTGCTGGGGGCTGCTTGAGAAAATGACCCTGCTGATGTCATAGTGATGTCATCAGGGTTATCTTGATGTGCACGAGACGACATCAGTCTGCAGATATTGATGATAAATGTTGCCTGTAGTGTTGAACCGAGACTGTTTTGCATCTATAGAAAAATGTCATAAAACTGGCCACTCTATAACAATTATACCTAAACACACCCTCACTGAAGTTACAAGGTAAATCTTCTACTTTTCGTTAATAAATTTCACATTTTTGAAATAACACACGTTGTAAAAGGATACTGTAAATAATGACAAATAAGATAAGTGAACGCACATTATCATATTAATACTTGGTTTTATATTTTTGTGTGATTGTGTATCATTTGTTTTTTGTGTTTCATTTCATTGTATCCTCCTAATTTCCTCCTTCATGTTGATTTATTTCCTGGTTCTTGTTATTTATTGTATTATTGTTTCTATTACTGTGTCCCAAGATTATTCTTCAATAATAAAAAGAAAAAAAAAACATATACATACAGAAAAAACTTTCCAGACTTTTTTGACTTTTCTAGACTTTCCAGAAGATGTAATGAAAAAAAAAAAACACTATTCAGTTGCATTATGGGAAATGTAGGATTTATAGTTTTTTGGTAAACTGGCTCATACCAGGGACAAGGCAACCGGAATAAACTTAATTGAACTAGTTTGCGCGACGTGCAGTCAGAGTACGTCGGAAGTCAACAGTGTTTATAGTTCTTCTGAACGACCACACTCACTGTCATGTGGAGAGCTCCAGTTGTTTACAAGAGAAATGATAGAAATAGTTGTGTCAAGAATGAGTAAAGCAAGTTCGAGAAAAAAAGAAAAAACGACAGTCCCTGACTCTGTTCTCACTTCCACACAACTCGCCAAAAACATGGCATGAGTGTGAATGTCACATTGTTTGTTTGTTTCGGAAAGTTACAGAAAAGTCTCCGAAAGAGGTGTCTGTCAAACACTTAAACTGTACTGTACCAACCACTTAAAAACCAGGATATCTGGTTCTGGGTGTTTCCATTTTATTTATCAAAAATGTACAAAATCAATAGTTTCAGCTTCAGTTGAAATCTGACGTCACTATAAAAACATCACTAAAGGAATTTTGTGTGTGTGTTATTGATGTAATCTCAAAACCACAAGGCCAAAGGTCACAGTTAGGTCAGTAGGTGTAGATGAGTCTTGCACTTTTCATCAAGTTTTATCATCATTATCATCATTATCATCCTTCAGTTTTTCTGTAGTCACTGTAGAAACAGTTGCCATGACACCCAATGCCCGTAAGTGATGCAAGTGTTCCAGGTGCAGAGACACCGTGGACCGTAGACCGTGTGGAGGGATTGTATGTGTGTGTGTGCATGCGCACGGTTACAGAGAGTTTTGCTGTAAACTGATCCACATCAGCCTCAGTGAAAGATAATAGGAATCTGGCTCCAGGCCTTTTTTCCACAGTAGTCACTTTACCTTTGTGAGCTGTTCCTGCCGCAGGGCTGGACATGTAGACGTTCAGGTATAAAGTTAAATAAGTGTGTGAGAGAGATTGTAAGAATCAGTTTCCTGTAAGAAATAGATGTCGGCTACAACTTATCAAGCAGTCGTTGTCACCATGGACGTCTTTATCTGTGTTGTATTCAACCTTAAGCTCTTGTCTCATGTCTGCAGTTACGTTGCTTAGCATTCATGTAAAATTAACAGTTTTACTTAGTGTTGTTTGGTTCCATATTTGGTTCAAACGTGACTGGAAGGGTGAACATCTCTGTCAGAGAGCAGAACAGAGGCTTTCATCTCCATTACAGATTCTGATCTTTTCTGCCTTTACTACTATTACATAAAAAAAGTATAATAGTTGATATTCTCTCTCTCTCACTCAGGCTGGAGTTCAGTGTTTTAACTGAAAAGACTTTTAATTCAATCTCAGTAGTTAATTCTTTGAGGTTTTAATTTAATTAACGTGTTGTTTAACATTTGGAAACTACACTCAGCGCAGCCGTCTGGGTTTGTCTACATGTGACAAAGTCCAACAAAACCAACAGTTTATGAAAAACATAAATATAGATATATTGCTCTGATAAACAATGTATAAAGATAATACATAATACATAACCTATGTATATACACGTCTGTTCAAGAGGTGAGAGGTGAAGAGGTCCATGCAGTATTTGTTCAACTTTTCTCTCTTCATACTTCACGTTGTCCTTGTGTATTATTTATGTCTATTTATGTCCATATGTGAATTCCTTCGATGATGATACATAACAACTACAAGTGCAGAGTGAAACCAGAGTCCAATTCCCTGTGTGTGTGTGTGTGTGTGTGTGTGTGTGTGTGTGTGTGTGTGTGTGTGTGCGTGTGCGTGTGCATACTTGGACACTAAGTTGGATTCTGATTCTAAAAATGATACTTTGTTATTTTTTTAAACATTTTGTTCTGATGAACGAACAAGGTGTTTCAGTGACTCAGCACTCAAACATTTTCAGTCTTTGTGCTAAGCTAAGCTAAGCTAAGCTAAGCTAACAGGCTGTTGCTGCTCCAGATGTAAGAAGAAAGGTATTGATCCTATAATTTACTTCTCAGTGAATGCAAATACCTCAGATTTCCAGATACGTTTAAGTGTTTCTATAAAATCATATGAATCATCCATGTCAAACTTTTACAGATAAGATACAAACAGTGATGAGGAACCGTGGGAGGTGGTGACATAAGTTATTCTGAGGTATGTTGAGCATGTAACTATAATAGTACAATATATAAGGTACATACATGATAAATTCAATTAATAAAAATATCAAACCATCAACTGATGTAACATCAGACTTAATTAATAAGTGAGCTAGAGTTTATTCAGTTAACTGAGATGATGTAGATTTGAATCTTTATGGGTTTAACTGAAGGAAATAACAGTTTTAAAACGTTTTTTTTTTAATCAGTAAAAATGCAGCAGTGTTTTTCCTCACCAAACTTTAGTTTCATAATAACCTTGTCGTTTTGACCCCCCCCCCCTCCCCTCCCAACCCCCCTCCCTCCCTCCCTTTTCTCCTCCTCCTCCCCCTCCCTCCCCTGTCCCTCTCCTGCACTCTGCTCTAATTTGCGTGCGCGGCCTCGCGGGCGCGGGCACGCACATTGGGGGCTCGGTCCTACGCAATGGAAAGGAGGGGGGGCTGACTTAAAGCAACGCGTTGTCCAGTGTTGATGTGTCGCAGATTTTAAAAAGTGAGAGAGAGAGAGAGAGAGAAAGAGCGAGAGCGAGGCAGGCAGCTGGAGTTTGGTGTGAGAGCTGAAGCGGAGACGCTCGGACGAACCAAAACAAGTGTCCACATCGGGAGCGAGCTGCGACGGTGACACTTTTGACGCTGTTTCCCTTCAACTGTGACTGTTGTTTTTGTTTTTGTGACATTTCTGCGCTTCGACAGAAACACACACAGACAGCGTTACAGTTTGCGTCCTGTTTGGAGCGTGCGGAGCGGCGCGCGGAGATGGAGCTGTCATCGATAGGAGATCAAGTGTTTGCAGTTGAGTCAATAACAAAGAAGAGAATCAGAAAGGTGAGAGAAACGCACTTCTACAACTTATGTAACTTATTTTGCTGTGGTGCCTGTTCCTCTGTTTGCCTTTATCTGTCCTCATGCACTAAAAAAACTAGGTTACGCAGTTTCCCTTGTACTTTACGCAAAAGAGATATTAATACTCATCTAGTCTTTAAATTAATCTGCGTCAAAGTGCAACATTGTTTATAAGCTCGGGTCGCATCCTGTAACCTTCCTGTGCGACGCTGCAGCATGTACGTGTTTTGGAGGAGCCTACGCAGCTGTAGTAAGATGTAAAAGGGGGTGTGTATCCTGAAAACGGGTGTACGGACGCCGTGCAGTGTGCTGCGCACTTTATTTAGGTTACGCCAGCGGAGCGGAGAGGAGCGGCGGAGCTGAGCGGAGCAGAGCGGCTGGTGTATGTGGTTGAAACTGCTGCGTAATGTCACTGACTGCTGCGTGATGGTGACCCATTGATTTTAAAGAGAACGAGAAAGAGAAGAGAGAGAGAGAGATGGGGTTGGGAGGGGGGCTCACATTAAGATGATAACCCCGCAGTAGAGATGGAGCAGTGTTGTCGTACTTTACGTAGCACAGTGTATTTTGTAACGTAGCATAAATAAAAACACCACCTGGCATCATCTAACAGAACGAGGTCAATGTAAAGTTTGGAATATTATTATTATTATTATTAAATAGTGGTAGAAGTAAAAAAAAAAAAAAAAAAACATTTTTTGTTATTTTGTTTTCACTTGACAGGGGTTGATGTCTTTGCGGGACCTGTGACTCGTGCGTTGCGCAACAACCACGTTGTTTACATGTACCAGTGGCCCCACCTATCCGAGCCGCCGGTGTAATGTTCTAGAAATGAGCCCGCGCATTGTTGTGCAAACCGGCTCGTGTAGCCATGTGCGGTCACGTCACCGCGGCTCGCGAGAGAGAGAGATAGCGAAAAGCTGGTGTTTGGAGGAGGCCACCCAGCCCCGTTGTCATTGACGTCACCCCCCCCATCCTCCTCCTCCCCGAGAAAAACACCGCTTGAAAAGAAGACAGAAAATGCCCTCCCTCCCTCCTCATTCTCTCCGCACTTTAAAGTGACAGCAGCTCATTTCTCCAACACGCCACAGCGGATTTAATGTGCGCTGCATCTAATCTGAGCCTCCTCCTCCTCTGTGTCTCTCCTCAGGGTAATGTGGAGTATCTACTGAAATGGCAGGGATGGCCCCCAAAGTGAGTAAGCCTTGAGTCATCATCCAGTGACCTCATACCCTCCATATATACTCAGTAGTCTTTCCATTATGTTTCTTGATGTCCGAGCACCGTGTCTGATGAGGATGAATAGATAGGAGGAATTATGTGAATGTATTTGTGTTTGCAGGTACAGTACTTGGGAACCAGAAGACAATATTTTGGACCCGCGTCTGGTCCTGGCCTACGAAGAAAAGTGAGTAATAATGGAAAGGTTTTTTTAATGCTTGCAAAGCAGTTTTGGGTTTTATTTTTGTTCTCTGGCCTACAGTCTGTTTCTCTGTGTCACTTTATCTCTGTCCTCTCCCTCTCTCCTCTCTCCCAGTCAGGAGAAGATCAGAGCTCTGGCCTATCGCAGGAAAGGTCTCAGACCCAGGAGGCTCGTCCTGCGGGTAGCGACACTTACCTTTCTTCTTGTTTGTCAACACTTTGTTTTACTTTATGTTATTGACCCCGACTGCTGCGGCTTTTTTACTTAAAGAACTTTCACTTTTAAAAAAAGCCTTTTCAAAACATCTCAAACTAAATCATCAGACATGTACTTTGATCAGTTTAAAAATCAGTTATTGTTGTTATTATTGAATATAACATGATACATTAAAGGTTTAGTGTTACACTTTTATGAATTCAAACCAACAAAAGACAATGTTTTTTGTCTTAAATTTAATTCTTAGCGTGACCCAATCTGCTCAAAAAATGAAATACTATATTTCCCAGAAGGCAACTCAGTGGCATCATTCAACAGACATTCATTGTAGTGTGAATACTCACTTCATTCAAACTCCACATCTCCACTTTGAAAATCAGGATCCTTGATAAACAAACACAAGTGTCAAACCTGAACTAACTTGACGTCACTATGACATCACCGGGATTGTTTGTATTTTTGTCACTGGACACTGTAAACAAATGACAACATTAGAAAAGAAAAGAAATAATGCTTCACTGTCTAAATTGTGATCTACTTTGATTCAACGGATCCAACTTTAACAGTGTAAAATTTGCATAAATGTTGACAATATGACGAGATATAAGTTTCAATCAGACCAATCAGAATTCAGAGCAGAAAAATGACAAGTTGTGTTTGAAGTTCAGTGAAACGAGAGTGAAATATATGTGGATGAGACAGGTTACGGAAAACGAGATGCAGTAGGAAAAACAAATCAAAATACAATATTAACTCATAGAAGAACGATATATGATAAATATTCTTATTTTTTGTTACTGTCAAAATATTCCACAAAACACCAAATCTAATTCCCTGTGACTCACAGCCCCAAACCTACTTTTTCCTGCTGAAAGTATAAATCACAAAAAAGCGCTTGGCTACTTTAACAGTGTTATATTGTTGTGTTTTTAGCCATGCTATATATTTAATGTTGACTCCAGTTTATGACTAATAAGCAAACTTGAGCATGTTAGCATGTAAATTAAAAGGGTGAACAAAGTCAATATTATCAATGTTATACCTGTAAACGTCGGTATATCAGCAGCATTCAGCTGAAACAAGACTACGTAGACCGTAAATGACCTGTTGCTTCAAAATGAACACAGTACTGATTCATCTGTTAACCTGTCACCTTTGCTTTGCATCAGAACATCTTCGCCATGGATCTGCGCAGCGCCCACAAGGAGGCAGAGAAGCCTCCGCCCCGGCTGCGACTGTCCCTCACCCGCTCCATGAGCACCGACGTGGACCACGGCGAGCGAGGCGGCATGTACCGGCGTCCGCTTAGGAGGAAGAACAAGCAGAGGTTGGCTAAACGTGGACCAGGCGGACCCGCGAGCAAACCCATCCGTCCACTGAGGAAGAGGGAGGAGGCCACGGAGGAGAACTGGAGCGGCAGCAGCGAAGAGGAGAAGCATGAATCTGAAAGCACCACAGAGGAGAGACGTGAAGACAGCTTATACGGTAAGTTTGATAAGTTAATCGGTTAGAAATTATCAGCTTAGTCATGACATTAGACTCTCAGAGTGAGTAAAGTTTTGCTTTTCTTTCTTTAAGGTCAGTCTGAGTGCAGCTCGCCACCCTTGCTGGAGCGGCAGGACTTAGAGATGGAGGTGGAGGAGAGGGTGGACGGCGACCTGACAGTGGTAGGCTCAGAAATATGGACTGACAGATCAGGTGGAGGGATATGTGACACGAGACACAACCAAACATTTGCGTACAACCAATCAAAGGACAGCACCCCAGTGCTTGTGGCTGGACCAGGAGATGCGGTTACCGTGGGCGACAGGTCAGAATGGGACAGAGATGACGAGAGTGAGGAGTCAGGGTCGGAGTGTCCCAGATTAGAGAGAAACAACACAACGTCGGTGATAGTGAGCACTGAGAGGAGCAGCGAGACGGCAGGTGACGACGCTGTTGCCGTCGCTGCCGTCGTCTGCTCCGATGCTGAGGTGAAGAACGAGGAGGTGACAGGCGACAATCAGAACGTTACCACGACAACACCAGGCAGTCAGTCTGCTTCCACTGAAGCAGAGCATCCCGGGAAGGTGATCGTGACAGATGTGACTATCAACTCGCTGACGGTGACTTTTAAAGAAGCCATGGTGGCTGAAGGCTTCTTTAAGGGCTATTGAACGAAGAGAGAAAGAGAGAAAGAAAGATCAAATCAACCATAATTAGACTTGCCACTCATTTTCTACATGTAAATAGTTGTGTATGTAAGATAAATCCACATGTTTACGGAGCTACACTCATTTCCTACTGAGTTCACTGAAGATGTTGTTGTCGCTGGATGCAAAATGAGTGGCAATTTCATCATTGTGGCTCATTTATTAGCATGATACGAAGCCTGAGGTCCCAAAAAATGTGCTCAAATCATCTGTTGCAGTCCAGCAGAGTAAGTGGATTGCAGTGACAGATTTCATTCCCCGGGGCCGCCGGGTTTTACTGAGAGCAGTAGACAGATGGTGAGGCAGTGGTCTACAAACGGTAAAGACTACATTTACTACTTCCATGCAGCTATTTTTTCCAGTTGTCCTCAGTGCTTTCCAGTCAGACGTTGGTCTCACACTCAGATCTGTTCTCGGGGCCTGTTTCAGTCGCTCCTCTTTCTTACGAATGATGTTTTTGTAAAGATATTGCTCTTTTCTTTTTTTCTTTCTTTTTTCTTTTTTTTTTCCAGTATTCGCACAGAGCTAACCGCATGCCCCTGTCAGTCTGTGCCACACATGCACAAAAAGCCCTGTCCTGTGTTTTATTGAAGAGGTTTATTTCTGTCACAAAAGACAAAAAAAAAAAAACAAAAAAAAAAACCACAAAAAACAAAGGAGAGCATTAGTCGCTGCTGCTTAGATGAAGTTCTACGTTTCAAGAAGGATGGATGCACAAAAAGTACTTCATAGTTGTGCTTGCTGTCTGTCTGTCTTTTTACTTTACAAGTATAAATTGCTACCTGGTTCTATTTTTGTATTACCAATTGATAGTCCGCTCTTTTCACTAGCCTTTGTGCGTTTCAAAAAAGGAGATATCAGTTTACACTGCCGCTGTCATCGCTGTGTAGGGTAATGTACAAATGGAAGCAAATGTACGTACGTTCAGGCTGTAGTGAGCTATTATTTATTGCATGTCACATGTATAAGCTAAACTAACTTATGTCATTTAATGTGTGTGAAACGGTCTCTTATCTGACAAAGATAATCTGTCAAACATCTCTTCTCTCTAAAAATTTTTATTTCGACTGCATTTCCAATAAATATGTACTAAAATAAATGACTCCTGGAGCTTGTTTGACATTTCAGATGACTTTAAGTTAAAGTTGTTGTCAAGTTGTTGTTGTTGTTATTGTTTTTTTGAATACATTAAGTAGGATTAAATTAGTGTTCTCTCTACAAAATGTAGAAAGAACATTCATCATACTATAACATTCCTCATAGTTCATGACATTTAGCCAGAACACCAAATAACAGCAATAACCTACAAACCTTCCTCTCACTAGAGCTCTTCACTTCATATTATTATTATTATTTTAATATTCATGATTTTCAGGGACTGCCAAGCACCAAAACAAAACCAAAGATTGGATATCAGACAGAGATAGTTTCACTATGGACGTACAAATGTCAACTTACTGTACAAAAGCCTCACAAAGTTCTCACACCCTTTTACTTTCATTTTGCTGTAAATGTAATGTTGATTTTTTAATCAGTCTACACCAGATGGCCCATAATGACAAAGCGAAAACTAGTAAAACATCATATAACAGAAATGTCTCATTTGTACAAATATCCAGACCCTTCAATACTTTGTAGAATCTATTACTATGCAAGTTTTTCACACCAAGATTTGGACATTTATTTCTGCCGATATAGTTCAGTTTTTATCTAATCAGACCAGAGAATCTTTTTTTTTTTTTTTTTTTAGGCTATTATACGTCTTTTATTCAAAGTGTCTTCTGTGTACAGTACTTAAACATAAAAGACGGCTGTTACTGCTGAGACAGTTGTCCTTCAAGCAGGTTCTTTTTCTATGCAAGTCTAGGTAGAGTCTTTGTGATTTCCAACTACTTTTATTTCACAATTATTGCTCACAGGCACACTCAGAGCTGTAGAGATGTTTTCACACCCCGCCCTGATCTAAGCCTTATTGCAGTTTTATCACACAAAGTCCAAAGTTCCTCAGAATTTATGGTTTGTTTTTGTCCTGACATGCAGTGAGAACAGACGTGTTTTTCTAAACGATATCCTCTCAGCTCACTTTGTCACAGGGGAACTGCAATTAATTAAAGCGTACAGGAAACACCCAACCACAGTGTGGAGCCCTCCAGCAAGGAATGAAAGGAGTGTTTTTTTGTGAATACTAATATTAATATATCAATATATTTCAGTTTTACTGATTCACAATGATCAGTCAGAAAGGCACTGGGGAGTAATATGGACTCATTTTCTCTATAAACACACTACTAATGTATCTGAAACTCCACAGATCACATCCAACAATGTTCTTTTCATATATCTGGGGTAATTTGTGCAGACATCTAAATTATCTCTGAAGGTTAACACCCTTCACTGCTGAACCATCACGCTGGAGAGCGTGTTCACCTACTGCCTGTGCGGTGTGTGGTACACAGGCTCCACAGCCGAGGACAGAAAGGCGGTGCAGAGAGTCACAAACACTGCCCAAACCATCATCAGGTGTCCTCTGCCTGCCCTGGAACAGATCTCCACATCCTGCTGCTTCAAGAAAGCCAACGCCATCATAGGAGACCCCTCACACCCCACCCACCCCCTGTTTGACCTGCTGCCCTCTGGAAGACACTACAGGTCAATCAAGTCCCAACCACCAGACTGACAAACAGCTTCTTCCCCTGGACCGTCCAGACTGTTAACACCCTCGGACACACAGATAACAACCCCCCAACAGCCCTGACATCTATCACCTCATCTACCTCCTTCCAAAAATGTTTACAGTCACTTTTCACTTTAAATGTTTAAATGTTTAATATTTAAATCTGAGTTCTTTATATTTATAAATGTAAATATATTCTGTTGCACTACTTTTCTTGCACTACCTCCAAAGTTTTTACAGTTTACATTTTGTGTTACTCTTTCAGCTGCATATATATTACAATCTTACAAGATTTCTTCTTTTTTCAAATGTTGTCTCTATCTTTTAAGAGAATACCCTTTTTTTATATGTTGTATTGTTGTCCCTTGTGTGTAGGTTTCTATGACAACCCTTGTAATGTTTGTTTTTCCTGCCTGTCACTGTGATTGTCAGTCTTTGTCTTTTCTCGTTGTGGTTCATGGTGGCTCTGTGGGAGCACCCTCAGTTTCGTTGTACCCCCACTGTACAATGACAATAAGACTGTTCTGTTATATTTCACCATCTATCACCACTAGAGGGCGCGTTGCTCTCAGGAAAGACAAATTACTGTAAATGACGCCAATGGATGGAAGTTAATAGCCCGAATCATGGCTCAGTGTGTCTGAGGTGAGCAGCAGTGGAAGTGGGGGCGTTTAAACGCGAGGGGTGGACGTAAACAAGAAACACCATGAAGTTATTTGAGTTCTTGTTAAGCGGCTCAGGAATTTAGAATTGTGTTTAAGCTGGAAAAAGGAAAAAAAATAAACAAAACAAAACAAACCCATTTTATTCTGTAAAATCACAGCAGTTGGTACAGAACTCTCTGTATGATTGACTGAATGAATCACAACACAGGTAGAAATAGTGGAGACAAACAATAATTTTTATTTCATTTAGTTCCTTTATCCTTTTTTTTGTTCAAGTTTACGCCATATGAGGGGAAAAGAATTTATTGGTAAAAAGAAAGAAAGAAAGAGAGAAAGAAAGAAAGAACAATAAATAAATAAAGAATCATTATTTTTCTCCAGTTGTGTCTGGTCACATCTCTTTATCTCTCAGCACTGTGACATTCACACTTGTGCACTTTGACCCCAGAGATGTGATGTGAATGACAGGAGTCGAGAATAAATCACAATTGATAAATATGAACGTTAGACAACTTGTTGGTCAGATACGACCCAATTTGACAGAGCAGCCTCAGGTCACCTGCTTGTGAAAAAGTTTAAGGACCCACATTCACATCTATTGAACCAGTCATCACTGATCACAGGACTGAGTCGCCTTTAAATCTTGTGTCTTTGTTGTTGTTGTTGTTTTGCAGGTTTATTAGCATCTCTGTGGTTGTGGTTGACTTTCAACGGTTATTTCATATAAATTGTGAACCTTGTACAGCAGTCCTGGTTTTGGGACAGATGGAGGTTTTCAGAGGTGTGGGTGATTTCCCTGACTAATAATAATAATAATAATAATAATTATTATTATTATTATTATTATTGTGTTTGCATTTTCAGCATATTCATTAATAGTCATGAAAAATAAACTAATGTTTCTGTAGGTTTCACCAAGTTGAATATAAGAAATATTTTATTAATACATGAAATTATTGAACTTTTTTTCAGATTTAAAAAAGTATTTACTGGTATCTAATCAAGTGTGTAAATTGTTTTTGTTTCTAACAAAAGGTAACTGAAAGTCAAGTTTTTATTTCTAACCTTCATCAAGTTGTCCGTGTTATTTTCAGCTAATGAGGAAAAACATCTAAATTTGGATGAAAATGAAAAAAATGTCATCCCTTATTATACATTTAGTGCAGTAAAGTGTCTGTTAACAGTTTTAATATCAGAGTGAGACGCCAAAATAATACTTGACTATAAATATAATCCTGTACTTTCAACCCCGTCAGGATCACGTAGGAATGATGATTCACTGATCTGATTGGTTGACGCTCGGGTTGTTGACCGGTTTTTAACAAATCCTCTGAAGTTAACCTGCAGCAGAGGGTTACCATGGTGATCTGGTGAGCCAGCTCTGTGATACTGGAGTGCCTTTTTTCTTTTTTTAAAGGTAGACACATGATACATTGTACAATGTCCATGTAGTCGTATTTCTAAACAAACATCCACATGCAGGACACGTCGCTATTGGTAATTTTCATTTTATTATAAAAAACAGTATTTGAGTCCACAGTTTGTGTTTACTTTGTACAGTAAAAAATATTAAATTAAACTCCCAAAGTTCTTAGCAGAAAGATAAAGATGGAGTCGCTGGGGAGGGAGATCAACTTCCCCCAGAGGAGGAGGACGAGGACGAGGACGAGGAGGAGGAGGAGGGGAGATGGGGAGAAGTCCTGGGGAAGCAGCAAAGGGGACGAGGCAGAAAGAGACGGAGACCGACTGCTGGCTCCTCCTTTCTCCTCATTTCTGTGCAACACAGTTCATTTGGATCAAAATCGTCTGTTTACTCCAAAACAGTAGAATCCTAAAAACACTAAAAGGAGCCCACCCCACCCATTTTGTTTTCACATCCCAGCCCATGTACTCAAAATGTTACAGGCACACAGGTATGCACCCCCCCTCCCCAAGCCTCCACTGCTCCATATTAAGTGTCTTTAAAGGAAGGAGTGCACACACATTCGAGGGAGAGGGCTTGCATGTTTGCGAGGGAAGAGTCCCTTCCAGCATGACCGATGTCCGATATCGACGCTGGCTGAGACGTCACAATGTGTCCGTTCAACATCTCAAACTCACAGCAGACCCTCAACCACTGCAATGAAAACACTGACATTTAATTATCCCCCCTGGACAGACCCAACTAAAGACATCTACAGCGAAATGAAATATCCACTACCCCCCCTTTAACAGTCAATAACAAAAATATATTTCTATACGAATTGTAGCAGTCTCAGGGTACATAACACCCCTGACCCACCCCCACCCCTCAAGAGAAAACAATAAATAAAGCAAACCCAAACATTTAAAAAGGAGGATATGCATCATGTTTGGATTTACATTAATATTAATAATAACAATAATAATCCACATCACTCTGCAAAACAGAAATAGACAAACAGACTGAATGATGGGAAACAAAACCGATAAAAAAGTTCTTTGCATTAAATCATTTCCTCTTTAATTCTTGACCATGTTTAAAACCTTAAAAACATTTCTTAAAAAAGGCAAGTACTCCTATTTAACCCCGAACCCCCGAAAATATCGCCTTTTCTTCTATTCTGCAATAGGTGGAGATGAGGAGGTTGCTAGACAAACCATCCTCCTCTGTGTCCACGCTTGGCAAAAAAATATATTAACAGCAATAACTTACAATTCATTTATTCTAATTTATTTAACGACTGCTTGATTTATTGTTCATCTCCCATAGGAAGTTCAGTTCAATGCGTCTTTATTGAAAACATTTTAAATAACATTTAATAATAGTATAAAAAAGAAAGGCAAAGTAACAATAACACTGTCCTGGGTGAGTGCAGTTTGTGCGAAGAATCACAGAGCGTTTCCGCTCAACTTGACACATTAAGTAGAATTCCTACATGATGTCTAAAGGGTTGTGATTCATATTCTGGCCCAGTGGGTCCTGACCGTTGCCCCCAGGCCCGTGGAGACCGGCCATGCCACTCAGCTGAGATAACATGGCACTCTGGTCCGACCCAAACTGATCCATAGAGTTCTGTTGCTGCTGTTGGTTTGTTGGCTGTGGCTGTTGTTGTGGAGGAACCACCATACCTGGGTGATGCTGGTTCAGGTGACTGGGGTGTGGGGAACCCGTCTGCATCTGGGGGGAGATGTGATGTGGCGAGGGCTGGGGCTGCATGCGTGGGGACGGGCTGGAGTGTGGTGGTTGGGACTGGGGTCTAGGAGAGGGTTGTGGGGATCGCACCTGGTTTGCCAGGGACGTGGGTAATGTCTGGCCCTGCAGGTGCGGGTGTGGAGACTGGGCCATCTGCTGCGGCTGCTGAGGACTCATGGGATTGCTGTGCTGGGCTGGTGACCCACCAGGGCCCAGATGTTGTTGTTGCTGCTGGAGCAACCTCTGGTGGATGGCCTGTTGGAGCAGGGCCTGAGACGATTGCGGTTGGGGACCACCTTGATTGGGCTGAGGGCCCTGAGGTGGCTGCTGAGGACCTCCTACACCTCCTCCACCTGGCCCTGCATCACCTCCTTGCATCCCAGCCATGGCATTCTGTTGTTGCTGCATCTGGAGGTGGTGCTGGTGCTGGAGCCTATGCTGGAGTGCAGCTGTGGCCTGCTGCTGGGCCACTGTCCCTGGGTAGCCCTGACCCTGTTGACCTGGGGGACCACCAGGTTGTTGGGGGCCAAGAGGCGGACCTCCAGGTGGGCCCTGTCCCACTGGTGGAGGCTGCATCCCAGCTTGTCCCATGTAGCCCTGACCCTGTGGCGGCTGTGGTGGCTGAAACTGACCATGATTTACTCCCATTTGCTGCTGCTGCTGCTGTTGTTGCTGTTGTTGTTGTTGTTGCTGCTGCATGTGTCGTCTCATGAGCATCTCTCTAAACTGGGTGGTGTTGAGATTTCCCATCTGTGGTCCCTGGCCCTGCATTCCTCTTCCTCCCCCTTGCTGCTGTTGTTGCTGCTGCTGCTGGAGAGCTGCCACTTGCTGCTGCTGTAAACCACTGAGCATTGGCCTCTGCTGCTGCTGTTGTAGCTGCTGCTGCTGTAGCTGTTGTTGTTGCTGCTGCTGCTGCTGCACTTGCTGTAGCTGGGCCATAGTCGCCATGTTGACGTTTGTCCCTCCCTGACCCCCCATGTGCATCCCCGGCTGGCCAGCACCTGCAGCATTCATGTTAACCTGCGTGCCACCTCCTGTCATGACAGTACCAACGGGACCCCCTGTGGGACCAGCACCTCCTGGCACACCGCCTGGTCCACCAGGACCCCCCTGCATCCCTTTGTATTTTGACGCTCTCTGTTTAATAAAAGCAGCCATGAGCTGTGGATTAGACCGCAAGATGTTGAGGACCTGCTGCTGCTGGTGTGGTGAGCTAGGCGAGCGGAGAGTCCGTAACAGGTCCTGTAGGGCTGCTTGTGGGATGTTCCCACCAGCAGCACCAGCCCCAGGGACACCAGCAGCTCCAGGCACAGGCCCCCCTGGTACTCCACCACCAGCACCTTGCTGCTGCTGCTGCGCCATGTTTATCAGGGCAGCATGAGCCTGAGCTTGTTGGTGCTGCTGTTGCTGCTGCTGCTGTTGTTGTTGCTGCATTTGCTGCTGCTGCTGCTGCTGCTGTTGCTGAGCTGCCATCATGCCTGGATGGCCCATTTGGTTCATCATAGCTTGCCTCTGTTGCGGTGGCATCCCCTGGTTGGCCCACTGCTGCTGCTGCTGCTGTTGTTGAGGGTTTTGAAGAGGTGCACCCATCCTCTGCTGTTGAAGCTGCACCTGAGGGGGTAGCTGACCCTGCGGCAGGTTACCCTGCTGAGGGGGTTGTTGCATGGGCCCCCCAGCATTAACCATCATCCCCGGTGGAGCGCCTTGTTGATCCATGTGGGCCCGAGCAGCTGCCACTGCTGCAGTCTGTGGTGGCATGCCCTGAGGTCCAACCATCCCCACTGGTCCTGGGTGTCCCATGTTTATCTGTTGACTTTGACCCTGTTGATGGTGTGGGTGAGGAGGCATCAATCCTGCAGCTGCCTGGGCTGCTTGTCTTTGCAGGGCCATCTTCCTCTGAGCATCAGCAACCTGTTGGATCTTCATGGCAATTTCTACAGCTGCCGGCGGAGGGCCAGAAGGCGGCTGCTGTTGCTGCTGTGGAAGGGAAGGCTGCCCCGGTGGCTGGTTAGGAGGTTGCTGGCCTCCGACATTTCCAGCCATGACAGCGCCACCAGGCTGTGGCTGGGGAGGTGTTGCAGAGCCAAGCACTGGTTTGCCCTGTGATTGATGGATTGGGGAGGAACCTGGAGGTCTGCTGGCATATGGAGGCAAATTGTTGGGATGCTGTTGGAGCTGTTGATGGTTGGTCCCTGCTCCACTTGGCTGTTGCTGCTGCTGCTGCTGCTGGACCTGAGGAAGCATCTGTTGCTGATGTTGGGGCGAACTCATTATCCCCCCAGGCCCACCTCCTCCACCTGGCATCTGCTGAAACTGGTGGTGGAGGGTGTGCTGAGGCATGCCACCTTGTGAGGGCATCCCTCCTGGCTGCTGTTGTTGCTGCTGGACTCCAGGTCCTGGACCCATTCCTTGTTGTTGGACAGGAGGCATGGTCTGAGTTGGGGTCTGGGGAGTTGGGGGTTGAGTTCCTCCAGACGTTGGCGTATTGGGTGCGGTGGTACCATTGTTCCCCGGTGATGGAAGTCCTACCACAGGTCCTCCTGGGGGTCCTCCAGCTGGCTGCCCCACCCTCTGCATGCTGGCCATTCTTCTCCTCAACATTTGAGCCTGTTGGAGCCTGTGCTGCAGCTGCTGCTGTCGTAGCTTCTGCTTGATGTTCAGACAGAATGGGACGGGACATTTGTTCTCCTGACAGTGTTTGGCATGGTAGCAACACAGAGCAATGAGCTGCTTGCAGATGGGACAGCCACCATTCGTCTTGCGCTTGCAGCCTTTTGTGTGCTGAACAACACGCTTCATCTTCTGGCAGGATGGCAGTGAGCAGTTGGCATTGCGGCACTGGCATGCGTGGACCAGTGACTGGATGCAGCGTTGGATGCTTAGGCGGCGGGAGTCTCCGGGACTCTGGGTAGCAGCTGCTGACTGGTTGTTGCTGTCGTCGTCCAGGCCGAGTCCCAGCTTGTCCATCTTGTGCTCATGACCCTTAGTGTTGTAGCAGGTGATGCACAAGTCATAGTCCTGGTGAAGGAAGTGAAAGAAACACATCTGTTTATTCGCCAGGCCTCTGCTGTATGTAACTAAAACCCCTTACGTAATTCATCAGCAGCCATTTAACTGAAGAGAAAACTAGTGGATTTGTGTTTTGAAATACAGTATTCCTATTAATTGGTTACAGCTGAGGAAGAATAACTGAATTTAATCCGTTTTACTAAAACCTCATTCTAAACATTATCTCCAAGATTTATAGAGAACACTGGGAAAGACAGATTCAACTGACTTTCAAAGTAAAGTGATTGGTGAAACCTTACGTTTACTACCACATTATTTACTACACATTCACACACAGCAATCAACTGCCTATGTGGTCAACGATCATTGTTTCAAAAAAAGTTTATTGTGCCAAAAATAAAACACAAAACATTTCATATTTGTCCCCACTTTTATCCTGATTCTCACCTCGCAGACAGTGCAGTGGAAGCGGGTCTCCACATGGTGTTTACACTCATTACAGGTGTAGACGAAGCGGTCCTGGCTCTGGTTGTGCAGCTCCACCAACATACACATGGAGCTCCACTTGGACCTCCTGAGAGAGCTGAACTCCAGGTGCTTGTCCCTGGCTATAGTCAGGAAAGCATCGCGGCCGTCCATCAGGTCACAGGCCATCAGGGGGTCTGGGTCAGTGATGGGGGGCAGGGAATTGGCGGTGGGACCGGCAATAAGGCGGATGACAAAGAAAACCTGGGAATTAGAGAAGAGAAGGTCAGTTTTAAGTTTTGTGGTTTTAGGCTCTTCTCAAATAGAAAGGCTTTTCCCTAAATGATTATAACAATTTCAAAATGAATGTGCACATTTAAACACAATATCCAACAACAGATGCTACAATAATTAGATTATCTCACTCCTGTAGACTCTTTAATTCTAGGTTTTTAATTCACTCAACTGTCACTAACACATAATGTTAACTCCAAAATGTAAACAAGGTTTGTAACAGTAACTACTAAATTATAAGAATTTTAATTATCTGAATTCACAGTGGATTAACAAAACAAATCTGACATAATGTTCTGGTTTTAAAATCCAATAAAATAACAAACATCTATTCGTCTCACATACCTCCTTATGTTTCTCCATGGTGGCATAAAGTTTCTGAGAAAGATCATTGGAAACATTGGGTATTCCTGGTTTCTTCTTATTGGCTCGGCTCAAGCTGCTTTTGTTCTTGCTTGTCTTTTTATTGTTCTTCTTTTTGGCATTCTTACTGTCTCCTTTTGTGGCCTGTGAATGTTTAAATGTCAGTTTTAGTAAATAGCACTGTCACAACAAACATCCATTTTTTTTGTGTCATGAATGAGCCTGAGAGCGATGAATGTGGAGTCGACTCACATCTGTGCTCTCGTTAGAGGTGCTGTTTTCCTCCCTCTTCCTTTCTTCCTCCTCCTGCTCCAGCTCTTTGATACTCTCCTCCAATACGTTGGGCCAGAAGTCACCCTCAAAGTACGGCAGCTCCTTGGCACTGGTCAGCCGGTCCTCTGTGGCCTGTTTGAAAATGTCCTGAAGGACGAAAAGGGACAAAGAAATTACTATTGAATTCCTGTAATGCTTTCAATGTCAGTGCCAGCTTTAAAGTTGATAAGTTTTTAATTTGTGAAATCACTGAATGTGACACAAATCACATTGTTTCGACAATAACTAACCACAAAGTGCGTCTCACCTTGTAATCATGGACGATGCGTTCAGCAACAGCCTTGTCCAGCATCTTCTTGTACCACTCCTGGAGTCGTTTTGGCTTGGGGATCTTCTGATCCGCTGGGTGACAATGGAAGATGTAATCATCCCCTTCACTGGGTGGACAGGCCCAGATATGACCCGTTGTATATCTGAGGTAGAGAGACATAGTTGTATTAGCTGGGGCTGTTATAAAAGGAGTAAAGTGAGTCGCTTTTATTCCATCTGTTTGCTTTTTTCATTTTCTTTTCAAAACAGGCCACAACAAAGAAACTAATGAATACAAAATATAATGCAAAATAGGCTCCGTGTTAATGGAAGCTAATACTTCCAGTTGCTATTTGATGAAATTATTTCGAGCTGCTCAGTTGAGAGTATCTCTTGCATGTATCATGTTTGAGAAAGTCAAAACAGTTCTCTTACCCCTGCCTCCTGACATACTCCAGGTAGCCTATCAGGATCTCATGGTAGACAGCAGTCCTGAGGTGCCGAGGTTTAAAGAAGTGCACGCTGTCCAGGTAAGAGATGTACACTCTTCTCTGATTGGGAGGCGGGCAGTCTGAACCGTACTCTTGAACGTGCATGCCAAAAAAACACACGTCGGCTCCGTCTATGTCCTCAAATGCAAACAAGGCTTTCATCCTGTACGGGAAGGACTCGGCCATCTCTCCACTGTCCACAAACCTGGGTTAAAATAAAAACAAAACAAAAACCAGCTGTGAAATCCAAGTCATCATCAAGTTGTCCCTGCTGTTTCTATATTATCGTGCATCATCTTCTACAAGATGTGATTCATAGTCAGATGTTTTGAAAAGAGACTGCGTAGACAGAATTTTAGTCTTGTTGAGTGTTTAGTGTTGAGTTGTTTATCCAGTTCCACTGGATAAACAGATAAAATGCACCGAGCGAATTTTTGAACTAAACACATTACCAATGTGAAACAAAAGCACATCGACTGGAAATACAGATACATTTCAGTGAGCACTCAGTGCTCCACCACACCAGATTGTGTTATGTGGCATCATTCTTGGTATTTTGAGAAAAGACCAAAAGATGAGTTTTGGATTATGGATCATCACTGTGTTTTTTCATGTTTAATATTTAATGAGATAGCTCATTAAACTTTTGCTTTTGGTAATATGTATTTATCTTCCATTATACTTCAGTAAATAAATCGTCCTTCTTGAGATTCGGCTGCTGTTGGATGACAGCAGACAACTGTGCACCACAGAGAGCCAGCTGTTGCCTGGATACAACAACCAGATACACTGCATTTGTTTTTGCAGTGGTGTGGAGACGCTATCACTTGTCCGCTTCAGGAAACTGGTCCTGTAGAAGCAACGATGCTGAACTTTGTCTGATCACAGCTGTTGATAAAACAAGTCCTGGTGGACAGTTGAGGTTTGGTGTCTCCTATAAGACGTGATGGGAGATCCAGTCTGCACCAGTTACAGTTAACGTTATCACTCATGCTGTGAGCTTGTGCGATGTGTGGAGCAGTGCTGAGAGGAGAGCTTCTGTTATTGCAGCTTCTCACTCTGTTGCCAGGTTTTTATTGAGGGTGACTGAGGACGAATGATTCCTCAGTTCTGTCTGACAGTGATCGACCAGACCTCACTACACACACCTGTTAGAGAACAACGTTACTCCAGCTACTCCTGCTTTTGTTGACATTATCGCCACACTTGGTGATTAAGCCCATATTTGCAACACAATAACATCTGGGAGTCTGAGTTAATGCTTGTTAATGTCAGCGTTTGTTCTTTTGTTTGTTTTCATGCATGTAGAAACACTATGATGTTCTTAGCCCATAAAAAAAAATTTACTGCGAGTCAGACTTTATCATTTCACATTTGGCAGAGCAAAGAACGATATCTCTTGTCCTCCTAGAAAAAAATGTCTAGAACAGTGAAGTGGAGTCTGTATTATATATATCATAGCTATGAAGTATCATCTTCTGGTCTATACAATGAGAAGAAATATTCATTTTATATGATAATTGATGCCCCATGAGTCCTGATCTCAGATCTTATTTTTTCATTTTTACAGTTTGTGTATTAATAACTTATTAATATACAATATGAAACACAAAACACAAGTAACATACATCGTCTCCAAGCCATCATCCAAAATATATTTAGTGGTGTTTTCTCCACTGTACATCCAGAATCAGCTGCAGCATGTTAATAATCTTCCTACCTGGACTTCATGCCCGGCTTGACCTCCACCACCTTGTCTGAGACGTGAACCACTCGGATGGTGACCTCGCCAGACTCCAGATGGTTCTGCCGCTTGAGGTAGTCATTCACTCGTGTCTCCAAATAGTTCCCCAACTTGGTCTGGGGAAGCCCTGTGGGAAAAAAAAGACGAATAAAAAGAGGTGGATTGTTGAAGATAATAACAAAATTATATAAAAAGATCATTTAGTATTTTGTCCTGATGAATTGTTTCCTTTGACTTATTGGAGGAAGGAGATAGATGGAAAATATCGGAGCAAGAAGAATAAAGTGATGCAGTGAAGTCATTGTTTTGTAGGAAGTACGATACAAAATGCTTTGAAGTTGTTTGTTATACAGAAAACAAATAATCCATGAAAGAGAACATCAAGTAGGTTTATTTCAACGTTTCCTTCTTTCTAGATGACAGAGTTTTAGTATGAAACATAATGACGTTTGAATATTTGCTGATTAAAGTCAGACTTCTCAAAAGGATGTTGTGGTTTGCAGACAAATTCTCGTTTAAAAAAAGACCAGACATCGACGTAATCGTAACTACACAGCAGGATTCTGCTAACTTTTCAACACGTACAGACCACTAACTGCTTACTGTATCTCACAAGTGGCCTTCTGTAATGTAGCTCATCTCATGTAGCTCATGAAATGCACCTTCTTGTTTTTTGAGCACTGGAGGTGGTGATATCACAGCAGAAACTTAAACCGTCTCCTATCACATCTGTCTTTATTTCATGGTTTGCAAATCTGTCTTCATCATTTTCTCTTTTCGCCTTCTCTGACTTCCTGTCTTGTAGATTCCACATTAATAATTTATACTGGACTGGAAAATATAAGACAAACTGCAAATGGATGCAAAAACAGGCAAAATGTGGCAGCCGTTTCAACGAGAATCAGTTGTTAAAATGATTTAAAATATAAATCACGATGTTAAAAGAACTTTTTAAAAGGGGTCTCATTCATGACTAACATAGACAGAATTTTCACAAACACTCATATTAAACCAGAAACATTAAAGCCTCAGATGAAGAACGATGAGAGCACAGTGAACATGTGAAAGGTGCAGACTTAACCCACTTACTTTTGGCTGCGTATTTGTTTTCTTTCCTCGTCTTATTTGCCTTTTTGAGGCAGTTGTCACATACAAAGCTGTGGTTTGGGAGGAGATAAATAGTGAACGGTTAAATTTGCAGGTTACAATCTGTTCTGTCACAATAAGCACCAATGACAGTGATTAAGTGGCTTTAATCAAGAGATGATTTGGCCTTTCATGTCAGTCTTTCTTTCTTCAAACAACTATAATGACTCGGAAATTGCTTACATCTTTTAATTACAAACAGACCACACATGCAGGGAAGAATGAAAGACGCACTCTTCACTTGAGCTGCAGCAGGACTTTGTTTGTGCATCTGCTGCAGCCACTCTGGCAAATATTTTTAGTCTTGATGCAATGATCAGAACTCCTACGTAGTTTTTTTTTCTTTTTTCTTTTTTTTTTTTTTTACGTTATGTTTCAAAACCATTTCCTAACTCCTTTTGGAACTGTATGTGTTTACAGCTGGACAAAGACGAGCATCCACGTGTGTTAAGACTTAACAATCGTACTTTCCAGCACCTTTATTAATGTTTTGGCCGATTCTGAAGCTTTTCAAGGAATTCAAAAGGCCAGACGTATTTTCCAGGCCGAGTCATGTCACAGAATGTACAGAGTGGGTGTGTGTGTGTGTGTGTATGATAGCTGGCTCACCCTGAAGGCCATATGGTTTCATTATGCAGGACACAGATCTGGTGCATTTTACGACCGCAGTCAATACATTCCACAAGCCTGAGCAGAGAGAAGACAAAAGACAGACACAATATTCAAAGTTAATAAGGCCACATGTTACGCTTGATGGAAATATCCTGTTTGTTCCTTTACAGAAGCTACACAGTAAGTAAATAACAGTTAAAGTATCTGTACCACATCAACATCTAAAAAACTAAATCTTTAATCCCAACGCCCGTTAATCGCACTAGTTAATTATTTATTCAAAGCATCTAACTCAAGCGAGGTGAATTAAAAAAAAAAAAAAGCAATCTGAAATCATAAAAATCTGTACTAAATACATAATGAAGCAGTATAGAGATGGTACAAGATCACTGTTTTTTTTTTTTTTTTTTTTTTAGTAAACGAGGTAAGAAGGGGACGTACAACTCAGGATCTAGTGTGTCGTTCTTCTTTCGCTGGAACTGGTCTTTGTTGATGGACCTGTGGGAAACAACAGAGGTCAAACTACTGTAAGTGAAAGGACAAGGTAATGCTCTGTAGACTGCAGCTTGCATGTTCAGAAACCTCTCCCCAAAACTGATAGAATGTGCCTGAAAACTTAAAACTATATAATAACTGATTAAATTCATGTTTTAAAGGGACAACCCAAAAGTTTTAAACAAGTTTTGTTTATAATTTGTCTTTAGGTCTGAGAGAACAAACAGGATGATGTTATCAGGGTTATTTTGACTGAAACCTGTAACAATAAGTCTGCAGCAGAAGTCAGGGAGGATCTAATGAAAAACTGAAGATGACATTTCACATTTGTCACACTACCTAGGGGGAATAAAATGGGAATTCTGAATTTTGCTGTTAATATCTGAACAGCAGGGTATGAGGTCTATTGGAGAGATTCTTTAGGTTTTACATGGGGAACTGGTGTGTGCGCACAGGCACGTGTGTGTGTGTGTGTATGTGTGGAAAGTAAGAGTGAAACAATACTCACGTCTGAGGCTGGGAGGGGTCGTCTCCCAGGGAAACGCTCTCGCCCTGGATTTCGTTGAAACACTTCTCACAGAAGTGGTACCTGTCAGCAAGAAGCCCATATTTTGGTGAACTACACCGTTCGCCATCAGCACAGCCAATCACAGAGAGGGCACGAAGAAGCAGCCGCCAATCAGGGCAGGGCAGGACAGGCCAGGGGGCGGACACACAGGAGGAGGCAGAGGGCAAGGTAGGTCGTCGCCAGGAGGTAGCAGCCAATCGTGATGCAGGATTTTTGTGTGGGCGGGTGTTTTGATTTTGCGCGTAAATTTCGGAGTGGATGATTGGTCACACCAAAGCAGGCCAATGCAGACATCACAAGCATTAAAAAAGGAGGGAGAGAAGGGGAGAAGGGAAGGGGAGGGAGATGGGGGAGGGGAGGTCAAAATGAATATTAAAAAAGCGTGAAATAAATCGTTACAGGTCAGACGAAGACAATGGAGGGACAGAGAGGGAGAGGGAGGACATGGAGGAGGAAGGGACAGACAGGATGTGAACAACAACCAACAGAGGACAGAGAGCCAAGGCAAAGCAAAGATTAGCGTCAGACGTTCAGTGGTAAACAACAACAACATTACAGCAACATGAGAGACCACTAGGAGCTGTGGAGGAGGAGGGGAGTGAGGATACGAGTCTCCAAACATGAGAGGGTGGATGAAGAAAAAAAATAAATTATGGTAAAGCAACAGAGACCCATCATCCTTTCAGTTCATTTATAAAGTGGGAACCTTTCTTCTGGTGGTGAGAATGGACCCCCCGCCCCCTCTCTATTAAAGCAGTATCAGAAAATGCAAGCAGTCATGTGTTGTGCATGTGAATTTACTCAAGTGAGAAACAATGGTGCAACAAATAAAGAATAGCTGCTGGAGAAGACAGGAGCCCACTTTATGAATGACGATATAATGAAAATTAAAACGGTGAACTATGGAGATGGAGATGGTGCCAGGGTAACCATTTGAAGCCAAATTACAACTCATCTGTGATTGCACTGATTGATTGATTGATGCTATGCTGTAGGAAATATAACCGATGTGCAAAATACAACAAGACACACACAAGCTGATCTCAATGCCTGAAAAATGTCTAAGCGTGAATAATCGTTTCTAAATGCTGTTTTTGTCTGTGCATCTACGTGAGCATGTGGTCTAATGTGTCGATAGCCCTCACCTGTTCTGGTAGCTGAAGTAGGCAGCGTCGCGTTGGATGGTGCATAACTGTTTTCCATAGCAGCATAAGGTTTGAGGGGAAAACTCAAACTGCAACAAGAGGAGAGAAAAAAAAACAGTTGTTTACAGACAAACTGGACAGAAAATCTCTCACTCAAGCACAAAGTACATTAAGCTGACTGTGACTGTTCTTTTTTTTTTTTTTTTAGAAATGCACTTATTCACTTTCTGGTAGAGAATTGAGAGGATTGATACCAATCTCATATCTACTCACTGAATATAAAGCAACAGCAGCTGCTTTCCTTTGCTTAGCTAAGCACAAAGACTTTATAACAGGGTTAAATGGTTGTTGAGTTAGATACATGTCTGTAGCTTCAAATCTACCAGTCACACACAAGAGTGGTACCAATCCTCTCATCAGGCTACTTCTTCACAATCCACTCATTTATTACATAATTTAGCTAATTTAAAAAATGGCTTTGCTGAATGGAATATTTCACGTGTTTCTACAGCTGCACAGACATCAGCATAAAATGTAAAAATAAATAAAACACTTCGTTGTGGCTTACCTTCCTTCCACAACAGTATCCTAGTCCCTGCATGACAGGGTCGATCTCTGACTCAAACACTTCAGCCAGCTTGGAGCAGTATTTGTAGACACGGGACGTCTTGCGGTTGTAAAGCCAGGCGTTGTTGAACATCAGCCAGATATCCTCCACATACTGCCACGGCTCTTGGTACTGTCCTGTGTCCAGCTTCCGCTTGATGGTCGACAGGTCCATGGGGTTCTTCACAATGTCAAAGTAGTCCTGGTTTGGAGGCGGTCATCCGAATTGAAGTGGAAGGTCGAAGGAAAGTTGAGAAGGGTCAGAGGAGAGAGAAGAGAGAAGAAAGAGCAGCGAGGTGGTGGAACGGTTTGGCCGTCCGAGAGAAGAGGATGAGAGAGATGGGGAAGAAGAGCATCGTCATCATCATCATCATCATCAGCAGCAGCATGTAGTCGTCAGGCGTGGTGAAGGCGTTGCAGTTGACCAGGCAGGACCAGAGTAGGGAGAGAAGAGGGTGCAGGGGGACAATGTTGTTGAGCGCTGTAGAGAAGAAGGTTCGTGTGCAAACAGAGAGACATGACAACTTCTGCCCTCCAGCTCTCTGCTTTGCACCCTACATTTTGAATCAAGTCCCTGTCTGTTGTGTGCAGCAGGGACCAGGCGACCACCACAAGTCTATCTGGTCTTTTGCTGCTCATGTAACCACAGTCGAAAAAACTAGCTACAGATGCATTTTATATAGTTACAATAATATTGAACTAAATCCCAGCATTGTCATCCTGTAGTCGTTATCAATGTATCTTAAAAAGTACATTTACTCTTTTTGCCACACAGTAATAAACACTGTGACAGTCGAGGGAATGATTCTCTGCTGAGGTTTGAAAGCAAACAAAGCTTTCAGGCCTGGGTAGCGATCAGGGTGCAAAACCAAGAAGAACAGAGCAGTGGCAACAGCAACAGGCAGACAGAGATTTACTGTTTTTAGCAACATAGCGGTTGGCGTTAACAACGGCAGCAGCATGAGTAGCAATACGATGACGGAGTTAAAGCCAACAGTGCTGAGGCGAAGCAAATGTAAGGAGCACGGATGAATCTCAAAAAAAAAAAAAAAAATTTTTCTGCTCCTGACGTCCGCTCTATCTGCTTCTTCTCAAACAAAACAAACAAAAAAAAAAAATACCATTTGAAAAAGCAGCAGAGAAGAGGACGTGGAACAGAAAGGCTGTTTGAAGATTCAACCACAAAAAAAGGAGGAGGTGTGAGTTTCAAAGAGCAGGGTCCATCTCGGTGTCACCATGGCAACAAGAGTTGGGAAACAGACCCTCATCTCTGAATGGAACCACTCACATGAACAAACAAGTGATGCATATTATCATATGAACCTACAGGCCAAGTTTAAGACAGTAATATGGTCTTTATAAGTCCCACCAGTTAGTGAGTGACTTATATACGTAATAAGTGGTAGAAAGCTATTTGTAAATAATGTTACACAATCATACAACAATGGAAAGTTGCATCACTTGACTGTGGAGGTTCCTTAAGAGGTGAGTCAATAGCCTTTATTAACTTTCCTACAGTGGGAGAATGAAACTGTTGCTCTTAACAATAGAGTAACGGTTCTTCCTTGTATGGAAATGTGTATTTGATCTTATCAAGAAATATCTTCCCCCTAATTTGTTTGCAGCGAGAGTAAAGATATTGTCCCACCTCTACACACTGCCCACCTGCACATAGACACACTACTACTGGTGAGGAACTGAACTAGAAAGCTAGTGATGGAAAACAAAGGGGGGGGGGCTACAAGAAATGATGACTGAAATCAAAAATCTAAAACTGTATAGCAAAAGGCAAACAAATTAAAATGAAAAATGAAAGCAACTGACTCATGAACTGTTCAAGTAAACCATGCATTTCCTCTGGACATTTTCACAATAAAATACACTGACGGCATTACGTGTATCGTCTCTTTCGTTTTGTTTTTTGGTGCTGTAAAAAGACAAGTAGCCATTAATTAATTTGGCAAAAACATAATGGGATGGATGCCCAAGTCATTTCTGTGGGGTTTTAATTTTTTTTTTTTATAGAGACTATGAAACAATTCAAGCTAAATCAACTTGGACTCAAAAACGTTGATATTTCAAATGTCAAAATCTGTTGTTGCTCAGCTGAACAAGTTTCGTCTTGTCTGATTTGCATGTTTCATTTAGTTTTTCTCCCTCTCTACAGTTCCAAAGAGTTCATAAGAGTCATTGCTTTGATTTACAAGACACAAAGTTTCAGAGAAGTGAAGAGAAACTGTCTCATACACACACACACACACACACTACACACACACACACACACACACACACACACACACACACTGTCCTATATTTAATTTTCTTCACTTCTGACATGCAATGGCGGAAAAATCAACTAGAAAGGTCAAAGAAACTAGAAGCACATATGTACAATGAATTCTAAAAATAAAACAACTATGACAAAGCAGAAAAATATTATAGATGTAGGAAGAAAAACAAATGAAGGAAAAAAAAAACTACGTTTTCAGAGGAGTTGAAGCAAAATGGCAGCCAGTGCAGTCCCTTACCAGGTTAGTTTTGTTACTAGTTCGAATACGTACGGGTATTCCCAGTAACTGGGGGTCCACCGGCTGACGGAAGGGAAGGGACTCAGGGTCCTGCCGGTACAAAGCCTCCAGGGTGGGCATCAGAGCCTGACGCAGCTCCTCCGGTTTAAAGACTAGAAAAGGGGGAATGATAAAACAAATGTGAAATGAGAGCGACAGAGATGGCAGGGGAGTGAAGAAGAGGTGTGATTGATACTCCAGAGTATTAACCACAGGGTATATGAACACAGATGTGTCAATTCAGAGAGTCGATGTGTTAAAAATGGTGTTTTTCTGGTGGTTTAATATCAATCACAACCCCACCAATGCTTGCATGGATGTTTTGACATTTTGAGAAGCAGATCTCAACAAATATCCACAAAAACATAAATAAACGAGAGAGACCAAACCTGGTGACATGTTGACTGCTCGTGTTCATTGCTGGACCGTTCTAGCTTCATCTTTATGTCTCAAAACTGTCTGCAAACTACTGATCAGGTCAGCACTGTCAAGAAACCTCTATACGGGTCAATGAGACTTGCAAATTTGTGTTGAACACTGAGGTAGTCAGGCCATTACTGAAGTAATTATTATAATAGCCATTTTTACAACATACCTCCCCTTGTTGCTGCTGCTCTGCCCACCCATTAATGTGCCGATACAATTAACTGTTAGACAACAGCAAACAACAGCGACAGAAAACATTCAGAACTTACTTTTCTTCTTGCTCTGAGTGTTGGCTGGGGAGCTGTTGGTGCCTGCCGACCCTGACCCCTCCTCTTCCTCTTTGGGCTCTTTCTTCACCTCCGGCTTCTTGTCTTCACCTGTTGCTACCGACGATGACACAGAGGAAGAGGACGTATCCATGGGCTCGCCTTTACACCCTTCTCCAGACAGCTTCTCTTTTTTTATCTGAGAAAGAGAAAGAGATGTGAGTGTCAGGATATCATGATACTATGAGCGCTGAAAGTAACATGATTTGTAGACACTGAGGTCAATGTGGACAATCTTACCTCCGGTTTCTCTTCTGTCTTCACATCAGGCTGACCCTTTCCCATCTTCCCCTTGCCTTCTCCTTGCATGTCTGCACCCTCGTCATCCTCCTCCTGCTTCTTCACCTCCATTTTAACATCCTCCTGGCTGGGAGCAGAACCGTCTGCTGACGCGAGCTGGGAGTTGGGATCAGTGCTGCTGTTGACCGAAGCTGGAGAGGACACCTGACCATCTGCTGTCAGAGAAGGCTTCGCAGATAGCTGAGACAAAGAGGCGGAGATCAGGTTAGAATACACTGGTTTCACATTTTCTTTTTCTTGGGTTCCCACACCCACAACTGTTTTCTAATCTATTTCAGTGAAATAAACTTAAAAAAAATAAACTTTCCTGGATTTTCTTCTTTTTTGACATAAGGTTTTCTTTTTTAAACATTAAATTCAAGAGCTACTGGGAAGCCAAGAATGACAGAATGAAATATTTAAAAGAAAATAAATTTGTGTAGTATCAAGTGGGCTTGCTAATGACAGCAGGATGATGTACTCACTGGGGTCTGTGGCAGCTGTGGCACATGAGCATTCTGGTTGGGCGCTGAAGAAGCCTGACCTGCTTGGGGGGCTGAGGAAGCCACACCTCCAAGCGTCTGCTGTGGAAGCTGATTGGACTTCTCAGAGTTCACCGCCGGCCCTGATGGCGGTGGCTGCTGCTGCTGTGTGGCTTGTTGTTGCTGTTGTTGTTGTTGTTGCTGCTGCTGCTGCTGTTGTTGTTGTTGGTGCTGTTGTTGTTGCTGTTGTTGTTGCTGCTGCTGCTGCTGCTGTTGTTGATGTTGTTGTTGTTGTTGTTGTTGATGCTGTTGCTGTTGCGAGTGCTGTGGAGGGGGCATCTGAGGTGTGCCGGGGGTCTGTGGCTGTGGAGTCTGAGAACGAGGTAACGTGGGAGGCGTCTGATGCGGTTGAGGCGTTAAACTGCGTGCTGGTGACGGGGAGTTCGTTCGGATGGATGGACAATGAGGGTAGGAGTTGGGTTGGGTGGGGGTGGACGAGGGAGGCAGGTTGGGTAGAGGTCCAGCACCACCTGCACTACTGCACCCCATGGGGCCTCCGCTACCTGGAGCAGAAGAGGTGGCCTGTGCTGCAGGGCTGCTCGCTGGTAGGGAAGGCGGTGTTGACATCTGGTTCTGCTACAAAAAGGATTAGACAAGGATGTTAGACAAGTAAAACTTGGGGTCTCTCGCTCTTTTCAGTTTTTTACACATTCAGAGCTGAAGACTACATAAAATCACAAGTAATCAGTCTTAAAATGCCTGGACAGAGCTAATAAAAACTGCAATCCATCTCTGACAGCTGTAATATACTATATGCCAAATCCTGACAATGGTTCAGTTAATTATAAAGTATTCATCACGACCCCCCATTTCAATTTCTCTGAGAGTTGATGTCTATGTTGGTTCCCATCCACATTAATCTGGCAGGTTTCCCATATCTAAAAGAAAATGTTTGAATTTCACTATATGACATGCTTTTGCAAAGGCCCGCATTCCCCCTGACAACATGTAACAAAACTGTCACTCAGCCACTCAATCCTCACCGGTGGCACTGCAGTCTGTGGCCCTGGCTGGTTCATGCCAACAGGGCCAGAACCAAGTCCAGGACTCGACCCAGGAAACTGGCCCGGAGGGAGGTACTGGTTCTGTAACTGTGAGGCGTTGGGCTGGCCCATTCTTTGTGCTCCGGTGCCCATCTGGAAAGACATCAATGGGTAATTATATAAATTATACTTTGCCTTTTGCGTGACCTCCTTCTTCACACAGGATGCAGATGTGGGAAACAACATCTTTATTTTTATCTTGGTATCAGTTATAAAAAAAAAAAAGGTTTGATAATAATGTTGAAGATACCAACCTGGTTCATTGGAGCGTTAAGAGGAAGAGGAGGCGTCGACCTCTGACCCATCGACTGCATCCCCATCTGACTGAACTGATTCATTCCTAAAGGTGAAAGGAAGAAATAAGAAATGCGTGAGATGAGATTTAACAACAAGAACAAGAACGCATGGGGAGAGAAAGTATTGGATGTTGTATGTGTACCCAGTGAAGTTGGATTCCAACACTTTCTCTCACTGTTATGAACCTCTTTTGTAGATTTGTTTTACAGTTTTACAAAGGTTGATTTACAACTAGAAACTTCGTGAACATCACTTAATAAGATTAACATCTTTTTTTAACCTTAATTTGAGCCCATAGGAAACCCACAAACTAAATTCTGCACACCTCAGCTGTATTTGGGAATAATCTCAAAACAATGGCTGGGTAAATCAAGAGATGTGAGAAATATGTATTGTATTTGCTCATGATATGGGCAAACTCCTATTTCTGCAGCTCATATGATGTGAATTACACTCTGGAGAATTTGTGTTTTGAGATTATACTTGACATAATATTCAAAATACATTTATGTCTCAGTTTGTTCACACAACATGACTTATTAAAGGCGTCATTTACACTTCCGAGACATACCTGCTGGGCTTTGCATTCTGTTGACCATCTGATTGGGTCCAGCTGGTCGGGCCATGGACGGATCAGCATGAGGGCCATCTGACAAAAAAAAAAAAAAAAAAAAAATCTTGTCTTCAAGGCCACATGATACCAACAAAACTACAGATGACTAAAAGATGTTAGAGGACAATGAGACTAACAAACCTTTAGAACCATTTATAGTAGACTAGTGGTGTGTAAGGGTCTTTGTTCTATTTCACCACAAAAAGTATTTTTTTCACGACACATCTTTAATATGAAGATCTGAAAAGTCTGATCAGTGTCAACTGATCTTAACTTTGTTCAAATTCCTTTTGTATTATTTGCCTGGGAGCAGTATGTGGGCATGTATTCTGGTCTATGTTAAGCTTCAGTATCAGACTTAAAGGTGAAAGAGAATGGTTGAACAGGGTTTTGATCCTTGTTCTGTGATGTGACATATACTCAATAACATGGTTGGATGTGTAACGCCTCGGAAGCTTCATAAAAACCTCTCAGAAAGATATTTAGGGTGGGAGGTTTTAAACGCGTGGTTTTGCAACTATTTGGCATCTTTTCAGGATTAACTGGCAACCTCATTATGAAATACAAGCACTTGACACTGATTGGCTCCTTCACTGCCACTCAAATGAATGTAACATCACCAGCTTTGGAACACGGACTGACCATTTTCCTGAATGTGGGTGGACGACCGTTCTTCAACAAAGACGAGGTGAAAACACTTTTTGATTCTGTCACCTTTAAGTTCTTTTAAGGCTCAATCTGTATTGCTTGAATACTTTTCAGTAACAAAAAACTACCAAACTTTGACACCCAAGGAGTAAATATGGAGCATGATAATATTAAAGTCCAATGTTGATGGTGACAAGACAAATGGAGCAGAATTGTGGTGAATATGTTTATATTTTTTATGAAACAGCTATAATTGTGGAAAAATGTCAATGAAAACTCAAGGTTTGCTCAGTAATTTGTGATGTAATTTTCTTTTTGTGGAAATGGATTTTTATAAAATTAGCACAATATAATCCAAGAACCAGGATCGATGTGAAGATTTTGGTACTGTTATCAACATTTTTGAATGATTGCCTTTGTCTATGTACACAGAGAAGCGAGTGCAGGAGGTAAAAATACTGTTTACTCACTTGGGGGTTGCCCCGGGGCCATAGGCGGCTGTCCCATGTTGGGAGGCCCTTGTGGGAGGCCTGTAGACGGTAGTCCAGGCTGACCGGGCATCATGCCCTGCTTCTGAAGCCGTGTCCGCCTCTTTTCCTCCAACTCCTTTTGGATCTTGTAGATCTTCTCTGCCAGCAGGTGGTAGTACTCCGCCTGGAGGGTGATGCACCAGGATGGGGAAAGAACATTAAACATATAATCACAACAGTGTAAAACATTTATAGATTTTATTTCTTCATTTCTGAACTAAGAATAAATAATGCTGCACATTTCTTACCCTACTATTGGCCGACTCGTACATGTCTCCCTCTACTTTCCGTGCGTAAGCCACCAGATTCTCCATTCGCCGATCCTTTAGTGCAGCTGGATCTGGAGTAGGGAAGATGGCCTGCACACTGCTCCCATACACACACACACACACACAGAAAAAAACGTATGGCTACAATTAACTGGTAAGAGAGAGACAACCAACTACACAGCTGAGAAAATGAACTAATGCTGAAATTAGTTCATTTCAATATCTTAGGCCGCTCATAGGACACAGCAAACTCACAGCTTGTGGACAAGGTGGTTGCGGAGGTCCTGTGTGATGTCTTCATGCCAAGACTTCCTCATGCCTGCAGCAGAAGGAGGAGTTGCTGTAGGCATGGAGCCCAGGTTCCCCACACCATCATTCATCAAACTGAGGGAAATGACAGACAAGACGGGAAACATGGAGTAAGACTTCAGCCGATACAGAACTAATTTTAACTTTGTGAAAGTCTGTTACATGACGGCAGCCTGACTTAAGAAAGTAAAGATCTGTGACCAAAAACAGTCATACCTTTGTGCATTCATGTTGTTGTGCAACATGGCATCTGGCAGTAGGGAGGACTGTTGGCTGGGGGGCTGCACTCCCACTCCACCGTTGACTCCCATAGAGTTTCCACCTGAAAAGAGTTATAAATTTTTGATGGTTATGGTCTGTAATTAACATAAACGGACAATAATATCTGTGGAGTAATGCTTCAGTAATGAAAATCAAGATGCATCTTTAAATCAAATAAACATCTATGTTCGGTGATCATCCTCGTGGGTTACTCTATGATTTATGACAAGTGCAGTGACATTGCAAACTAACCCATGCTGTTCAGCGTCCTCATCCCAGGCTGCCCCTGCAGCCCCTGGTTTGGCATATTGGCCTGTGGTTGCTGCTGTGGCATCTGGTTGCCCTGGTAAGTGAGGCCCAGTGCAGCGTAGGCCCTTTCTATGGAGCTGGGGTCAATCTGGTTAGGAGGGGTCATGTTTGGAGTGTTGGTCTGTCCACCCGGCACTCCTGAACCTAGAGAGTTCACCAAACCCATAGCGGCACTGTTGACAAGAGCTGTCAAGAGAGCAAAAGAGAAAATAGAGGATTGATGTTAGAACCAGAAGAGGAGAGGCAACAGAGAATGAGTATTTGTGGATTCAAACCCACTGATATAGGCCTATTTATCGTTTCACACACACATACAGCCACAGAGTGACAAAACACTCACACTGCTGGTTCCTCTTGTCTCCAGCGTTTTTCAGAGGCAGGCATACAGGACAGTCGTGTCGTGTGCAATTCTTCCAATGAGAGATGATCTGTCTGGATGAGGCACAGTGTGCCACTGGAGGACAGGAGACAAAAATGGAGGAAAGTTTGAGAAAAGGGAAGTAGCGAAGTGAAAAAAAGAAGAGAGAATGGAGAGAACAAGTGAAATGAGAAAATGTGACAGAGTGAAAGGGGGAGAAAGATAATGAGGCAAGAAAAGGATGAGACTAAAAGGAAACCCTAAGAGTCAAAAGGAAAAGAGAGGCCAGAAACTAACAAAGTTATTGTATGAGTCATTCAATACAAGGAAACTGTACAGATGGTGAGTCAATAAGAGTAGGACCAAGTAAAATCATAGTATAACTGCCATCTGAAGAGAGAATAACTCATTCTGATAAAACAAGGAGCTGGGAAGAGAGCAAAAAAGATACATTACAACTTTTACAACTTTAAACACTGCCTACTGCTCATGATATAAACCACAAACCATAAACCCAGCAATCAACATAATTTAGCGGACTCACCCTGGCAGGACTTGCCAGCCTGGCAATGAGTCATGTGGTTGAGCACATTCTTCATGGTGCGGCAGTGCGGCAGGTTGCACTGCCGCACTTTGTCGTCGGCCTGCTCCCGCCGCTGGCACTTGTGCGCGTGGAGCAAGAGGACCAGCTGCTGTTGAATCAGCTTCCGCTTTTCCGGGTCTGCAGTGGGGGGCGCTGTGCCGGGACCTGCCCCGACGGCATTGAGCCCAACCTGAGCACCTCCCACCGCTCCCGCGCCGCCGACAGAAACACCGCCAACCGCTCCGGGTTGCTGCTGCTGAGAGACCTTGGGACAGAGAGGAGAAAGAAACAGCGAGCATTAGAAAACGACGATTTAGAAACAGATCAGCAAATAATATATAAATTCTGTTAACTGTTTTCCCAAAACTTCGCCGTTGTAAATGTGTAATGGAATTTGCTTAGCGCAAAATTAGCCTGACCATATGTGAAAAAACTATAAAACTTTCTCAAATTGTTATTAGAGAAAGCTGAGTTTTTCTAAACAGTCAAAAGAACATTTTAACTCTGTATGCCAATAAGTAATTCAACAATCAAAAGAAGCAAAAAGTCTATTGCAGAACTATGCTTGCAGCGATTCTGTAATTAAAAACAGGAAAAACACCTAAAGAATGAATGTGCCCATTTCCAAAAATACACAAAGCCTTTGTTTAATTAAAGCCAAATATCAATAAGTTCAATAAATAAGTCAAGACTGTGGTGAGAACTTGCTCCGTTAACTCCTTAGTGCCTCTACGAGCTGACGATGACCAATATTTCCTTTAAGTGAACATTTCATAAGAACCATCAGCATTTGAGATGTTCTCCATTGTGTCGGAGCGTGGAGAACATCCACCCGCTGGTGTCATCGGCTTAATAACAGCACAAAACAACAATAGCGACAACTTTAGGGATTTTTTTTGGTTCAAGGTCACGTTTCTCCATACTTTCTGTCAGTCTGATAGAGCAGTTCTAGAGCATTTGGGTGATCGTAAGCCTCACTTCAAAAGGATTCATTTCTCTGAGGTAGCTGAAGGAAATGTAATTATGCTTTAAGCTGCTACTTCACTAAAATTTCATGCATGCAATCATGTCAGCGGTTTTCCTCCTGGCCCCCTCAAGGAGTCAGCCTACGCTGCCTCCCCTTTAGAGACCAATACGAGCTCATCTGCAATACCTGTAAGTCTACTGGCAGATAATTTAGCTACTAGTTTATGTCTCAAAAGTTTTAGATTAGTCAAAAATAAACTGGCATGTTGTGACATACATCTGCACCTTCCATGCACACTTTTTAGTAGAGACAAAAAAAAAACAAACGCATAGTTTAACATTAAAAAGGATTTTTTTAAATCTAAATAAACCAATAAACCAAGGGTGTGGAACAGACCTAATCCCTTATATTCCCACAATGTCTCCCCATGAAAAACATCTTCCTCTGACTTTACTTGCACAAGTGTTACCAGTCACATTCAACTCTTCAGTGTACAAACTTGTTAAAATGTTGTTTCAACTTGATAAGTGCAACCAGTCAGTGAGCAAGTGAGGTTTCGTGACCCGCATTACCGCCATCCAAGTGTTGCTTTATTGAGCTACCTGTTCTGCCGTTTGTGAAATTTGAGTCGCACAAAAATGAAACAAATTTCCTTGGTAAAACTAAGTGATACGTGACAAAGACGGGAGGATGACATCCACTCTGATGATGAATTTTATTTGTCTGCGTAGTGTTTTGAGGTACGTCGTTTCAGATGGTGGAGAAACTGGTTTCGCCCTCTTTTCCATTCATATAAACGCAAGGAAAAATGTATTTGTCATAATGTACAATCAGGTATGACATAAAGACACATTAAAAATTGGATTTCATCAGGTTATCCACTGGAAACAGATTCTAACAGCAGTTTTTTTTTGCTTGATGTGTCTGTGAACCATGTGTGTGCACAGGCCCCTTACCTTTGGATAAGAACTAAACGGTACATCAAAAGGTGCAATATGAGAAAGTGGATGATGCTAAAATCTGTGTATTTGCTTCTAATTTAAACCGTTAAGACACTTCAGTTAAAACCTAAGCTTGGGACACAGTGTTATAAGAAGCCTTTATCATGGCTGAAGAGTTTATTCACCAGTTCAGAAAAGATGTAAAAACATCTTACCATCCCAGGCATGCCTTGACCCGGTGGCGCCTTCTTGTCCATGTTGAACTGAGCGGCCATGTTGTTGGGCAGGCCTGCCTTATTCTGGAGCTGTGGGCCCAGCCCTGCTCCAGGCATCCCCTGGCCAGCAGACTGACCGTACGGACCGCCATAGGGGCCCGCATTGGCCATCATATTCATCTGGAAAGCAAGTTGAGAGAGGGACAACATGAAATCACTTCCCAAAGAGTACAAGTCGTGATTTCTTCATAACTAGTTCCCATTTTGACCATACACAATTAAAATGTTACTTCCACTTTCTCATGACCTTACTTTTCTGGCAAAAACAAGTTAGCAGAAATTATCATCTTTAATATTTGCCAAAAAAAAAAAAAAACTCCTCATCAGATATGGCCTCAGATCCAGCCCACAGTGTTTTGTGCCTGATGCTGAGGACAACATCAGAAACCATGTGAAGCGGTTTATTAGCCGTTGCTATGGAGCCAAAAGATTCTCATGAAACGGTTCATCTCTGCACTTGAGCTTTTAGGTGAAAACAACTCTTCACTTACTGGGTTTAAAAGAGAAAAACAAGGACGAGCAATTAAAAATGATAGCTAATATTTTCACTTCATGATGGATGATGTTTTTACTGCAGGACGTCACAAAAATGTCCTGTTTGTTGGTGCGCAGCCACAAAGCAGTTGGAGAAATACACCTCAATTAAACCACTGAGCACTGTTGTTCTTGGTACGTCCTTCGCAGCTTTATAACACAATCTTATCTATGATGTGGCAGATCGACTGGCAAAAAGGTTAACCATCAATACCACAGTGATGCGTCTGTGAGTCCAACACATAAACCACGTTCATACCTGGAGAACTCTTCAGTAGTTTACATATGCAAACACTACTGTCTTCATTACTCTACACTGCAGAGTAATGAAGACAGGTAGTGAAGCTGTAGAGTCTACAGCTTCGATAAGATAAGAAAGATGTCACTGCCATGTGGCAAAATACAGTTTTACAGAATCAAGTCTAAACAGCTTTTTGGGTGAAACTATCACTTTTCACTTGTGACCACTAGTCGCTTTTCTAAATTACATTACTGGAGCCAAGAGAGGTGTCTTCTATAATATCCCATCATATTTCCACTAATTTTAACATCAATTTCTAACTCTAACGGTGTTTTTTCCCCGTTTTGTTGTGTTGCTGAACCCTACTTGGGAGGGAATTGTGCCACATTCCCTGTGAGAAACTCTCTTTTCCCAATTATTGAGACTCCACCTGAATCTGACAAACATTTCTCCATTCTCAGCTAAAATGGACGGCATAATGTTGCAACACGTCTTTCAGTTTAATTTAAAGCATTAACTTTTAAGTTAATGCTTTAAGATTTTAAGACTCTGCCACTCGTCAGTAGAAGTAAAGCACACTTTTATGATGTGTAACATTAAACGGAGAATAAAAGCTGTTTCATCGTGGAGAATGGACAACAGACAAGAGCCAAGCCTAACTGCATATATAAAGTGGTTCTTACTGACGGGCTGGCCCTGCTTCTTTGAGTCTGCTTACCTTGTTCAGTGCTCCGGGTTGCTGAGGTCTCATCCCTGCTTGACCCCCTGGTCCCATTGGCTGGCCGCCCTGCTGCTGCTGTAGGGTTTCCGCCAACAGGTTACTACTGTTACCCATGCCTGCACTGCCAGGGTAACCCATTCTTGGAGAGCCATTCATTACTTGCCCCCCCATCAGCCCTTGCTGTGGCTGTCCAGCATTGCCCTTCTGAGCACCCATCATAGCAGCTGCCCGGTTGAGCGCTGCCACCCCACCAACCATCCCAACCTGCTGCATTAATCCAGGTTGTTGCTGCTGGCCCTGGGGGGGCATGCCTTGAGGTCCACCAGGAGAAACACTGACGCCCCCCATCATCCCCATGGAAGCCCCAGGTGCTGTGCTATTGGAAGTTGGGCCACTCTGTTGACCTGGTGCTCCAGCACGCAAAAGTTCGGACAACTGTTTGTGTTTTGCAGCTGCATCCTGGCCTCCTCCCACACCAATCCCTCCTCCGAGCCCTCCAAGACTCGTATGGAGTTGACTGGCATCCCCTCCGTTGGTCAGACCCAGGTCCGAGGAACTGATGAGCTCATCTGGGAGGTCATGTTCCAAGTCGAAGAGTGAACCAAAATCTAGACAAGAGGGAAGAGAAAGATTTGGATCACAGAACTACAAGCTTAAAAATAAAAAAAAAATTACCATTTGGACTGCATGCAGTGATATTTTAATCACAACTAATCAGACCTTTAACTTAAGTGTGGTACAGCCCTGACATTAATTCAAAAACTAACTATCAACAGCTAATCTAATGCCTATCGCTAGAAAGGCAGCAGCCTCCAACAACCTGGACTTTCCCTGTGCATCAGTTTGTGGTTTGATAAGATGCCAAACACAGGGAGTGAACGCAGTAGGGTCAGGGTGAGAAGCCACAGAGGGGTAAACACTACTGCAGGTGGGTGTGTGTGCATCGGACCTACAGTTATGTTGTGAAGCATGTCAGAGACCAAAAGATCAGAAGTCACATCCACAGCAACGGGAGGCAAATTCAAAAGGGGAAGTCATTTAAGAGTACAGCTAAATACATTAAAATGAGAAAATATACCTCCAAGCAGTCCTTAAATCAACTGTGGTACAGAAAGAGAGTTTTTCTACAGTAAATGTTTAAAAAAAAAACGAGCCGATCTCTGAAGATGATCCCAAGAAAACAACAACTTAACGGTTTGTGACATGAATATCTTAATGCACTTCAAATTCACACTGATTTATTTTCTAAGACAGTTGGACAGTTGGTAGTATGGTCAACAATCTCACATTTCTGTTGTGGTGGATTATTATTAGGCTAAGTATGAACATATATTGATTATAAACCTTACTTGCATATAACTGTGTCAGCTAAATGCCTATATCGATCTACAATGGGATGCAACTAGCGGAGATGATATTGGGAGTTTGAAGCTTCTTGTCTCACATTAACAAACAGATTAATTTAAAATAATAGTTAAATTTACAATAGTGAAAGGATTTAAAGTACTCTGCTTTGAGATAAGTGTTGTAATATCTTGAAAAGTGAACTGCTAGAAGTGCAGCGTAGTGTCGCCGTGCAGAGTCAGAGACAATGGGAGGTTGAACAAGAATGGGCTTCGTCGGTAGCACACTTGGGGAAAAAAAACTAAAAGCTTGTGAACAAAAGACAAAAAGGAAGGCATTTCAAAGACGGCGACTGATTTTAGTCTTTGGTTTAAAAAGAGAGAAAAAAAAAAGCAGGAAGGCAGCGAAAAAAAATGGACGCACAGTTTGATCTTAAGCAGGACAACAACGCTTTAGCGCAACTTTAATGAAGTGTCGAACAATAGCTAGCTGGTTTACGACCACAGCTCATTAAACACAGCATATCCACCGCTAACAACGCGTTAAGTATTCATGACGCCAAACCGCTTTCTCTACAACTACAGAAAGAGTTAGTAAAGACTTAAAAGTAGTCGACTTTAGGAGCCCAGTAAGGTTTAGCTAACCATCACTTATTTTCTTTGCTAGCCAGCTACCGAGCTCAGCTGAGCCGGTCCGGCTCAGGGTTATCTACCTAGCTTAGATAGCTAGCTCGCCCCGTTACCGTTACTTTCTCTTAAAGCTCGTTTGGAAAGACTATTTCGCGTATTTTGTTTACGAAATATTTACGAAGCGTGTTGTTTCACGTGTCTGTACTTTCGTGCTTCACATTTATTAACTTTTAAAGTAACGAGACAACTTGAAGCAAACTGGGGTGACTCGACTCTTCCATTGTTTGGAGGTGGATGTTGTAGTTAGTAGCTAGTTAGCCTGTTGAGGCTAACACATCAAAACATCACTGCGAGAAAGTTGCTCTGCCGCCCGCACTACTTCTTGTTTTTTCTTCGTCAAACCAAATCGCCAAACTGAACTTCTTTTAACCAAACTTAAGAATATATTCAAGGTTTAAATGCATTAATTATGGAGCAGTTAAGTTTCAGACCAACTTAAGTGGCTGTGCAAACTCTGCAAAGACATCAAACACTGATCAGTAATTAATAAACTAGCAGTCGAAACTAGTTTAATTATTTTTAAGTAATGCATGCAGTAAACTTACCATTTCCATCACTGGCAGACACCGAGAGAGCTGGAGAGGACAGCTTGGGCCTCTTGGCTGAAGGCGGGCCGGACTCCAGGACATTATCGGCCATATTTTTGAGGAATTAAAAAAAATGTTGTAGATCCACGGAGGGCAGACGTATTTCCTTTATTTGCGTCTCCTTGTCCCTTTAAGAAATACTTGTGATCGTTCCCCCACCGCTCGGGGGACGGTAGGGGAGAAGACAGCAATGCTGAAACCCTTCCCTCACAGTGCTCCCTCTCGGTTTATTCCTCTCTGCAGATATCAGTCCCCCTCCCCTGTCGGAGATTTTGTTTCTTCACAGATTTGAAGAGGAGGAGGTGGGAAGGTGGAGTCGGCAAAAAAGGCAAGCGTGCGGCCCTCTGACAACCTCATGTAGCCTCTTCTGCGACACAAAAATTGTCCCAAGATCCGTCCTCCGTGGTGCACTCAGTCCTGCCCGCCATAGTCGGCGGAGAAATCCTGTGTCTCGGCTCTGAAACGCTCCGGTGAAGAGTCTCGCTCAGCGTGGGCACGACAACAAAAAATGGTAATTGTGATCCGTAAAAACACCAAGCCAGGAGCGGTCCTGTGTTAACTTCTGGAGGCCGATATCTCATGCAACAGTTACGAGATCCTCGTTGGCGTTTACCTGAGCAGACATCTCACTGCTCTCAATGGTTTCCAAACCAAAAAAAAGAGTCAAAGTCAGTCAGCCGGTGTGGAGACACCAGCAGTGGCTTTAAAACACACACACGCGAAGACACGAAGAGCGTGAGTGGTACTCTCAAGTGCAATACTGAGGAGGGGAAAAAAGCAACTTGCATTGGCTTTTAACAGTCTCTGAATAAATACTACAACAGTTATGCAGAGAGATGAAATCACCGGAGTTGCAAAAAAAAATCTATTGCGGACGTCTATTTTCCATGCATGAGTTTTCTTCTGCATGTGCATGCGGATTAAATTGTGCACTTAGTGTTTGACCATGCAAGGCACTGGGTCAGAAAAGAGCAGACTCGTATTGCACATTTGGTTGTTGCAACCCCCATTTTTTTTTTTTTTTTTTTGCGCGATTATGCCTCTTGCAGTGGCAAAGGTTGAAAATACAAAAGCTTCTTCGTCAAAAAAAAAAAAAAAACACAAAATCACTGCTCTCGTGCAGTCGATTCCGATGCAGACTTTGTTTCCCTGACAGTATAGTTCTTGAGGGCAATCACAGCGCTAATTGCCAATCAGCGGGCAGTCAGATTGATCCAATTAGTTTTATTTTGCAGAGGACGATCTGTGTGGTTTACTTATCTTGTGCTCCAGATGAGGCTGCTGCTCCTCGGGCTTTCGCTTGGTTTTAAACTCTTTGAAAATCCCAAGATAATAGGAAGGAGAAAAAAAAAATAGTGACAAATATCTCCAGTGAAACAAATATACGTATCAATCACTGCCTATAGGATGTCTTGGTCACAACCAGCGAAGAGAAACAGAAAGCTCTTAACACAAAAAAAAAAAAAAACCAGGAGCACAGCGACAGGCGAAAATGTGATAAAATTTGACGGATGATCGCTAAGAAATTATGGCTATTTCGGAAGCGGAAAGCTTCAGATCGGCACAATGATGTTGACACCCCCCTTAAAACATTTCGGGCTGACAAAATCCTCTCATTGACTCTTTGTGATGGAGAATACCCCCCTTCGTGTTGATCCTGGCAATTTTCCCCTTCTCTTTAAACCCGTCTTTCTTTCCACCTCTCCCTTCTGCCCGGCAGCAATTTATTTATATAATTGTCTATGCGGGCTCTTTCCTTCCTCCGCGACGGACACATAATGATTTTTCATGTTGGTGTTTTCCCCTTTTTTCTCGCAGGTTTTTCCTCGTTGTGATAATATATCGCTCTCTTCCGCCTCTCCTCTCCGTCTCCGCTCCGCAAAACACCCCCTTCCTTGGATTTTTTCGGAGTATTTCCTTCTCATGCATACATATATATATATATATATATATATATATATATATATATATATATACATATCACCGACTCGGTTTTCCCTCCACTGACGTCTTATCTTTTTTCAGTGATGCTTTCGCTCTCTTGATAACACGGACGGGATTGCGACACTCTTTCCTGCCCCCGACGGTTCCCGGAGCGGCTGTCGTCGGTTGCCGGAGTCGCTCCTTCTCTCGGTTATCTCCTCCTGTTTCTGACGGTCTGTCCGCACAAACAAAATGGCGGCTTGTTGTTTCTACTCCTCTGATACGGGGGGAGGGTTGGAGGTACAGCAACATTAGGCGTGAAGGGGAGGAGGGAGGGAGGGAGGAAGGGAAGAAGAGGGGAGGTTGTCTTCGTAGGTGTTCGGGATTGTCCGGAAACCGGTTCCGTAGTGTTTCGGCAGTCACTGATTTCTATCTGTAGAGGACAGTGATGCTCCACACTGTACTTGTACTTATACAGTGAAAGTAACTGTATTTACTCGACTACTTTACTAAAGTATAATGTAAAGTATTTAAACAAGTGAAGCTACTTATTTTCTATCTTTTATTTATTTTTATTGTTTCTCATCCTAGCCGTGTTTTATTTATCTTGTATCCTGGTTCTGTTTTTATTGTGATTTTTTTTTTTGTGCTCAGCAATACTTCTGTGATATACAGACTGAAAGACAACAAAGAAAAAAAAATCTGAATTTGAATCTTTCTAGTTTTTATGTATGACCACATTAACTCGTAATGGTTCCCATACTTCAGTTTAATTCAATTCAAGTTCCTTTATTTGTTCCACAATGAGGCATTTTCACTGTTGAAGCACCATAAATATAAAACAGGGCAAAAACAAACACTTGGAAATATTAAATATTGTAGAAAGGAGAATATGGAATACATAATAAGTTAGAAGAGTAGATGTAATAAAAAATATAAAAACAAAGGAAGTACCATACACCTCAAAAAATAAAAGCTACAGAGAAATCTTGACACTGAAGACAGTTACGGTTCAGCTGAACATAGTCCATCGACCAATTAATAAATACTGACCTTGGGTTGGTTTGTCATCATATACACGATGAGCACAGAGAGATCAGGTGGATGTGAAAACAGTCTTGTGTGCACATGCTGTGTATCACTAGGTACTGAAACTCAAACATCAAAGCGAAGTAACAAAAAGCAAAACACATATTTGAGTGAAGGGAGTATTTTATCTAGTAATCAAGTCCTTTTCACTTAAATTGATAGTGTGTTAAGAAATCTTATGTCATTTCATATTAATATGAGAGTGAAGCCATATGTCAGACCAGTGATTCCCAACTGTGCTGTGGGAATTGTTCAGTTTTACTTAATTGCTAAAAAATTATTTTATTACATGTACTTTTTGTGACATTTTTGTTTGGTGGTGGTGTCACCGTATTTTTCTAAAATGTAAAATATGTGCTGCAACTCAATACAGGTTGGGAAACACTGTGTTAGACAAACTTTGTAATTCATTGTTCATTTATTCACAGAATAAGGACTGAAGTTTGTCTCCCCCATCGCTTAGAGTGGATAAAAAAAGTTTACACACCCGTTAAAATCCACAAATACAAGGGGGTGCACACTTTAGTTTTTTTTAAAAAAGAAAAATGTTACTTTCTTTTTTCCTTCTTTTAAAATTTTGGTTTGTTTAGTTATTTGTTCACCACAAACATCTGGTGTTTTAACAGGTGTGTTTTTATATCACTATCTTTTTATATCCACTACACATTGGAATCGCATTTAAAACAAATATACTCATGGCCAAAGTGAACAAGGATATTAACATTGTTAAATGCTCACATAGTTAGATTAGATGAGATAGATAGAGTATTGTGTTTTAAGACTTTAAAATGTGAATGTATTATTTAATCTAGATGTAAGTGGCAATTTAATAAGAAGTAAGTACTTTTGATATAGTTAATGTTATAATCTACAGACCTCATTGTTACTGTTCATTCATCTGTGTAAAGTAGACCCAGATTAAATTCTCAGTGAAGACTGTGATGATTACTGTGTAATTCTAACCCAAAACCACAGCAGTCCTCCTACTCATTATTTCTTTGTACTGAGATATAGATGAAATTAGAATAGGTTTTTAACACGATTAACATGTTTTAAAGGCACAGAGAAGTATGCAGGTTAGAGAGCATGCACAGAGCTGTAAGATGTTAAAATGTAAACATATTTAAGTCCCAGATCTTTGCTTATGTAACCATGTGACTCCGACATGTCTCTTTGTGTTACAGTAAAAGTTTTGTAGCATAATTAAGTGCAGTCAATATTCTGTAAAACCAACAAAATCAATCAGATGTGATAGAATAACAAGATCTTTTTTAATACATATAAACACACAAACATTCAGTATTCACCTTTTCACATTCTAGTGCACTGGTGTTATGATTATAATTATTCCAGGTTCATCAGGAGCAGCTGCTGTGTCATCACGTGTGTGATTAAATATGGTAATGGTTTGTTTATCTGACATCTGCATCACAGCTACTGCAACTTCAAATGTTTTGATCAGGAAAAAAGTGATGCATGTGTACGTAGAAGTAAGAAGATGTTTTTGAGTGAGAAAACAAACAAACATCTATGAAACAACATGAGGAGCCATTATGACGGCTGTTTTGGAAAAACATAGTGTGGAACGAATACTGTAGGTTTTAAGAGACAAACTTCTGCTATGGCCGTCAGACTCTTAAGCTGCATACATCCATGATGTGAGAGGTTAACTGTGGTTCCTAGCTTTTGATTTATGTTTCAGCATCGGACTGTACCTGCTGAAAGCACCATCACAATACTTGTTAAATGTATTGTACATATAAGAAAAGTCTCAACGTGGTATCACTGTAACTACTGATGTGTAGTTACATTTTTAAGGAACATGTCAGTTGCAGTGTAATACCTTTGTGTAGGCTTCACAGCTGCAGCGTGACTCGTTAACACTCAACTAAATCTGTGATTATTGTAGATGAACGCATCATAACCATTAAGATGAAAACACACTTAATATTTGCTTATTTGGTTTTTAAATTTTGGGATTATGTTGATGAAGAAGATTTTATAAACGTAATAAACTATTAAAGATTCAGTGTCACAAGTGCAGGTCTTGTTACATTTTATTCTCAAGACTTTGTGGAGTCCATAAAATGAGTTACCGCACCAGATTTGGAAGTGGGATCAAAGGTCTTGCAGTGCGTTCCCACATTTAATGTATGAGCCCTGAGACTGATGATGAACACACTACCTCCCACCAACTACTCTGTGGCTCACTTGGTCACTTTATCCATCTCCCACTTCTTTATCTCTGGGCACAGGCCTGTTCTACATCAGCAATGGTCTTTGGTGCATCACAGGACAGAATCAGAGGGCCTCCTTTGTCCCGGATCACCACATCATCCTCAATCCTGACGCCCAGGCCGCGGAAACGCTCTGGTGCCTGGTCATTATCCTCACAGATGTACAAACCTGTATCAAAAAGAGGAGTAAAGTGGAAAATGTAAAGGGTGCGAGTTTTTACCATGGTTTAGATTTATAAAAGGAGCTTTCAATCGGCATTTTAGCACATCTCTCACATGTGCAACTGTTAACACAGGAGAATATAGAAAAATCATATATGGATTGTGGTTGAAAGACCAAATCTATCATTGTGTCAAGCAATAAGTGCTGAACAGAGACATCAGTCTGTAATCTTTGTTGCTGTGGATTTTTGTACTGTCTGTTCTCATATTCTAGACGAGATTCCTGCTCAGACATGTACAAATGGATTTGAGAAGTTGGCATTTACAATCAATTATGTTTATGTTTATGTTATTAGTTACTTAGGTGCGTTGGGTGTGCTGCCCCTTTGAAGGCTTCCAGATATTCAGCCCAACAGAAGAAAGTAGGATTTAAAGGAGGACTGAGCCAAAACAGTCTGAAATAGGTATTATAGGTTCTCTACAAATCATAATTTCACTAACATATTTGAGCAGGAGAAATGAGAGTGACCATGTCATACCTGGCTCTATAGTGATGGCCATTCCTGGTTGCAGAGGCTGTGAACGGGACAGCTCAGGAGTGTCGTGGACGTCCATGCCAAGGTAATGCCCAACGTGGTGAGGACAGAACCGCCGAGCAGCCTGCAATTACCATAGATGAGTTAAAGCCTTAATGAGTTGTGTTAAAGTTTGCTGTTGTCTACCAGCAGCTGCAGCTTGTTGCTAAGGGTTAATAACACACAATTCAGGTGAATGAGCTTTGTCAGAACATTTTCTGTTCAATTTACCAACAAAAATATCAGGTCAACACCAATTCCAGCATGCAATTTTAAACATTGAAAAAGAAAAAAAATCATGAGAGCAATGGACACACCAGCAGCACACAAGCCAGAGAAAGTCAGGCTTTTCTTAGCATTGCCAAGTATTTCAAGGTAACACGTCTATGTCTTAATAAAGAATGAATATATAAGACAGCTATGCAACTAACAGCCAACACATCTCTGGCTGAAAATACATATTACTAGAAAAAGAGTGCTTTTACTATATAAACTATACCATTAGAGTTGAGACAGTTGTGGGAAAGTGCCTCTATAATCCAGAATTATGTAAGGATATTGTGTTTCAAGGAGACTTGATCATTTACATGTTTAAGACTGACTGCAAACCACTCGAGGAGGACATAAATAAACTCATTTACATACAACTTTCTTGAGTATTTTTTTTCTGATCGTTACCTTTAGTGCATCACCATCACTTGTGCTGGCTTTGACAATTCCCAGCTGCCTGAGCTGTCGTCCCAGGAGAGTCAGCATTGTACTGTAGATGTGGTCTAGACTGACACCGGGAGAACACAGAGACAAACAGGAGCGCTGGACCTCCAGGACGGCCTCGTACAGCTCAGCCTGGGCAGGGCTGAATCTGACAGGAAGGGGGAGGCAACAGGAGACATGATAGATGTGTTTGTATGTCATTAATGTCAGAATAATACTCTGACTCATGGTCATGTTACATATTCATTAAAAAAAAAAAATTAGAAAAACTAGAACCTTGGAAGAGTTTGAGACAATATTCAGTGACAGACAAAACTTGAAAAAGTATATACATATTAAAAACTGCACAAACTGTAAGTTATGTTCAGTGTTTCAGTTTATTGTACGTTTAAGCTTTAACTTTAACTTCTGTTTGCTTTAGATTTTGCATTGTAAATAGTGAAGGTGTAACCAGACCCAGAGTCAGATCAATCATTTAAGACATTTGACTTTACTTGTGTGGCACAACTTATGACTATACATTATTTTGTCAAACTTACTTTCCATTCACTGGCCATGTTCGAGTGATATCGCTGACATAACCAAAGTATTCACAACCACCATCGAGCAGCACCATTTCACCGTCCTGGCTCGGGAAAGAGAGAATATAAAAGGAGACATTCATTTTCAGAAAGCTTAACATGGATGTTCATTCATTGCGATTGCGACATAAATGACTGCATTAATCCTTTACCTTTATAATCTGGTTGTTGTTTATGTAGTGAAGAGTATTGGCTCGATTTCCTCCAGCAACCACTGGGGGATAGGCCAGGAAGTTGGCGCCATGGATTCGATTCTCAAAATCAAACTGAAAAAAGATTTGATGTTTTTTTTAAGACTGTTTTTCTTAAGAAGAAACAGTTATTGTTTCCCATCATCTATCCTGCCCAACAAAGGGAAACTTCAAAATTTAGGTTTTTAAATGAGGAGATTAAGCAGTTAATGCATCACATTTATCAGGCTGTTGTTGTGTTTTTGTTGTTAATTTTAGTGTCTACTGAATGCATTAGATACAGACTGGTGTTTTGCTGTGAGACAAATTAAATACATAAAAATAGTCTATGAGTAATTTCACAGAGTAACCTGGTTTCTTGTGTGAATGTAAACAAACTGCTTAAAGATGACAGAGCACCTTGGTCTGGGTTCTCCAAGCGAAAGATTAAATTTACCTTAGCAAAGAGCACAGCTTCATCCACATCTCCATGAGACAGAGCCATTGTCCTCCTAAAAGCCTGAAAGACAAAGATATGACTTGAAGCAGTGTAGTGTATATCTATGTTAAAAAGAATTTATATGAGGATTGGATGATGTTGGATAATGATGTTGGATAAAATGGTTAAGGGACACTGTTACATGAACACCTACCTGTGCTGTGATGCGACCTGCTTCTTGCATGAGCGCCACCTCTGCTGAGCTCTTTAGGGCCCTGAGAGAGTGAACGAGGGGCCTGAGAGAGCGCGGCGTCGGCCCCGTCTCCAGCAGAGGAGCCACATGAGCCTGGTGGAGCCGAGGGTGAGCAGGTTGAGAACTGTCATACCATAACAAAGTGCCTGTGAGAGGATGAACATAGACAGAAAATGGTTAATGGTAAGGTTATGGTCCTTATCAGCTGATGGTCAAATGTTAGCTGTTCACACACTGCCACCCACCTTTAAGAGACTTGAGCACAAGACCCAGTTCTTCAGTGCTATGAACCCGCTCTATGCCAGTCAAAGCAGCTGCCCCATCCCTCCCTGACCGAGGCCCGTCCCACAGCTCTCTCCCTGGGTCTCTACGAGGGACGAACAAAATGGCTTGATCTGGTCGCCCTTTCCCATAAAGAACCAAGGCGCTGTCAGGCTCTAGGATGCCACTGAGGTAGAGGAAATCCTGAGGAACATTTGACACCTTGTTAATTGGCAACACCTTACTGAAATTAATAAGAAGCAGAATAACACACAAGTGTATACATTGGTGTTGCAACTTTCCTGTTGTACTTTAATCTTGTTTGTTTATGATAAAATGTCTTCAGTAACTAATCAGTATATGTTGTTTGCTGTTGTGTTCAAATATCCACAGAGGCATATAAAGATTAAATGGAGCATGAAGAAATGCAATAAAAAAAACAAACACACACCTGGTTCTGGTGGAAGGGATAAGGGATGTCATTGGTCATGTAGCGGGTTGGATGGGACAAAATGATGACTACATGGGTGCTAGAGGAGGAAGAGGGACCCATCCTGTCTCCCTGGGCTTCAATGAGTGATGCCAGCCGATGTCTGCGCAGCTCATATTCAGTCTGGCTCAAGCCTGGGGTCACCTCACCTGAGGAGCAAAGATCAGATCAGCAGTTCAGCATCTATACTTGCACTGTGCACTACTATTTCTAAATGTCACAGGCAGAGGTAACAGGTTGTCCCTAAAAAGTGTAACAATCCTAATCCAGACCTCCAAATACTCACCATGTTTGATGAGATGTGGATGAGTGAAAGGGCTGGGCTGGCCCAGGTACCGAGGTGGAACTGATTTTGGCTTCAAACCTCCTGGTTTCAAAGAAATGTTTCTACGTGTGCACCAAATACATCCTGCAGACACAACACAACACAGATAACAAACACTGTTTTACTGACTTCTAATCTCCACTGGACAAGATTGTGTAAATATAAATGGTGATAATTTACATTATCAATTGATTAAATGATGTTGATGCAACTGATAATAACTTCTAATCCTCTGAAACAATAAGGTAATAAAACAATAAGCTTTACAGCTTTACAGGGTCACCATTGGTTAAATCTTTAATAGCGGACTTCATCTGAAAACCAATTAGTAACTGTAGTAAAGCAAGGGATTGAGTGTTTCCCTCTGAATGTAATGGAGTAGAGGTGTAAAGGAGGACAAAATTGGAATATTACAGTAAAGAGAAATGTATTTACAGCACATTATCACCGACAAACTGTTCTCACCTCGACTCCATTCACGTAGTTTGACAGCAGACCTGATCAAGGTGCTACTTGAGGGCAACATTGTTGCTGCAACTGGAGGACACCGATCAGTCACACCATGTCGCCTCGCTGTAGACACGAAATGTCACAGTCAAAGAAGACCGAAGAAGTCGGCTGACACTGGATACTTACAGACACACGTAGCTCTGATTTTACGACTTACCTCCGTTAAAGATATTATCTTAAAAGGCTATATTTTTCTTAGGCTGACAGTTACTCTCGTTAGCTTACTGCTCTCATGACTGTTAGCCACCTGTTAGCCACATTCATTCGCCACGAGGAGTTGGTGCCCGGGATTTAGCCTGTCAGGCATAGGTGACTAATCTCACTGCCACGGCTAGCACCAAGACATCAACTCCGACACTGGCGTTGTGAAAATTAGTCAACTATTATATTAATCTAATGACATTTGCAGCTTTTATTATATCTGGAGCAGTAGAGTTACGCGCGTCTTGAAGGTTGCCTGACAGGCCTTACTCGGGGAATATATTTACGTCTGTCGGGGTGTCCGATTCTCCGCCTGAATAAAAACACAAGCAGCGACACTACTGGCAGAGAATCGGTGGCAGCTGGAGTCGACTACAACCGTACTCAGTGGTATATCTTTCTCGTGTGTCAGCGCTGTATACTTTCGATCAGGTACGTTTCCCGTTGATGAATAATATTTCTGTCTGCAGTCCCTAAGCGTTTTTCGTTAATCTGGGCCCGTACTGCATTTTGCTAACGATGCTTATCATGCGTCCAGCGGCCATAACGTCACGGACGGATTCGCATTTCCAGAAACTTCTGGCTTACGGAAATACAAATTGTTCTTGGTGTTATTTGTGCATGATTACACAAGGCGAGAAGCAATTATCGTTTAAATCATGTAAAGTGTGTAGTAATTCATGTGAGGTTGTGGCGGTCTCTCATTCAATCCCAGTTGGCTAGCGCACTTAGCTCCCTGCAGCATTAACGTTAGCAGCTAAGCACGTAAACAAGCCAGAAGCGGTTTATCTGTTGACGGTGTTTCTCTCTGGTTTTTCCACACACAGAGCGCTGTGTTCTGGACGTGACAGAGCATCATGGACCCACGGAAAGTGGCCGAGTTGAAGGCCTTCGTGCAGATGTGCGATTCAAATCCCTCGATCCTGCACCTTCCAGAGATGGGCTTCCTCCGGACCTGGCTGCAGAGGTCGGTGCACCTCGGAGCGTGACTGTTGTTTTAACTTGTGAACACACTCCACAAGTTCCCCGGTTGTTATTTACAACATTCACAAGAGATTTGTGTTGACATTATGTCACAAAAGCACTTGGATAAAGTGTCAAACAGATAGTAGGTGTCCCACGTGCCCTGTCCCGCCCACCTCCCTGTGAAAACTATAGACCAGTGCGTGTGACGTTCGGCACGAGCTTTCACAACCCAGCTCTCGATGGGGACATGTCAGTGAAATATGGATTTAAGAGAGTGGAGCTGAAATATCTATGGCTTGAACACTATAAACTCACAATCTTAATAATAATATTAATAATAATAATAAATAGTCTCAGCTTTTTAAGCAAAAATAGACAAATTCTATTGCTTTTAGCCTCTACATTGTGAGTATTTTCTGGTAACTGTGAGATTGACAAAACTATTTGCAGCACAAACTTGACCTTTCATAGAGACAAGACATCTATCAACAAAGAAATTACAATACATGTGCACTTATATTTCAGCATCATATTTCTAATTTAATTCATGGTAGAAAATGCATTGATTTAAAGTGTTCATTGATAAAACAACATGGTTGAACTAGGTATCCAGTCAGGGGACCTGATAAATCCGGGTACTTGTGTTGCTTGTTAATCAGTTATCTGTAATTTTATCTTTCAGCATGGGTGCAACAATTCCTCCCCCACCCAAGACAACAGGTTCATGCCAGGTGATAAATAAATACTATTATACTATTTATATTATTTTGAATTATTAGATTTATTCTCTTCTTGTGCACTTCACGTCCTTTCATTATACTCTCAGGTGTTTTCCCGTAAGTGATGCTAATCACATCATGCTGTAACAGTGATCTCTCATTTGTAGGGTGGCTGTCCTTGTGGTCCTCCTCCTACATCGGCTGCACCTCCTGAGCCTGAGCCTCCTGCACCATCTGAGAGTGAGGAGAGTGAAATAGGTTTGTCCATCTTGACCCTTAACCCTTGTCTACACAGAGAGTAGCTTTACCTTTACCATTATTCATGTTTTGCTACAGTCTGTGGTTCTATTGCACACATGCTGCTACTTTAGCAAGTGCCTGGTTTGCTCATCTTAGTATAATAACTGTAAATGTCTAGCAGTTTCCCCTGGCTACTAATCTTTATGCCAAAGTACTACTATAGCTGCTAGCTATTTCCTGCACACACAGACATGAGTGTAGTGTTAATTTTCTCATTTAATGCTTGACAGTAGCGTGAATAAGTGTATCTCTGACTGTTCTTTGGACGTATAATTTTAGCTGCATGCCTCCAGCTCAGGGCTGTGTTTATAGAGATGTGTAACCTATGATAAGGGAAGGCTCTGCTCCCATATTATAAATCTGTGCAGGTACTTGGCAATAATAAAATGGCATAACTTTTAGTTTTTATTTTCTGTTGCTTTATTCAAAGAGAATTTCATAAGCTCCTAACCAATGTATACCTTTACCTATACTATAATGTATACCTTAATGCCTATACATCTCTATTAACTTAAAGAGGATCTAATGGATATCGTTGATAAGAGCTCATTGTTAAAGTTTGGTTGGTTTTTGGGGTTTTTCAGAAATCGACAACGATGGTGTGATCGAGCCAGACACTGATGAACCTCAGGAGATGGGAGAGATTGGGGCTGAGGTAGAATGTTCAGTTCTTCTGATAATAACGTCTAATAATCGTACACACATTAGTTCAAATGCAAACCCTGTTCTCTCACATGGAAAACACACGGACCTAGAAAATTAATAACGCATGATTTGTTTGAACATCTGCGTTCATGACTTCTTCAGGTCACAGAAGAGATGATGGATCAGGCCAGTGAGAAGAAGATTGAGGCCATTAATGCTCTGGGAGAAGGTATGTTTATATTCTGCTCAGAAAACAATGTCAGTTCTTTCTCTGATTAGGTTAAAAATATAAGATTAAAATTACATTTATAACCTTATATTTTTGATATATATAGGTGATCTGCAGAAAGCTCTGGATCTTTTCACTGAGGCCATCAAGCTGAACCCCTGCATAGCTATCCTATACGCCAAGAGGGCGAGGTGAGGTTGAAAATGATAAATGAGATTTAACGACCTGCGGTTCAGCACTGACACAAACATCCTGCTTTATAACTATTCTGTTGTTACACTCTCCGTTCTGAGTGATTGTAATCCGTTGCCTTCTTCGTGTTAGTGTCTTCATCCAGATGCAGAAACCCAACGCAGCCATAAGAGACTGTGACAGAGCCATCAGCATCAACCCAGACTCTGCACAGCCTTACAAGTGGAGGGGAAAAGCTCACAGGTACATCATTTATGCTTTAAAACATTCTGCTACAACACGAATGCTTTCCAGTGTGTAAACATCAACACCTTGTGCACAACATAAACCGTATAACCAAACCCTCCGTGTAAACACACTCAGGTGTAACACACCTCGACTCGTTTGGCTGGTATTTGGCATTTAATGTTTCTATCATAAACCAAGTGGCCATAAAAGTGATTTTTTTAATGTTGTTCTCAATAAACCCAGATTAACCAGTTTGATCACACACAGCGTGCTCTCATGATTAATTCATCGTGTAATTTATCTTTGGAAAATCAGCACCACCACCTGTTTATCTGTCAGCTGTAGTGAATGGAAATGTGCCTTCATTCACATGTTCTGTTGCCTAGAAATTTAATTAGAATTTGGAAACATTTGGATGGAAGTTGACTTATTGTAAGCACCAAAAAAAACAGCACCAAATATATATGTTGTGTCTGATTTATTATTTTGCTTCAACATCATAGCGTAATGCTCTATCAGGCTTTTGAACACACTGTTTAATTTGCTTTAAATGACATGCAATAAACCTGCAAGATCACTGTTATCGTTAAATTGTCGTGCCCATGCTGCTTGGTGATCTCACACAGTTGTGCTTTGCCTCACTGCCTTGTGTATCTGTGCATGTGTACACTGCTGCAGGCTCCTGGGCCACTGGGAGGAGGCAGCCAAGGACCTGGCTACAGCCTGTAAACTCGACTATGATGAAGACGCCAGTGCGATGCTGAAGGAGGTCCAGCCCAAGGTACAGTCCCCACAAGAGAGGGGGCAAAAAAAAAGCAAACATTCTGCAGCCTTTTTCTTTGTAGTAATTGTAATGCTACATCATCCTGATTCAGAGTAACTGTTTGTTCAGAGCAGCTCTACAGAAAGACGATGCCCCCAACTTTCAGTTTGTGGTAAATCATACATGTTATTCTTCTTCTGTTTTCAGGCAAACAAAATAATAGAACACAGACGCAAATACGAGCGCAAGAGAGAGGAGAGGGAGATCAAGGAGAAACAAGAGCGGGTAAAGAAAGCAAGAGAGGAGCACGCACGAGCTCAGAGGGTGAGTTTCTGTGGCTTAAAGGCTGAGTTATGCTTCTTTGACTGTACTGCGCGGCCATGCAGTTGGATCGACGCAGCCGTGAACTGCTTCAAAATTCTCCATGGGCTGGCGGGTGTCGTAAAGCAATTCACCGCCAGGATGGGAGGGGGCGATGTGTTTCTTTCCATTACGATTATCGACTGTCACTGATTGTTTATTTACCAACCGGCCTTGTTCCTCCACACACAACATTTGTTGGAATTGGAACTGATCGACATTGAACAACAAATCGTTTTATTGCAAATGTTGAGAAGAGAACTAAAGAGGAGACGTGTGGCAATGTAATTGTTGTGAAAGGAATAAAACCAGCACAGTGATATTTCGGAAATGAGGTAATTCTATCAGACTAATCGGAGCCCTGTGGTCTCTGTGACTCTGTCATTTTGACGGATAGTTAAAAAATTGGGAAGGTGCGCATAGCGGAAACTACATGTTAGATGTACAACTGTGAAGTACTGAAACCTATAAATCTATAGAATAATGTTTCATGAAATGCTTCATAGATTCAACATAATTTGTGTTCTTTAAACCCAAAGGCAATAAAAAGAGAACAACTTTAATATTTTCACAAGAGCAGAGTTTTCATTAGGCTTCGTCAACAATACAACAATATGAGAAACCACCATGAACGCCTCATTTCTCCTCATTTGTCTCATCAGGAGGAAGAAGCGCGACAGTTCGGAGGAGGATTCTTCCCAGGTAGGAGGCTGGAACCAAGTCGGTTCATTGCATGATTGGAAGAGATGTGTTCTTCACATGTCCGTGTAGGATAATGACCCCTTGTAAAAAGGATTAGTCACATTATTTAGTAAATAAGTTTATAGGTCTCATTGTTGTTTTTGTTATTGTACAGGTGCTGCTGGTTTCCCAGGCGGAACCCCTCCTGGTATGCCAGGTCTTGGTGATCTCCTGAAGGATCCTGAACTGCTCAACGCCATGAAGGTGACTTAGTCCTAAGTGAATTAATCCTCATCACCCCGACACTTCCACCTCTACATCCTACATATCAATAGTTTGGCATTTAGGAAATGCAGTTATGTGTATTCCTGAGTCAGTTTTAAAATCATTATCAACATACCAAAGAAGTTGTTCCTACATGTTGTTAAAACAGATACAAACTGCAGTTTGCTTTTCAAACCTGAACAACATGGCAGATCAGTTACAAAACTGTTCGTTAACTCGTGTCGAACATGAACACATCAGAATCAACATATTTTACTATTCCTGGTCTAATAATTCGGTAAAAATGATTTAACTGATTTGATGATGATTTTGATCAGTTTATTTGCTGCAAACACCAAAGTCGTACATTCATTTATAATTAATCTGGGCTAATATAGCTATGGCTTCGATTGTTGGAACAGAAGATAAGATTTCAGACAACTAAGATTTTCTTGGGTGTGCTACAGCCCTCACCCAGAGAAGAGGAGGACGAGGACATGTTGTAGTTCCACTCGCTGGATCATGTCTGTTTGAGCCGTTGGCCGTTCTATGCAAATAACCACACCACTGCTTCTGATCAGTGTGACTGCTCTTAGTTTAAGGACAAATGTGCAAATGAGTTGGCTGGATTTATGAAGATTAGAAAAGCACTAAAAACCCCTGAAACCTTGGTTTCATGCTTAAATATTTCTCTTGTGTTTAATATCCATAACTTAAAGTGGTGGTCCGGAGAATTTTGAAGGCAGGGTCCATTTCACCACACATGCGAGTCGAACACTCTGTTAAAAGCTATTTTTGTGTCATAGTTTTCCTGAACAACTGTCTGTGAAGAGCAGGGAAAATGGCGAAAATGGAAAATCTGTGAACACCCTTCATCACCAGTTGTTAAACAGTCTTTTTGATAAGCTACCGGAGCACTTACTAAGTTATTAGTACTTCAGTTTATGTGTAGGGACACTATTCATGCTACTGCTGAAGTGAAGTGATATTTTGAGCTTTGTTAGTGGTTAAAAAGTGGTCGTTTAGATACGTTTGGCCGGTGGCCCCACTTACTTTCATTGTTAGCTAGTTGGCTGTGAAAACAAAAGATGGTCAAACTTGATATGACTTCAACCAATGTAAAATAGCTCTTGAGGTGATGTTTGACTCATAAGTGTGGTGAAATAGACCCTGGGTTTAAATTACTCTGGACAATCACTTATAATGATAATAATCAACCAGAGCTCAGCTAATCTGTTCATGTAGGTGTAACTTTATTAGATGTGACTGGCACCAGGCACATTTGTATCCACCTGTTTGCATTGCTGCACGCTCTTCTTCTGCACTGATTTAATGCATCGTGTCATGTGAATAGCTGTGACCCATCTTCTCTTTTGTATTAAAACTCCAGGATCCTGAGGTGATGGCTGCCTTCCAGGATGTGGCGCAGAACCCAGCCAACATCGCCAAGTACCAGAACAACCCCAAAATCATGGCCCTCGTCACCAAGCTGGGTGCCAAATTTGGAGCACCACCGCAGCCATAGACAGAGGGGAAAAGACCAAAGTGGAGGGGAGCGGGGAAGAGAACGTGGCTACATGGTGAAACAATCTGGAGAGCCTCAATGCTTTTCTACAGTTATTCCACTGTGTACAAATCAAATATGGGAGCAGGAGACAGAATAAATTGGTGTGATATAGAGAAAGTGGGGCTACTTTTTAAATGTTCTTAGTCAGCCTGTTAGCAATTAGCAACGTCTCAACAATGAAACCCGATGTGACAGTTAAGAGTCAGGTCTGATACTTAGACAACCCACCCCGACGCTTCTACAGCTGGACTCTACTAAACCACAGGTTGACATTTCTTAACCTGTACCTGGGGAAAGCTCAACAGGGAGCTCCCGCATTAACGCAAGCTCACAAACATTTTTTACAGCCATTTAATACATGATCATTGTTTAGATACCGGTCTTTCTTCTCTTTTCTTTTCTTTCTCTGAACAGAGCTGAACTCTCAAATGCAGCTGTTGGCAGTTGTTGTTAACAGATCTATTATAAAAAGCAAAAAATACTGTTCTTGTCTGACCCTGTTGGAAAAATGATTCACAATAATAAAACCTCTGTTGCTGCAAAGCAGGTTGGATGTTTCTTTCCAGTAACATACATATCAATATACATGTACATATCGCAAAAAAGCCTGTTTTAAACAGCAATAAATGGTATATTTGTCCAGTCAGATGGAGCCTTTGGAAATATTTTGGATACAAGACCGATAGGAAATGGTGGAAATAATGCATTTTTAATATTTCTTTCCTGGTGTCTGACGTCTACTCACTGGTCTGTTGTTTGTCTTAGCAGCAAAATCAAAGCAGAGACTGTATACTTTATATTGTATACATTAGTATTTATGTATTGTAAGTCCTATACTCCTCACAGTATTCATTATTACTGTATTTTGCATGTTTTCCTAATATAGTGCAGCCCCAGTTTCTACTTTAGTTGTTTCTTTGTTGTGAACTTCACCCCTCGATGTCCACTCTCCTCAGTTGTACAACTTCCTCCAGCCTTCAAAATAAAAGTTCCCACATCAACTTTAAAAATTAAATTGTAACAAAACATTGTGCAAAAGATGAACATGTTAATAATACATTTAATGAGTGTAGGTGATATTGTCAAATCCATTTTAATTAAATCCTTTGTTTAGTTCCAGTTTATTCTGTGTACTTGTACAGATGAAACCAAATGGCTGCAGTTTGACAGGATTTTAATAGACCTGAAAAAAAACCTGCTTGTTGGCAAAATAGTCAATATTCCCATTGATACCAAATAAATGTCTGGTTATTAAAAACACTGTACCTGTCTTGTCTGGAATAAAGCCAAATAATCACTAGTTCCAGATTCTTAAATGTGAGGGTTTGTCATCTTGAGTCTGTATATTATTGGGTTTTGAATTTTGCTGAGACAAAACAAGAATCTGAAAACATCGGCTCAGAAATTATGAGTTACATTTTTCAACATTTAACAATATTACTGCAACTAATAATTGTTTTCATTATTAATCTACTGTTAACTCGTTTTAAAAAGTAAACTGTACGAGTCCCTGCTGGTGCTGTCGGATAAATCAGGGCCAGAGAGACAGTGGGTCACCAGGCCACATAATCCACCCGGCACGTCTGTCTTTCAACCAGAGGATTACTGCTCTGAACACACGTCGTTCTGACTCTGATGGACCCCTGAATCACACATTATCCACCACGGTGTGGATCAACTGTTCATCAAATCATGAAGGGAAGTCTTGATTTGACACAGAACGTGACATTTCTGCTTCATAAACCGTCCTGAATACACACACACACACAAGCCGATCTCCGTTTTGTGACAACATTCACTTTTATTTATTTCTGTACTTTACAACATACCAAAACAAAAACATGGGAGTAAAATAACCAGGAATTGGGAGGAAAGAGAGAGGAAGTAATGATGTTGCTTGTAGAAGCCGAGGGAGGGGTCGACAATAATACAGCTAGTGTCCATATCTGTGAAAAGACAGAGAGAGAGAGAGAGACGTGTTGTTAATACAGCTGCTCACTCCAAAAACATTCACATCTCTCTACCCTCTAAGGAAATGAATGAGCAATTGAATTAAAATTCATTGCACTACATCTGTACTGCACTTTAAAGAATTACACTTGAATCTACATTTAACCATACTCACTTCTGAAACTCCCACTCTCTGTTGTCCAGAGGGCACACCTGTCTGGTTTTCAGCCAGCGAGAAATACAATGAAAATGGAAGGCGTGCTGGGAAAGACAAAACCAAACAATAACTAAGCTGAACACCCACTCACAAAAAGATAATGATTTACACATGGCCTAATGATTTAAAAAAAAAAAAAAAAAATTATTCTTCCTCACTAGGCCATTTATAACTCAGTGTTTTCTCGAATGATTTATGATTCAAAGACATTTTTATATATTTACTGAGGTATTCTTCATAGTCACTCTTCCTACTGATAATTAATGTGTGTCCTTACACATCATCAATGGTAAATGTTGATAGAAATATGATTATAGATGTGAAGAAAGAGGTTATTTTAACTAAATAAAACCGTTTGACCATTTTCAAACAACTGGAACTACAAAACACGGTCTTCAACTATGACATTACAATAAAAATAATAGAATTATTTCATAAGCTAAATCATTTATAAGATAACATATAGCAGGAATTCTTAATTCAACACTGTAGTGACAGTTATGTATTTAAATAAGAAAGAACCTCATAATCAGACACAAATCAATATATGACTGCGTTCACGTGTTAACTGGTCTCATATGTAGCGTTTTAAAGGAACTAAATGAAATGCTCAACACTGTGTTATGATCAGGACAGAAGAAGATTATAAAACTGTTAAACATAAGTTAGAAGCAGGTAAAGAGACTCACATTGCAAACACCCCAGGCTACAGTGCACTCTTCAGAGGTGGCAGAGGCTTGGTTGGCCTGGCACTCTATACCTGATGGAGGGAAGAGTAATGTTGTTTAGAGTCTGATAAAACTTCAACAAACACATGCGGTTGTCACATTCATTGTTCACAGTTCAAAGTATTTGTCCAAAAAGTGCCGATTGCTGATTCCAAGAAAGTGAAAGTGAACTCACAGAGATCCATGATGTGGTTCCTACAAATAGCGCAGTTGTCCACCACGATGTCCCAGGCCCACAACGCCACAGCGTTCCACTGGTGGGAAAATTAAAAAACAAAAAAAAAAAAAAAAAATGGCGAAATTTAAATTTCAGACTTCACATTTTAAATATTTAGACATGCTCTTGTCTAATTTGAGAAGCATGGAAAACAACATGGACAGAGTATGTGATGAACAACACAGGCGGCTCGATGTAGAGCTGCAGAGAAATAAGGCCTTTTTTAAGGAGTTTATGAATAATGTGAGAGATTTTATCTTTTTTTCGCCTACAAGACAGGTCTTGTTGAGTCAAGTGAAAATGTGGCTTCTGGTTGTATAGTTTTTAACATGTGACAACAGACAACTTTCTCAAAACTACCTTTACAATGTTGGCAGCACAGTCACAAAGAAAAAGCTGATTTAACAGCTGATTATTAGCAACATGGCTTCTGTAATCACCTGAAGACTGAACAATGCCAATTTGAACTAGAAACCCTGATCTCAGCACCGCGATAAAACTATTTGTTTTTTAGAAAGTAGGTTACACACACTGATTTAGTTAAAACTAAGACATCAGGATTTTATCAACTGAGACACTCGCATCACATTATTAATAACCTCTATAATATAATTGTAATTGATATTAAAATTTGTGGTTATACAACGTTAATGAGCAACATTAATTTTCCTCCTGTTTTTAAAAACGCATGAACAATCATTTGAAACCAAAAAAGCAAACCGAAAAAGATGATAAAGTTCAATCGTATCTTGGTTGAGGAAGAACATATGATCTGATATTATTGATGATAACTTTAGTAAACGATCATAAAACATGTTGTTGCGGGTGTGGACACTTTGTTTGGGCTGTCGGTGTCAGGAAATGCAGTTTAGCTAAGCTATTTAGCTAGCAGGATTTAAGAGCTTTAGCTAACAACATCGTTAGATACGGGTAAATGTTAAGGATAAGTCGCCCTCTTTCTTCTCTTTTGGTGTTTACACCACAGTGGGAGTTTAAGGTCTCAATTACTACAGGACATGTTGTTGTTATTGAAGCTTTAGCTAGCCACAAAAAAGAGAAGTGCAAAATCATGGCCAGTGAGGCAAGCTAACTGCTAATCTACGGTGGGCTAGCGATAGCATGCTAACGGCAGGTAGCTTGTTAGCGGCGGTGGGCCGTTTTAGCGATAATTTGACCCAGCTGATAAAATACACAAAAATATTTATATCTCGAAAAATAACTAATCCATACCTTCTTTACTTCAAATCGTTTCTTGCTGGCTCCACTGTTTGTGCCGCTCGGCGTATCTACATCCATAGCTGCTGCCATCTTGAACAGAGACGTATGGTCTGACCCAGTTACCCGGAAGAAATCTGGAGATTTCCGTTGAGTCGTATTAATTGTCTAGTATTAAGCCGTCTGTGTCGCTATGTGTTCATTGTGGGGAGAAGCAAATTAATTTATGTAATTTAGCGTAACGGAACCAGTTGATATTCCAAGTAAAACAAAATATGGCGAGCTTCGAGAAAAAGTCAGGTTCCACCGAGATTTGAACTCGGATCGCTGGATTCAGAGTCCAGAGTGCTAACCATTACACCATGGAACCGCTGTGGCGACAGGCACAATATTAGATCATTATATATATATTCAGTCATGTCACATAGATTGTACCTATTCTTTCCCAATTGTTTTCTTAAACTGACAGCAAAGAGTGCATCTAAACAGAGTTGTAATAAACAGAATTTTAATTATGAATAAAAAAAATGGTTACATTTGGCTGCAATAACACACCTATTAACATGATGTCTTGGCTAAAGTTAAGGCTTGGAATACTAAATTCAGTTTATTAAAATCATTTATTACAGCGTCTTCTTGTTTTTTGCCACTTTTGATGGCACAGGTTTCTTCTGAGGTTGTTTCTTGGATGGTTTTGGCTTTGCAGGTTTAGCTTTGCTTTTAGCTCCCACGGCCTTTGAGAGACTGGGCTTGGGTTTCTTGGTTTTTGGAGGAATAGGGTTCACATCAACCCCCTGATCTGGAGTAGAGGTGCTTTCTGGACATGACGTAAAGACCTGGGCATCCCTGACCTTTTGACCCTTGAGTTCAGGAGGATGACCGCAGGTAGCGATCACTTCCAAACTCACATTCTCCATCCACCTGAGCCGCAGATACAAAGAGAAAATCTAAATTAATTTACCAATTACACCTTTCTTTGACAAATGATTTACAAAAACCTTAATTGAAACTCTGCACTGACCTGCGCAGGTGTAGCAAACTGCAGTCACACAACAAGGGGTTATCCTGCAGGTCGACCACCTCCAAGCCAGTGAGTGGGCTCAGATCAGGAAGTTCCTGCAGCTGGTTTCCTCTTACAGTCAGAGCCCTCAGTCCCGGGCCCAGCCCTGACAGAGCGTCCCTGGACATCTGGATGGTGGCACAATTTAAAGAGCCAATCAGTGTTAAGTCCTTCTGTAAGAACTGTTAGCTTAGTGCAGTGGATAATATTAATACAGTGAATCAATCTACACCCATACGCTACCTTCTCAATATCCATGTGATCCATGTAAAGCCTCTTCAGACCCTGGGATACAGGCTGGAAAGTATTTGGTCCCACCCTCGGACTGAGTTGTGAGATAGGTTGAGCTCCTCAAGATTTGGCGTCTTGGACAGAGCGTGGGTTGGCATTTCTTTTAGCTGATTTGAATCCAGGTGAAGTATGCCGAGGAATTCTGAGTGTAGAGCACCTTTAGCAATATCAGTGATGGTGTTATTGGTCAAGTAGAGTTCCCTCAGTTTAGGCGTTACAGAAGACAGCAAACCAGCCGGCTCTAGTTTGGAGATGGCATTTCGTTCCAGGTGCAACACAAACAGACTTGGTAAGACTTTCAGAGCTAGCAGAGAGACACAAAGACAAAGGAACAGAGAAAACATCAGTGTCTGAGATTACTTTAATGTATCTTTAATCCTTTAATGCACACGCAGTAAGGTTTGATTTGTCCTGACCTGATCCTGGGAACTGTACCAGCCGGTTTCCCTCCAGGTGAAGGTAAGTGAGTTCGGGGGCTCCAGCAAAGGCTCCAGGTTCCAAAGATGTGAGGTCATTGTCAGACAGATACAAATAAAACAGGGTTTTCATCCCACGAAAGGCACCGCCTTCGATTTCATGGATTTTGCAGAACTCCAGGTGAAGTGAAACAACTTGGCTGCTGCCTGGGAAGCTGTTGGCAGGAAGGTAGTGGAAGTGGTTGCTGCGCAGGTCGAGCAGCTGCGTCTTGGCAGGAAAACCTCGTGGGACTTTGGTGTGACCTCGATCCTCACATGTTGCATGTTGGGCTTCAATCTGTAATATTATAACATGGCTTAAACAGTCATGGACCAAGTTTTATGATATTTTCCTTCAATCTTCTTTCAAACACTGATTTTTAGCCACTTGGTGGTAGCAAGTTGTTTTCCACTTTTTCCATTTAAATTGTGTTTTGTGTGTTCTGTACATCGTACAGAAAAAGGCCTGGGTATTATCATAAATAAAATATTATTTAGCTATTATTATTAATGCCTTGAACTGCTCTGGATTGACTGATCTAGTAACTTTTAACAGTGTAATTGTCAGATAGATGTAATGGTGGGAAAAGTATATTTCCATTGTAGCAAGAAATTGGAAGTATTTGGTTAAATACATAGTCTCCACTCTGCTGATGAATATAGTAACTAGTTCTGTACATACAGAACCAAATAATCTCCTATAACTTACTGTCATTATTCCTCATAACTCCCTGACAGTGTACAAAATTAATCCCAAATCACTCACATCACAGTCACAGTTAGCTGGACACTTGACTTTTGGTTTGGGCTTTACTGTGGGTGCAGGAGGTGGCCGTGTTCTCCTTGTCCTCCTCATACTCATCTATCATCATCTCTCCTTTGCTCCGGCAGCGAAGGTCCAGCGGGGCCACGGCCTGCAGCGGTTCATCTGAGAGGTGAGGAGGACCAGTACAGGCTCCCAGCAGCTTCACACCCCCAACACTTGCCCACTGCCTCAGGGGTCGCATGTAACAGTTACAGTAGATTGGGTTGCCTTTAAGAAGATGATAAGGATGTAATAATTTTTTTAAGGGTTGACTGTGTGTCTCAATGTGTGTCAGCTGAAAACACCAGAGTAGAGTCGTACCAGTCAGGTTGAGGCTGGCCATCTTCTTGGGACCTGAGAGGGGCTCCAGGTAACGAAGCTGGTTGTGGCTGAGGTCTAAGTGGGAGAGGAGGGGGGCACGGGACAGAGCCTGCTCTGACAGGTCCTGAAGAGACATGTGGTCCAGGTAGAGGTGTGTGAGTTTTGCCATGGAGATGGACTCTTCACCAAGGTAGATCATAGGGTTGTGGCTCATGTCCAGGCGAGTGACCTCTTTGAGTCTTTACAAAGACAAGAAACAAAAAAATGTGAATTACACGTATAACCTTGGACAAATTTCCTCTGAAAATTATTTAATCATGTGCTATTTCTTTTCTTTGGTGAAACCATGTGTTTTTATAGAAAACATGGATGTTAAATCACCAACCAAGGGAAGCAGACAACTGGCCCAGGTCATCAGAGCCACAGGAGTTTAAAAGCTGTTTATAATAAAGTTTATAATAAATAATTAGCTGCAGATGTGAAAAAATTGGAGTCTTATCAGGATAAAGGATGTCAAATATTCCCAATTAAAAGACCTCATCTAACTTTCTGTCAAGTAAAGCAAGTTCTAAAAGTTATGTGACTATTTAAAAAGTAAATTTATGCAACTGAAACCACCTGTCCTGAAACTGACTGTAACGTGCTCAGTCGAAGCCTGATTTGATCAGGAAAAGCTTGAAAGGGAGAAAAGTAGTGAAGAGAAACAGTAGTTTCAATCCTTCTTCTCAGACATGTATTCAGTGTTATCTAAGCACAGTAGATAGATTTATAAGAATCCAAGTGAATCCCAGCACTCTTATTTCTCACACTGGTCTCTGTTTTGACTCCTAGTCCTCCCAATCAGATTTATTCACTAATAATACTTTACCCCTCAGCTGTGGTATATCGCTGACTCGTGGCATTCGTTCTAGTAGTGACGCTGCTAAAAAGCTTTCCATTAAAATATTCAATGCCTGTAATAATCTCACCTGGTCATGGTTTGAGTGGGGAAGAACTGCAGCTCATTGTGGTCCAGACTGAGGCGGGTCAGGGTGAACAGACCAGCGAACGCCTCAGGAGCCAAGTTGTTCAGGGAGTTATGGCTGAGACGAAGCCACTTAATATTGTGCAGGCCCTGGGAGAGGAGTCCGGCTATTGCAGCGTCATAATATCACATGAAACAATCAACTGTGTATCACATGAGGCACATGTTTGTGACAATAAAACATTTTCAGACCTGGAAGGCCATGTTGGGGATGTAAACCAGCTGGTTGTGGGTGAGGACCAACATGTTGAGGAAGCCGAGCTGTGTGAAGGCTCCAGGCTGGATCTCCTCCACGCGGTTATGGTCCAGATTCAGCTCCTTCAGTGAGGACAGGCCGTCAAACGACTCCTGCAACAGTCAAATCAGAGCAGAGTCAGTTATAACCAAAATATCAGTCTTTTCAGTTTTGCCTTCTCCTCACCTGGTAAAGGACGTCAATTTTATTGTAGGCCAGGTTTAGGGAGACCACACGGCCCAGGGTCCGGAAGGCTCCCTCCTTCACCTGGATGATGTTGCAGCGCTGCAGGTTGAGGTGGGTGAGGTAGGGCGTGAGCACAAACGCTCCCCTGGGCAGCACCTGCAGGTTGTTGTTCTTCAGGTCGAGCTTCACTGTAATCTGTGAGGGAAATACCATTTATCTTTATGATAATGTACATCCGATGCTGTATAATAACAAAATAATGATACTTCACTACTGGACTTCAGTATGTTTTAGGAGTATCTGTACTTGAGTTTTTAAATTGTGTTTAAATTCTGTCAACTTTCACTTTTATTTTACTACATTTTAGTTCTGACTATATTTTGTTTTTATTAACATATACTTATACTTTTAATTTCATTACTTAAGTGCATTTAATTAAAGTTTACTTGTCATTCTTAAGTACAGTAAATACTAGATACGTGAAGACTTTTACTTGAGTATCATTCTAGTCGGTGACTTGAACTTCTACCAAAGTCATTTTTTGGTTAAGTATCTGTTCTTCTACTCAAGTGTCACTTTCAGGTACATTATACAACACTGTGTACATCCATAAAGCTGATAGGATGCATTGAATTACCTATTGTTGCAGTTAAAGCAGAATAAATGAGACATCTTAAAAGGTAATTTCACAACTTCTGTTTAGATAAAGATTTAAATACAAGTAACATTTGAAATTCATCCGTCCTCATTCAGTATTCCCTCCTCAAACGGCAGCCTGAGGTGGAAATGTGGCACAACACTTTACATTTGAATTCCTCACCTCATCTATAGTCGGGGGAACCACTGTTAGGTTCTTGCCAACGCAGGCGACTGTGAGTTTGGTGCTGTCACAGCTGCACACTCTGGGACATTTTCCTGCTTCCACAGGTAAACTCAGTGATACGATCAGCATTAAGACCACGGTGGAGAAGAAACACATCTGTGCCAGCAAAACACGTTAGAAGTATGATATTAAAAAGTCAAAGCTGCTGTGAAAAGTCTTCACAAGCTGATGTGAAACAAAATAATAAAAAAAAAAATAAGCAGAAGCTGAGTTTCTAATTTTTACTGATGTTTTTTTTTTTTTTTTATTTTATTTTTTTTTTGCCACTTTTACCATTTCTTGAATTTCTTTTTTTCCATGGCAACACATTGACTTGATTTAATCATTACTTATTTGCATTTTTCTCATTTCAGACACATTTTTGACAAATACATACACACACTATGTATTAAAACATATTATTGCTGCAAATACTGTATTTACAGCTCGATATATCAAACAAGCACTGCTCTGGTGGAAATATAATCTCAACAAAGATAAAAAAAAAAAAAAGTGAAAAAACATAACCATCTTACCTTGAGGCAGAATGTCACAGTCACAGTTTGGTAATATGAAATAATGATGGATTATATATGAATCCACCACTTTAGACCTCAGTAATCTGCCGGTTACTTATTTCATTTCACTCCCAGCGTGGCCAGCGGTTAGTCTGCATTCCCGCAGAAGGAGAAACAAGGCTTTGGTAAATTCTTCTGCACTGACCTCTGAACCTCCTGCCCCTTCACTGCAAATTAACACCAATGCTTTACATTTTCTGTCCAGTTAGAAGCTGAAACATTGGGGGAGAGCAACTGTACTGCACCTGATGATTCAAGAGACTATCTGACTATAATTTCTTTAGCTTATTTCTTTTTTTGAATAACAAAAAAAAAAAAAAAAATGTAATTAGTACACAAAAGAATATGAAGATGTCCAACATTCAAATCAGCTTTATTTTTGCCACACAAACTCAAAAACCTTGTAGCATCTTGTGCCTCACTAAAGGCAGAAAATACATTTCAACCTATTTCATCCCTTTTGATTGTTTTATTGATCTTTAGTTTCATTTTGATAATATTACCACTCAATACATATTTAATATCGTTTGACCACATTTTGTGAATTTAATAAACACTTCATATAAAACAACAGAATAATAAAGGTAGATATGAAATAGAAAATGTACAAGAGTTGATACTTTGAGTACAGATTAATTCCTGGATAGAATCTGTGTTATTGTCACATGTCACTAACCAGGAAACACCACACACTTTAGGTTTTGCTAGAAGCGAAACCTTTTCTTATTTTCGAGAATGTAAAGAACATTAAGACCAGGTTGTCAGTGCTGTGTTGTGGTTATGACTGTATTTTAAGTACTTCAATAAAGTCCACACCAGAATATAGTCTATTTCAAAAAAACACACAGCATTGAAGTCCACTCCAGAGTCCAGGGACACAGGAAGACACACAGGATGTGCGTCTTTAATGAAGTGCTGCTCTGCTTCACTCGCTTCAAACTGGGCTTGTGCTGATTTCCAAAGGTCCATTAGTGATCAGTCAAAGTTCAGTCTGTGTGTGTTTGAGTGTTTCCACAGTCCTCAGCTCTCAGACTTGACTCTCTGCAGTGTTGACTGGAGGTTGTTTCTGGCGTTGCCACATGACTCCAAAGCCTTGTTGTTTCTGTGGATGACAAACACGCATATTTAGAGGGTGTTTAGGTATATAAACACGTCCAAACGTAATATCTGAATAAAGCGCAGTAATATTCTGGTATGTTTCCTTTTGTCATGAAATTCTAAAATTAACAATGAGCTGATCCTTGTATATACTAACACAAACTGTCTGCGTAGCCACAGCTCCATGGAGCTTATTATTTGTGCCATAAAGGCCAATTGTTGCCTCCAAAACCACATCGGTGAGCCAGACAACAGCACATGTTCCTCTGTTTCAATAACCAAAGGCTTTAGTTCGGTTTGAGTAGAGTTTTAAAACAACTGTTTAAATAAACTGTCTTAAAAAAAAAAAAGAAAAAAAGAAAAAAAAAGAAACTCAATGATTGTGACATGTTCTAAAACCAAAGTGCGGCCACCACCATCACTATGTGCACAGAGTGCAAAGACATTCATACATGTGCTTGATTCCTGAGGATTTGGATGGGATGGTATTGTACCTGGAAGCTGCCTGCTGATTGGCTCATTCTGTCACGTCCTTACCGGGACATGAAGGCCTCCAGCACAGCCACGTTCTCTTTGGGGAAGTAGTCCTGTCGGACAACGTGCTCCAAGGCGTGGAGGTGACCGGGAACCATGATCACAGGCTTCACTTTGTCCTCGCTCTGAGCAGCCAAGAGGACGGACGGTGGACAGGAGGACAAAAGACCAGATGCGAGAGGTCAGGAGAGAGGATCACTTTGCGATGGAAAATGCAAATAAAATATAAGTGACGAGAGAAGGTACAAACAAATACCTTGATAAGTCCAAGCAGCACTAACAAAGATGATACAAAGCTGTAGCCTTGGAAGGAAGGAGTGGCAAAAGCTTTCTTCAGGAGGGCATCTGTGGGCAGATGAAAAATAAAAATTTATATTCTAAGACCCTTAACAAAACAGACAGTTTTCACTCTGCATACTAATCTAAGTTAAACTAAGCAAACTACTTAATGGTTCCAGCTACAGATTTTACTTTCAAGACATGAGAGAAGTTTACTTTTCTTCATTTATCTTTAATGACATACAGATTATTCAACATTTTAGGGGTACTATTTCAACTAATAATGAAAAATTAATAATAATAATAATAATAAAAAAAAAAACAGGTTGTGTAACGCACCAATATAAAAACAAGCTCAAATCAAGGAACTACAAGACACTGAAAGACCTAAATTAATATGCAACAGATTCATATTTTTAGGTGTTTAAACACATTTTGAGAAATCATTAAATAGTCAACATGTCTCACCTATACTCTCCAACACTGCAGTCTTAACCTCATTATTCTCCTCCTTGTACACAGATGCAATCTTGAGGAAAGCTTCAGCTGTTTTTGTGGTATCTGATACATCCACCTAGATTCAGAGAAAGAAAGACGACGTTTTAGTGAAACAGCCGAGCTGAAATATTGTTAACCACGAACCAGGAAGTTTCTTTTTAACCACTGACACCATCATTCACCTGCTGCTCAATCAGCATCGCTCTCTTGGCTCCAAGTTTGAGCAGTTTGTCTGGGGATGGAAAGCTGAGGAAGGAGGACACGTCTGGTGGCCGAGGTGCTGATACGGGGGTGGACAGCTAAAAGAGGAAGAGGAGAGAAAATGAAGTCAACTAAACACATTTAATGCAACTGCTGATTATTTGCACTGGTGATTATAATCACGTTTATCTCACCTTGTTGCTGCTCTCCTCTTCCTCCTCTTCTTCCTCCTCCTCCTCTACTTCCTCCTCGTCAACATCTTCATCGTCATCTTCCTCCTCCTCATCTTCATCTTCGTCCTCATCATCGTCCTCTGGCTCACCTTCGTCATCACTGAGGCAAATTAAAACCAGTGTCCATTAAGTCTTTTCTCAGATGAAGTGGAGACTCTTTAACTCCACTTTAACTGAATCTATGAATGTAAAACACCATAGACCAACATCCTGTTCTGCTTCTCACACAGTGCAAGCTGGGATTTGTTAATTGCCTCTGTGACCAATAACAGGCCAGACAGGAGCAGAGCACATGATACAAGACAATACAACATGATTACCTGAGTGATCCCAGAAGCTCTCCCATATTCATTCCTTCCATGGCGTCTTTCAGGGCTTTGCAGCCATCTTCACCTAGACAGTTACCTAAAAAACAAGGAGCATTTTATATGGTGTTGAGCCAAATCTAACAAGATAAAACTCAAAACAACAATGACTATGAAGTAAACATAAAAAAAATGACATTTGCACCTCATTTGAAGAGTGAAACCTCTTTATTTTTGATACGAAAAAAAAAAAATCCAACTTAATAACAGGTAAATGCATAAAAAGCTATTTTTTTTTTTTTACCATTTAGGTCCAGTTTCGCCAGCTGGTCCTTGTTCTTTACTGCGTGTGCCACAGCCAGAGCAGCTTCCTCTGTGATTTCCCCGAATGACAGATTGAGTTCCTGTAAAAATAACAAAACATTCACTCTGAATAAAAGAAAAACCTCAAACAAATCAATCTGAAATCATTTCTCAACCAATTTTGGATTGAAATTGTTAATTCTTTATCTGACCATGATTATGGGTCTTACATTCATACACAAAGCTAAGCTTTTCCAATAAATTATTATGAAAGGCAGTAACAGATCAGGTTTGATGAAGACCAGTAGTAAAGTATTAACTGACCTTGAGGATTGGGAGTCCCGCTGTTACGGTTTCTGCAATAGCTATGGCTCCTGCCGGCCGCACCAGGCAGTCTCCAAAGTTTATCACCTGGATGCTGCGGAGGTGTTTCAGTGCCTGTGAAGGACAGAGATGTGATTTGCTGCAGCTTCACTGATATTAAAACCTGTAAAATGATTGATGAGAAGAAGCTAAAGTCATTGACTCAGTTATACCTGAGCCATGGCGATAGCCCCCTTCTCAGTAAAGGTGTTGTCATTGAGGTTGAGGATGCGGAGTGCGGCGTTGTGCTGCATGGCTGTGGCCAGGGCTGTCACACCAGCGTGATTAATGCCATTTTGGGGCATGTGAACCTCCTCCAGGCTGCCCATCAACTGGAAAGAAAAAATTGCAGTTGACAAAAACAGACTCTGGAGAACTACCTTCAAATAGTCAAACAAATGCATGACAATATGAGCAGTACAGACAGAAACTTTGAATTTAGGTATACATTGTACACCAGGAAAATTAGCTACTCAGCATCTGTTCAGTGTTACTAGAAGTGAAGCAGTCAGTCTACAAGTAAGCTCCATGAGAAGTTAAACCTGTACCTGGAAGGCTTGAGCGAGGGCAGTGGCCCCATCGTTCTCCAGTCGATTCCTTCCAGCAACAAACACTTTCAGGCTGAGGGGGGTGCCCTCCGCACTGGAGCTTTTATGACACTGACTCAAAGAGGCAGCTAAGATCTGTGGAGTCAATAAACAGATGTGTTCAACTCTCACACTGTTCATCTGATCATCAGTGGATACACAATAACATTTAAGACGAGCTATAAAGCATTTATATACTTTTTGGTTTCTCTTTTCCTGGATCTGCAGGTAATTCTTTCCACTAACGACAAAATAAAAAATAGACTCATGACTTACCTTGCCTCCTCCAATTCCCATGCCACAGTTATTTAGCCGTAGCTCCTGCAATGTGTAACAAGCAGTGCTCTTTAGCAGCTTCTCAATGCCCTTCACCCCATCTGGTCCAAAGGCGTTATCACTGAGGTCTAAAACTGTCAGCCTGGACCCCGCCAGCATCAGAGCGTCACCCAGTGATTTCTGAAGCACCAAGAGAGAAAGAGACAAAATAAACACCAGGACACAATCAGGTGCAAATCAAAAACAAAGACAACTTGAGCTTTGATTGCAGTGCCAGTTACAACTATGTAATACTTCATGAAAAGTGTGCAATGTTCCAACAAGTTGAGGCCTAAACTGCAATGCAGAGAAGTAAGTGCATTACCAAGGCAGGTGGGATTTCAGAGCGCAGGCGACCGGTGAACATGTCACTCCAATAACAGCGCTGAATGAGAGAATAAAAATACAGTGTCAATGTCAGCAAAAAGACCATCTTTAATATTTACAATCATAAAAAAAATCAACTAATTATGTCACAACTGAAACAAAACAATGAACCGATCAGGCAAAATCTACAGACCTGTTTAGATATTTGACTGTGGACTTGTTGCCATCACTTTGATGGGCATTTTTGAACTGTGCTCTACATATGTTTATATTTAAAGAACATAGTTCATATTCATCAAACTTCACTGCAAGATTCAAATTGAGGATGATCAAAAGACATTAAACATGTCAAACCTTAAAGTCGCTCTTTGTCTCCAGAGCCTTGGCAATGGCCTGTGCTGCCTCCACACCCACAGTGTTTCCTTCCAACCTCAAAGCCTGTAAACCCTCAAAGTCCTGGATCTCCTTCACCATCTCCTCCACTGCAGCGGAGGAACAGGGTAAGTGGATCATAGGTTGACAAAAAGAGTCAGGAGAGTGAAGTGCATCAGGAATAACTTAAAGCTGGGATGTAAGCTGAGAAACAAACTGAAATCAGGACTTGGATATGTTTTAGCATTTACTCACCTGACTGGGCATTATCCAGCTTTCTTCCTTGACCTTTGTAACTCAACTCTCCTTCTTCTACTCCGGTCAGGGCCAGAGAGTCGGCCAACTGAGCAACAATATCTGCCGCCATCGGGACACCTGAGGAAAAAACACAAGTTACCATTTATTTGTGCCTTCTGATTAATCCTGGTTCAGTTTTGCTCTGTGACAAAACTTATTTAATCTGACCCGTTGGTAGCAGTTAATACTATTTATGAACCAAAACACTGGCTGAATAACAGAAAATATTGAGTTATTTTATAAAATACGAGGCTCAAAGCTCAGTCCTCCTTTAAACTGGACAGAAACAACTTGAAGCCTTGAAAAACCAACAATTAAACCACATTTTCAGCAGATATCTAGTTAATAAGCGTACACATCTCGTTACATATACATATCCTGGAGCTCCTCTATAGCGCGGCACAATGACTTATAGCCTTATAGACTTATAGATGTTTTTAATTAAAATCATTCACGATCACGGTCCTGGATAGTGAGCGTTGTTTTGGGAGGTTTCCCTCCTTAGTAGCCGACAGCTAGCATTAGCCGAGTCCTTCTAACATGATGCTAATACACCTACAACCACCATAACGGTGTAGCCGCAGTGGAGCCGGCGCTGTTGACAACCTGCTGGTTCACTAACATACGACATGGTTTCTGAGTATTTAACACCACTCGTCCGGAGGTTATATAACAGACGTGACACTTTCTATGAGCTAGCTAGCATAACGTGACACAGAGCGTGGTTGTACTCGGCCTCTCCGGTCGGTCATTATAAACCGCCGTTTACCTCCACATTAAACCTTATCGGACCATTCCGGTTCTTCGTTTAAATATGTTAAACCAAAAACTCTAATTTATATATGAATATGCAACCGATAAAAATTAATATCACTATTACCACAACAGTGCCGTGCCGATTAAAACCAGTGCAGGTACACACTCCCGCTCGACCCCGACGTTCAAAACCAAATCCAGCAGCACACGACGCGACTTGACGACCGTCGTCCTGGAGACAAGGGACTTGTAGTTCTACTGGACTACAACGGTGCGTTCACGTACTACTACACTTTACCACGGTGCGTTCAGGTACTCACGTTTTCTAATTGTAAATTTTCAGCATCCAGTCTGTAGAAAATCCTATAGACTGGATGTCCTTTAAAAATGAATGAATGAATGAATGAATGAATGAATAAATAAATAAATAAATAAAAAAAGACCCTGTAATTGTGATCAGGTGTTTGCATTTATTAATACTATATTAATATCAATAATTGTATTTATTTATGAAGCTGGAGACTGTCCTTTTTCATCAAGGCTCAAATTAGGTTCAGTTCAGTCTGACGTGGTTCAGATTTTCAATAAAGTTGTTATAACTGCTGTATGTCGACTATCTAAATAAGAAATTGAACATAATCCCACACCAAGGTGTGAGGATTTTTGTGGTAGTGTTTTGCCTAAATATCACTGGGTAACTCTTTAGTTTTTATTTATTAATTTACTATTTATTAACTCTTTGTTTGATTGAAGTGTGGTTTATAGTAGTAAAACATTGAAAACATTTATATTTAAATATTACCAGAAGAGAAGCCACTAGAGGTCAGAATAGAGCAGTAAATAACAAACCCATGGACCACCAGCCAAAAGGTAACTGATGTTTGATAAATGAGAAATAACCAGGAACTATTGAAACATTTTGTACCATGATACCATGACCTCATAAATTAACAGTATCCCAACAGTTGATTATACAGTTGTGGAAAAAAATATCACAGTCATTCACATGAATCATTAAATAACTGATTTATATGAATAAATAAAGACTCACCTGTTCATGGTGCATGCACCCCAATCAAAGTTGTCTATGTTTTAGTTTGTTGTGTTTTGCGGGATTTTGTTTTAATGGTATTTGGATCTTTCCATTGTTTTTGCGAATGGGTCTGAAAATGTCAAAATTTTTTTATTTTTGTTAAATAATTAATTTGATTTATTTGGACAACATATTGATTAATCTACCTAGATGGTGTATTCACGTATACCTGGTAATAATTTGTGGTAATAAACTTGTGGGTGTGGCTCAGGACACGTTACCCTCAGGCCTGAACGTGCTGACGTCATTAAAGGGCCAGAGTTGAGATTTGGCTCGAGGATGAACTGAAGCTGCTGGAAATCGAAACTTAACTGAAGACTTCAAGGTTTCCTCTCTCCTCACTGCCTCTCGCCGCCTACACGACCTCACAGCAGCTTCAATTATCTTTATTATTATTTTAAATCTCCATGTCCATTTCCACCTGACACCCAGCATGACACGCTGATGAGGTTTATTGCTTCGGTTCAATGAACTTCCTCACTTCATCAGGTAGGTGTGTTTGAACTTGTTGTGGTCGCGCCATTATTATAAGCAGAGTAACATGCAAGTACGATGTATTTAGATGTTTTAACTCTAAATGAGCATTAACACAGGTTCAGTGAGTGTCTTTGTGCGATGTGACAAAGAGGTGTTTGTTTCTTGTTATCTTCTCGTGGAGGAAGTGGGCGTACATCAGTTACACTTCATCAACATCCTAATATACTTGTGCTTTATCTTCTTCTCCAGTGAGCAGTCATGGACCTTGTCAGACAAAAACGCAAGACGGAGATAAACAAAGCTCTGGCATTTATACAGTGAGTTGTTGGTTGTTGTTTTTTTATTGGAGGGAACTGACAGAAAGTGAAACCAACCCTGCCCTAGTAGGATTCATATTCTAGATAATGAAACCTTGTCAGTGCCTTTCTGAGCCAAATTTTCTTTGCTTTTCTTCAAGGTCTTCCCTGGCCTATGCAGAGCCTGATGGCTACCAGGTACCAGCTGTTATTACACACACAATGTTATGTCTGTCTCATCTGTCTTTTCCTCTTTGCAGTCTTGGTTTGTTGCATTTTATAATCAACAACCACATAGTCATAAATTGTTGCTGAACTCACAGATCTCCCAGGTTTCACTTTGTCACGTACTCACTCTCTCTCTTTCTCTCTCTCATATCATTTTGTTCTTTCTTGGCTCTGTTAGTTTGATCTCAATACAATACTTCTTTCGACACAGATGATGGCCTCTGCAATCATCACTTCTGACCACATATGATCCTTTCACAATTTTGACTTTTATTTACTGAGTCATTCAAATCAAGTAGATGTTGGTTCTCCAACCAGATGTCACAGGACGTTTGTTAGATTCCACTTGGTCACAGCGAGAAATCAGTCTCAAACACAAATACGATATAGATTCTCTAGAGACAGTCAATTTGGAAGATAGCTGTTAGAGGCAGATCTGTTTTTTTCTAAATGAGATATTGTATTTGCAAAGCCACAATAGTGTCCTTGTAGTATGACTTAATATCTGTTGCAGCTGCATGGAGAGCCTTTAATGAACCCTTAAACGTTACTTCAACCTTTTAAATTAAACTTTTACTTTTAGTCATAATGTCCTAAATCAGGCTAACAGGTTAATAAACCATCCCAGACCCTCATTTATAAAAACAAAGACTTACTTATTGCTTTAGTGATCATAGAAACAGTTTTTTTCTTGGTTCAGCTCCTGTACAGACTCTGGTTTGATTCTTTTTTTTGCAGAAATAAATAAGAGTAAAGACAAGTCAGGACAAGTTTTTATTTTGTTTTGTTTAGTCAGTTGATCCAACACTTTCATATTAATTGGAATATTGCCATCAACAACCAGTGGATGAGTTGCCATAAGAATTTCTACTAACATTTATTGTCCTGTTAAGTCCACACCATAGGATTCATATTTTATGAATTAGTACCAGCATTTCTTTTTTTTTGTACAGACCTGTTGTTTCCAGGTAATATATACAAATAACTTTGTTGATCTGCCTCTGTTGATATTTTACTAATGGTTTTTTGACCTCATACCTACTAAACCAGTTACTTTCCCATCAGTCTTGCTATACTTCGTGTTTGTTTATTAACATGCCAGCATGCTAAATAGCTGTAGACTGTTAGTCACAATATTTCTTAGGGAGAAATTAATACAGGAATAATAATACCTCTGATTTTCCGTTGTGATTATTGCCCGTGCTGACTGTCACCATGTCCTGAATGTAAAATCATTCATAAAATGTGGATAAAGCCATTGCCTTCTGTCTTCTCTTCCCCACAGGACTACCTGACCCAGTTAGTGTGCAACCTGCTCGATGAGGGCAACGCCTTGTTCAGAGACAAGGAGTGGGAAGAGGCCGTGAGAGAGTTCAGTGAAGGCCTGAACGTCTCAGACTATGCGACGGTAGAAGGCATCCAGATCCCTGCAGCTTTGCTAGAGAGTTTATATGTCAACCGGGCCGCTGCCTACCACAGTATGGTGAGATACATTTTTAGTCCTTTTAGTTTCAGTGAGTGTTTGTGCAGTTTCAGTAGATACTTGTGAGGAAGTAGACAGCTGTGTGGGAAACGTATGCTGTTGTAAATTAGGTCAAATTCTTCTGTGAACTCAAACCTGGTCTGAGCCATGGAGCCAGATAAAAGGATTAGCCCATAATAATTTAAAAAAAGAGTCATATTTGAGCCTCCTGCAACTTTATTATCCTCAATATGCAGTAACATGCCAGTAGTTAGTTCACCATGGTCGGTGTTACACAAAGAACTTGAAATTGTAATTACATGTTGGCGCCAGTGGTGGTGGCGGTATCGTCTTCCCCCTTTTTATCTGGTGGGTCCAGGTCACAGGGGCAGCAGCCTCAGGAGTGAGACCCAGACTTTTCTCTCCCCGGCCACTAACTCCTCCTGGGGCCTTGAGGTGTTCCCAAGCCAGCCTTGAGCATTGAGCCTTGTCTCTCCAGCGTGTCCTGGGTCTTCCTCGGGGTCTCCTCTCAGTTGAGCATGCCTAGAATACCTCCTCTGGGAGCCGTCCAGGGGGAATCCTAATCAGATGCCGTAGCCACCTCAATTGGCCTCCTCAATGTGGCAGAGCAGTGGCTCTATTCCGAGCTCCTCCCAGATGTCAGGGCTCCTCACCTTATCTCTAAGGCGGAGTCTGATGCTCTAATTTAACACTATATAATTATTCTGTTATTATATCAGTGGCATAAAATGGTCCTGACGATACTATTGTTTTTTCTGGGCAAATATATTATCCAACAAAAATAGTTCTCACCTGACTTATCAAACATCCGCAAAACAAATATATTATTATATACATAATAATATTAATATGATATAACTAATAATTATTATATAATTAGTATATATCAGACATTACCTTGTGTTTAGAGCTAATTCGCAAATGAAAGTATGCTAATATGTAAAATTACACTTGTAAAACATCATGTGCATAGCATTGACATTGCAAGTTCATATATTCTATATGTGTGTGTGTGTGTGTGTGTGTGTGTGTGTATAGCTTCAGGTCAATAGAGCTGCACCGATTAGTCAGTTAGTTGAGTAGTTAAATCAACAGGAAAATTAGCAGAAAATATTCTGATTATTGATAAACTGTCAGTCTCATTTTTATGCTAAAAGGAAAGAACTTGTAATATAACATGAATATGTTCAGATTTTTTTTACCCACATCTTGTTATACTGATTATATTTAGGGTTTGGACTGAACAAAGTCACTGCGATGAAAGGCAGAAGTTTCAGACCTTAACATCTTTAGCAGAAGGATTTGTCAACATTGTAATTCCCCAAATTCAGTAGAAACTCTGCCTTAAACGATGAAGTCGCACAGAAGTTGTGAATGAGGATTTGCCTTTTGTGGCTTCTCTATAAATTATGTTACTGTGTATATTTCATGTAACACATCCGCAAAGGAATCTATCTCTCCCTGAGTTGTGGGGCCTCTGTGTTATGTCGAGTCCGTCTTATCTTTATGACCTTGGTTGCTACGCCACTTGTTTCTGGAGACCAGTGCAGCTTAATTCTGTTAGTGTCTTGGTTCATCATGGTTCATCCTTGAGACAGAGATTGACGTGTTGCTTTTAGGTCTCACTTCTAAGTAACCTCATATTACTTTAATTATTATTATCTAATTATTATTTAATTAACTACAGTTATAACCATCAACACTTAAATTGATTAATCACAGTCATTTGTTTATCATCATGTAATAATAGATGTAATAATAGGTAATCAGTGATGCTGTATATTGAATGGATGTTTTACTATTTTCTGACATTATGGCAAATTATTATGGGTGTGTTGCCCCAAATTACTGATTAGGAAATAATGTATTTATATACTATGCATAGATACTTACACCAATATTTTACTGAAATTGTGATAACCCCACTGAGGCAGTTGAGGGCAGTTAATCTGGCTTAATGTTGACAATCAGTCAACTTAGATTCTTAACATTTACACAAGTATTAAAAACAAAAAACATCATTAGTTGCTGAGTAAAATATATACTCAAGTTGAAGAAGTCAAATGTCTGAGTTTGTAGTGGAGTTAAACTGATGTTCCTAAAAGCAAATATCAGTTTTGAGTGAACTGAAGCTGATGAGAAGCTGATTACTAAACTGATGAGTGAAGCTCATAAATATGATGTGTGATCAATTGTGCTGTTCACACATGTTCCTACACTACAAGTGATTGATCTGATTTACTGACCCTGGAAGAATGTGATGGCACTAAATCATACCAAAACCCTGCATACCAAAGAAACACCGCTCCAATTTCGCTGTGGATGTTCTGTCTAAACTCTATACATTCATTGTATTTGTACATTATTTATACTTTTTATACTTTACTTACTTCTTTTCCATGTTCCTCGTTTGAACTCTTTCACATTTGAAGCATCTGTCATGTTTTCCGTAGGGGGACTATCATCGAGGCGTGAAGGACTGTGACAGTGCTCTTGAATTGTGTAAGGAAAGCCGCAGGGCCCTGTACAGGAAAGCACTTTGTTTGAAGGAGCTTGGGGAGTTCAAGAAGGCCTACAACTGCACCACGGACTGTCTGCTTATTAATCGCCTGGTAAAGGACAGAGTGAATCAGGAGATTAGATACCAATAGGTCTGAAGGGAAGGCTAAATATCAGGCTTTGTGCTCTGGTTTGAAAAATTAGACATTTTTAAATTCAGTTGGTGGAGGTTTTGCTGAGTTCATGTACCTTTCCTCTATCAGAATAAACAGATGCACAGTCAAACTGAGTCAAACTGTATGCAAACATTGTTCAAGCTGAACCACTGTCCAAGACAAATAAGATTATTTGAACTTAGGTTTATTGCTGACCTTGGAAATATCAGTTTGGCAAAACAATCATCACAGTGTTTACTTGCATGGACATTATCAGCCTGACTCTGAGCACCAAAGATGATTATTAATCTCTTTTCAACAGTGGTTACACAAGCTTGAATGAATTTATCTAAGCAAACTGAGATAAATTGCTTTTGTGGATCACTTCCAAGAATAGTAAATGGGATACGCATGTTTGAATGTCACTGACTTGTTGCTTGTGCACTGGATGCACTAATTTGTTTTTTTGTTCACTCTTGACAGGATAAAGATGTGAACGATTTGGCACAGGAGCTGGCCATCCATCTGGGTCTAAAAAATCGAAAACCGTATGTCAGTGCAAAGGTTGGTTAATGATCGATTAAAGTTTATTCTCAGAAGAATCCAAAACAGTAATGGTAAAGTATTTTTTGGCTCAGATACGATGCAGGTGTACAACTTAAAGGTGTGTATGAACCAGACCACGTTCACAGTTTAGATCATGATGTCAACTGAGTATGAATATTGGAATATTAAGTTTGGATACCATTTTGACACATCCAGTAAATTCAATACCTCTATGTGCACCTTAATAAGCAAAACAAAGGACTAATACCATCCAGGGATATTAGATAAATATCAACTAAAAAAAATATGTAGTACAGAAAAAATGCATATATTACATATCTTCTCACAGAATATGCTGTCATCTCATCAGGTCTCTTAACTCTGGTGCAGACATGTTGCTGATTCGTCCATATTGTTTGCTTTGTTTCTCATGTCTGCTTTATCTCCTCTTTTCCAGGAAAGCACATTTATAACGAGAGGTGTCACAAACGGGAATGAGACTGACACGGCCGCCAAGGCAAGTTCCACGTCATCATAAACATTCAGTGACACACTTTAAGAAATAAGAGAGAAAAGTTTTCCACTGACAATGATTTAGTATCACACAGCCACATATTATGTGTGATTATGCAACATATCCTCCTTGTGCCTTTACTCAGATCCTCTTCCCAGGCGGTCATATTAATTTTGATCTTTCTTTTTTCACCTCCAGGTGTCTGGTGCTAATATAGGGAATGGTATAAATCCTCTGAGTATCCTTGCACCAGGTGTGAATTCATTTTGCACTGATCAGCCACAAGGTTAAAACCACTGACAAATGAAGTGAACAATGTTGATTATCTTATTACAATACTACAAGACCTTGGTGGTCCTGCCATTTATTTGGATGTTATTTTATTTTTAACACATCACACCCATCTAAATAGAAAAACAAGTCACAAAGAGCTTGAGGTGTTGATTTGGCCTCCAAATTCTTCAGATCTGAATTAAAGAGAATCTGCTTTAATATGTTGGAAAACAAATTCTGCTGCTCACATGCCGATGTTTCGACAAACACTATATTAGGCAGGTGGTGTTATCCTTAAAGGCTGACTGGTGTATGTCTCCACACTTGTTTTCATTACAAAAATCTTGCAAAACTTGCTCAACAATAAATTACACACAAAATCTAAATTAATTCCCCCCTGTGCGCCTTCTCAGTCAGTTTTCCCAGCATGCCTCAGTCCACTGTTGCCTCCGTACCTCCCAGTCACCAGCCCGTTGTCTTCACTGCGCCTGACAGTGTGGACTCTTTGGAGGACTTAGAGCTGATGGGAGATGAGTTAGACAGCCTGCTTGAAGAGGAGCTGACTGAGGTAAAAAAAAAAAAAAAAAATGAAGAAAAGCTGTGCTGTGTTGACATTGGTCGCCTTGACTTTTTCTGTTTTTCATTTATTTTTTCTAATTGATTTATGAATTTTTTATATAAACTACTTATATATACAGGCAGCTCACTCGACGCCGCCGGGCCAATGAATCCAAATGATGTCGAACTATTTATATAAACTACAATTTGTTTTCTCTTAACATTTTTATTTTTTGTTATTCAATTTTCTTTTTTTTTTTTTTTGCTGTCAAACAGATAAATTATCCCTTGGTGGAACAAACAAAATATTTTCTATTCTAAAAATAAAGAAAAGCAATGAAGAATGGCCAAATCCTGAAATGTCTGAAAATTGTGCAGATGAGACAGATGAGAAAACATCATCATGTCTTTTCACAGAAAATTGAATAGTTTACAATTATTATGTAATGTAGCTGAAATATGAAATGTTAAATATTAATTTAGTGGGAAATTACCAAGCTACCATATATATTTGACATTTTCAACTTTGTGGGTAATTTAAAATAAACTAATAACATACATTTGTTTGCTTCTTAATTAGAAATGTGTCCATTGAGAAAGAAAATAATATACATACACATCATGCCTAGTGATACTGTACAAGCCTGTTGGGTCAGTGCTATGATCTGAGGTTGCTGCAGTTGGTCAGGTCTGGGTTCATCAACATTATGTGCCCAAAGAATGAGGTCAGCTGACTACCTGAATATACTGAATGACTAAGTTATTTTTTCTTCCCTGATGGCAACGGGCATATTCCCAGATGACAATACCAGGACTTATCGGGCTCAAATTATGAAAGAGTGGTTCAGGGAGCATGAGACTTTTTCATTTTTCAGATCATTCTATTTTCACATGAATCGGCCACAACAGAGTCCAGACCTTAACCCCATTAAGAATCTTTAGGATGTGCTGGAGAAGACTGTGCAGTGGTCTGACCCATCATCAATACAAGATCTTAGTGAAAAATTAATGCAACACCGGATGGAAATAAATCTTGTGACACTGCAGAAGCTTTCACCATTTCACTTATGTTTCCTTCTCTGTTTTTCCAAGAACCACGATCAGGCAGCATTCTCAGTTCCTACCCAGACATCTACTCAGTCACACTTGGCTCCTTTGGTCCTTCCTGCCCCGACACCACAGCTCCCCCCGGCCTTCTTCAACTCAGCCGTCAGCCAACTCAACTCCCTCGATTCCTTCTCAGGCAGTTTAAACAGCACTACAACTGCAGCATTAGACTCCCTGGACGACCTCTTGACCTCTCAAAGCCTCCATGTCTTAGACAACTTCTCTGGAGCTGGAGTCGGCACAGTTACTCCCAATTCAGGACTGACCTCCACTCCTCTGGATACCCTGGACGGCCTTGATTCCCTCGATGATTTCTTGGATACGATACCAAGAGCTGCTGCTACTGAGGAAGTTCACGGATCCAAAACAGATTTCAACATAGTGGACGAGTCCTTGGATCAGCTGGTTACTGCACCTGATCCAGCTGCTCAGAGTGGTGATGTCCCGACAGTTGGTTTAAAGGCTGTGAACCCTCTTGACTCCCTCGATGACCTGGACTCGTTTCCGTCAGTGGAAGGAGTTTTGCCAACAGTCTCCTTTGGAGGAACAGGCCTGGACTCACTCTCTGATTTCACCTCAACTGGTGATTATTTTTTATTGGTAATGTTTATTGTTAGCATGTAAAGAAAATATAGCATATTCAATAAAATACAAACGATTGATTTAAATTTATTTTTAGATATTGTGCACATGTATGTTTTAGTTTGATATTGTGTTGTGTGTTTTTGTGCGTGTGCAGGAACAGTGAAGTATAATGTGTCACTGATTTTTGTTTTGTTGGTCCTCAGGTGTCACTGCCTCTCGCACTGCTGCAGCTTCAGTAATGCGACCTCCAAATAATAACTACAAAGTAAGACTATTTTCACTTTTGTTAACAGCTATTTCTCTCTGTTTTGTTAGCATTAACTGACATCTTATTTTTACTGTGTCGATAAAGGAGAAGATGATCCAAGCGCCAGCTGCAGTCTCTAACCCTCTGTCCTCCACACATGAGTTCCTGCAGGCCTGCTCTGCCTGTTTTCCCCGGGAAGGTACATTAGTGATGCAGTCCTGTCTTAAAACTAACTGTAATCCTAAGTTTCATGTGTAGATGTTCACAAGTGTGCACATTTTACATGTTTTGTTTATTTATGTTTCCAGGTGAAGGGATATATACTTACGTTCACAAGCCAGACCTGGTTCACAGCTGTAAGCGAAACATTCTGTTATGTAGAAGAAAGACAGATCATCCTTCAGAGTGGACCAGAGTGCGACCGATTCCTCCCTGGACGTCTTTCAAAGGGCCCTTTGTGCTTTGCAAGGGTAAGGATCTCAAAATTAAACAAATAAAGCTTATCAGTTTCATATCAGCATACTCTGAGCGTAGCCGGTGTGTAACTTTTGTTGTTCAAATGAAAACATCTGGATGTTTATGTCTTTATGCCATGAAGCTTCTCCTGCAGGTCAGTTAATATTAAACAGCCAAAGACTTTCTACCTTCTTCTACAAATGCCAGTTCCCAAATAGTTTATGGTGTTTGACAAGGTAATTCCTTTAGGAGACACTGGAATGTTAATGGAGGAGCTCACATCTCCGGATGTTGCACTTGCAGTCAAAGTCACATATTTCTTGTGTTTTATGGCTTTACTTGATTGTTGCTGTGATCTCAAGGGGGAAATGAGGCTTAATCATTTGTTGTCTGGCTACATAAAGGAGAGCTCATCCTCTCTGTGTGCTGTGCTCACGGAGTAGGGCTTCATTTGAATTTTTATGCCTCTTTGCTTACAACAGCTGTGGCTGGAGGCATCATGTTTTCAGGTTGTTTGTCTGTTTGTCCCATTCTTGAGAACACAATATGTGAAGGACACCTGCAGGGAATCCTTTCAAATTTGCCGTTTGGAGTTTACTTTTGTTTCTTACCTTCCATTTGTTGACAATTTGGCCCTTTTGGATAAATTCTAATGTCTTTGATAATTGTCTAAATTCATCTCACTCCAGCTGGGGCTGTCAAACACATTCTAAACACAAGCACTGTATTGTACTGAAGATAGAAATAAATGCTACAGTCATTATAATTTGAGACATAATCCATTAAATTTGAGAAATCAGAAAGATTGTGAGCTAACTGGCAAGTTTGTAGTTGGCAGTGGTTTTCAATATCATGGGCCTATGAGCCATGATGGCAGCTTCACATGGCAGATGCTGAAACGTGGTTTGTTCTGTCAGAAAAGAAGTGCAGAAGCAGTGTCTCAATCCCAGTTGATTTCATCAGACTTTACAGTTGTGTCCAGGAATGCAGCCTGGATTTAGAGGCGTCAGACATTCCTGATATAACTTGGCAGGGAAGTAGCCATTGTTTGCATTTTTCCCTTGTGAACAAGTGAACTTTATGCCATGATGATAGTTTAAAAAAAATGTTTTTCCTGATATTTAAACAGCTTTGCACTTACAAGAAGAATTTGTTATAACTTTTGTATTTTCTCTCTCATCCAGAGCTGCTGAAGTCTGGGGACAAGGGCATATGTAAGTACGGAGAGAAATGTACGTTTGCCTACAACCAGCTGGAGATTGATGTCTGGACAGAAGAGAGGAGGGGGAAGCTGGACAGACATCTGCTGTTTGAAACAGCAGATGTTAAACTGGACCCTGTGACCAGCATCATACATCTCCTGCAGGAACACAAGGGCACATTCGTGTTCCTCTGTCAGGTCAGCGTCCTTATACACTTTACCTTATTATCACTTTAACAAACCCACTTTTTTAAGTTTTAAATTTAAGTTTGAAATAGACGGCACAGACCCTTTGATTTGCATCTTTGTGGAGAAGAATTCACACTTCAAAGCTAATGACTAAAAACTAAAGAAGACAAGGATTCCTGACTGCCATGGACTGTCCACCTCAGTCACCTGACCTCAGCCTCCTAGTTTATTTATGGAGACACTTGAAGACAGAGAAAGAAAGCCAAGAGATCTGTGTCATCACATGAAGCTCACTGGAGCTTTGTCAGATCACACTGAGATCACGTCATCAGTTTTTGCACAAAATAGACACCATGCCAGCTCAGGAGCCTGCTGTTGAACTTTTCATTCACATCATTAAATTGGTGTAATCATTTATAATGAAAAAATAATTATTTTTAAACCAAATATATATATATACAGTATATATATATATATATATATATATATATATATATTTATTATTATCCTATGTAAGAATTGCTTCATATTAATAAATTTATAATAATTATTATTTATTCAGCTTTTATATATCTTCTCAATTCTCACTTTAATTGAGTCCTGATATACACTTTATTTAGAGTCGCCATAATATTTTACATTTGAAATGTGACACTGAACATGTGAGATTATTTTCCGTTTGTTTGCTTTTGGCCGCTCCTGTTCATTGTTATTTTTGTCTCCGTGTCTGTAGGAGTGCTATGACAGTAAACCTAGAATCATCAGCAAGCGCTGCAGAGAGTACCACACCATCTGCTCCAACTGGGACGTTCGCCACACGTTTGATGCTAATAAGTGAGTGCGTTCACAACATATGTGTGTCCCTGCGACTTCTCGTCCTCTTAGCCTCGCTCATTTCGCTCATACGCTACCTCTGCACCTCTAAATCAATTTTTTTTTCCCTCTATGACCCTCAGGTGCTTGGCATTTGTGGTGAGGACCCACAATGTGAATTACAGAAAGGTCCGTCCACTGAGCGTTCTGTGTCAGTTGGATTTGTGTCACAAAGCTATCCGCTATGGCTGCCAGAGAGAGGACAACTGCCATTATGCCCACTCCATCATAGAGCTGAAAACCTGGAGAGTGCAGCGAGACACAGGTGCGATCGATCAGACACATGCGGGACGATCAGAAACATTTGAATTTTATGTCAAAAAAAAGGGATGAGAGTTAAGCTGCAGTCGGTGGTGTATTAAAGTTGGATAATGTGTAAACATAGTTTAATCACTCATCATCATTAATTGATCTAAAACCATTAACTGTGGTGGTTTTATGGTCCGTCATTTAACTGTAATACTCTTCACTATCAACACTCTCAGTGTAGTTTCCTGCAGCAACAGTCTAATACTCTTCTACTGGCTCAGAACCAAACGGGAAACAGGCAAATTTAGCAACTTACTGGTGAACACAGTAGAGGAATTAACAGTTTAACAGTCGGATATGTCTGTCAAGAGTCACCGTACATGTGTCAGGACAGAGATATAACTTCCAAATATGATAATGGTGCTTCTTAACCAAGATATGTCATCATCTTATTGTGTTTTTCTCAGTGTGACTTTATTTCTACCAATGTGTGTTGATTTTATTTACAGGTATCAGCCCTGATGAGATTGTGAAAGTAGCCACAAAGTATTACGACAAGCAGGAACAAAGCAAACAGAAAGCCAATAGAGTAAGAAAAATAAAAAAATTACACATTGTTTCTCCAACTTAACTTGTGTGCAAACAGCTTTGATCTTATTTTCTCATATGTATAAACTCATATCTGTGTTATTGTCCAATTTAAATCATTTTTAGAAAACCAATCAATGAGAATATTATTTTATGTTTGATTTTACCATATGACATGTGAAATGCTGGTGATAATCATTCTCATCTTTGTCGTCATTTCTTTTAATCAGTCGTCTTCTGGGGGCTACGGGAGCAAACCAAAAGGTGGAGGAGGAACCGGGAAGAATCTGAACATGAACATGAAGTTTGCCTGTGCTCAGTGTTGGCGGGATGGTCTGATCAGTGAACCAGACAAATCCCTCAAATACTGCAACGCTAAAGCCAGACACACGTGAGTTGAAAAAATAATATATATGCGTGATCCTTGAAGAAGCTGAGAAATGGACAGTGCGTTTAGTTGTCTGTTTTTTAAATGACAATTTCTAAACTAGAACATATCACAAGAATTAATACTTATAATAAAAAACAAAAACAAAAAACATTGTCCTGTCCTCTTGTCACTTTATTTTCAGGTGGACCAAAGACAGACGGGTACTGCTGGTCAAGTCCTTAGAGAAAAGTAAATGGGTTCAGGTCCGACCACTGCCACATGCCAAGAATTTCCCTTTGCACTATGATGTAAGTGAGCCTCCTCTATTCTTATTCACTGTGACATAACGAGTGTCTTTGCCCAATCACTCTGCTTCGTCACAAACATGTCCACACTCATGAATGTGGATCTTTCCCGCTCTTCCTTGCACCACTTGCATTTGACTTTTTTAACTGATGATGTCATGTCTTGAAAATAATGTTTGCAGATATGTACCCAGATTTTGGAGAAAAGGAAATGCACCTACACTGGGAACTGCACCTTCGCTCACAGCCAGGAGGAGAAGGATATGTGGATGTATATGAAGAATAATGACCGTGAGTCATTAAAATCACTCTACAGAACAGTTTCCATGAAATATTGAAACAATGTGGAAAACCTGCTTAGCTAGCAGTCACCTGTTCAAGTCCACACGTTCAGATACTTGGACTGGATCCACAGTGGAGATAAAGTGCAGTTTAGCTCTTCATTATCATCAATCAGAGAAAGTTTAAATATACTTTTATAGAAGTTATATAAGTTTAAAATACACTGCCTGTGATGTTTTCTTCACCTCTGCCTGTAGTGCGGGACATGCAGCAGATGTACGACATGTGGCTCTCATTAACCACCCGAAACTGTCAAGCAAATGGAACCACGGTCGCCCAAAAAGTCCCAGAGGAGAAAGATATCGCCATGCCCACTGACTATCCCGAACCAATGGTGGGTTTACCTTTGTTTTTCTGTTAAATAAACATAGTGACGATGCATTTGTAAGACGTGGGATGATGACAATGCTTCCTCTTTGTGCTGTAGAGTGGCTTCCACTGCCGTCTGTGCGGTAAGCACAGTAACGGTGAGCGTCAGTGGCAGCAGCACATCTCCACTACCAAACACAAGGACCGAGTATTCAGCTGCGAGGGGGAAGACGAGGTTCTGACGTGGAGCTATCGTTTCCCTGGAACTTGCTTTGATCTCTGCCCTAAGTAAGACCTGTTCCTGGATCAGTTTTTTGGATTCGGAGAATTTCACTCATTCACTCCTGAATTCAGCTGGGTTTGGATCCTGCACAAGCAGGATCATCTTCACCTTCACTTTAAGTCAAATACTTATCGTCCTTGTAATCACTGACAGGTTGGATGACGGCTGTCCTGACGGTGTGAGCTGCGACTACGCCCACAGCCAGGAGGAGCTGCAGGAGTGGATCGAGAGACGGGATTTCCTACGACAGAAGCTGGCCAAAGCTAGGGAAGACATGCTAATCATGCCTGACGAGGTTGACTTTGGGAAGTACAACTTTCTACTTCAGGACTAAGAAGTGTTTTTTTTGTTTGACTTTGTGAGCCATTTTTGTACCAGTAGCATATCAGTATATTAGGATCAGTCAAGTCAAAAACCAAAACGAGCAGGTGACGTCATCAGACTACCAACGTGTGCAATTTACAAAGAAATAATTTAGAAATCTGACTGATTTGTTCTTTCAAACTGCCTTTACCACTGTACACTGTACCGTTCCTTTAAATTGGTAAATGGTTCATCTTCATGAAGCACATGTTAATGTCTGCTCAGCTAAAAACATCAGTATAAAATGTAAAATGAAAAAATATAATTGACTCGATGCTGTGAAAGTAACGCTCATGTCGGTGCCACTGTGAAATAACACAGCTGACCAAACACACAGGTAATCACAGAAACATTTATTGAGGTTTATATTCAACCATTCCTGCAGCGTAGAATCATATAAGAAACAAATCAAGTGAAGAACTGTCCTCTAGTGTGTGCTGTTTCCATTTGATGTTCACACATCTTCTTTTAAGTTGCTGTTCTTTTCTCTTAAGTTTAAGCAGGGAATTCTGATGAAAGAGAGTTAAAAATCTTGTACTATAAAAGACTCAAAATTTCACACCAATAAAAATGGTATTGAAATCTTGTTGGTATGATTTAACAATTTAATGATTGTCATTTTAGAATCATATAAGAAACAAATCAAGTGAAGAACTGTCCTCTAGTCTAGTCAGACTGATGGATCCTGTAGATTATTGCAGAATAATATACCAGGAAAAGTTTTCAGGAATGAGAATAAAACTAAATTAGGTTCATTAGACTGTATTATTACTGTGTACATTATGATAGAAGTATAGTAGTTTACATAGACGTGTGTATGAAACCATAAATATTCTGTGAGCATGGGTATATATGAAGATATAAGACAAACTTGTTGTAATAAACAGACTGTGTATACGTGCATCATACTAACAAAGACAGACTTAATGACGGGAAAATGCTACATGTCATATAAAATAAATTTTGGGTATAATATTTTCATTTAAATAACTGAACGATGGAGCGATTCTCTATCATGTGTCAGTGCGCTACGTGATCAGGTCAGTGGATGGCGCTACCCCGCACGTGCTGCAGTGCGTGGGGAGGAATGTGCTCGTTTGAAAGGCTTGAACACGGTGGTTGTTGTTGTTGTTGTGATTGTCGCTCATTAGACCCGCCTTCCTGTCTTCTCATTGGCTCTGCGGTGTGACTGACAGACGCGTTCTAAGCCGTTATCCAATCACAGTGTCTTTGGCGCTTCGGGGGCGTGGCGACCCCCGTGCTCATTACCATACAAGCTGTCCGGACACATGCGCCAGTCCCCGTGATAGGACCTGTTGCGAAGTTCTTTAAAAGTGACTGAAGTCTGCAGCTCAGAGCACAGACACTCTCACAGACAGTTGGACACGACTCGTAAACGTTTGAAGGTAATTTTTCGTCATGGAGGCAGAAAACATAATCTACTCTAGAGACAGAAGCGACGTCCCCGATCTTCTCAAATCCTTGGCGGACTATCCTTTCTCCTTCCCTGCCTTTGATGACACAGGTGAGAAGATACACTTTTGTTTATTTATTTCAATATTTTTTTCAATCTTAAAAACAGTTGATTGAGTTGAAACAGCCATGTACTTTTAAACTGACTGAGCTGCAGCGGCCAAACCTGTTATAACAAACAGTGGAGGAGTACGAGGACATTTTTATGTACTTGTGCTGTTTGTGCTACTACATGTCTTTTTTTAAGTTTAAAAGAAAAGTACTTAACTTTCTAGTGTACTACAAGATGTTCACACACAATAATAGTACAATCGTATATATATTAGATTCACTTTATATCTCACTCTACATCGTCTTAAGTAATACATACATTTAGTTCACCTCGATAAAACTGATCATATAATCATATTCAAAGTTTTATCAGTAGACAACTTATTAAACTCACAAGACTCATTATAATTGGATTAAAAGTTGTCTGGTTCCTAATCTTAACCTTCTCACACAGTTCATCACCACATACTGTAGATTGACCCAAGGTTACAGGTTTGGTTGTAAGTTACTGCAGTTGCAGGTTCAGGCCTATGATGTGTCCAGCTGCTGTGATTAGTGAAAAAATGCAGCGATGATCAAAGGCAGTGAAGTCGTACTGTGTCAGCACACTCAGTGCTACAGTCACAGCACAGCAGCCTGCAACTGATGCAACAACACTGAAACAGTCCTAACTTGCTGTTTCATCACATCATTAGTTTCTCTGTGCATTCAGTTCTTCATCTATACTTTATTGCTTTCTTTCTTTGAGATTTTTTTATCGTCTGTATTTTAGTCTTTATTTCAGCAGTAGACAGTATAGACAGGACCACAAGGACAGAGTGAGGGGGGATGTTCTCAATCCAACAAAGTCCATATTTGATTGAGATAAGTTGGGATCACAAGTCCAGGTAACATGTACCACAGAGCCACAGGTACATTTTGTCCTATATTACTATAGTACAGTATTTTTTGTCTTATATTCACAGGTCTCTCTCTGTTGCTTGGATATTAAAAATATTTGTATTGGTTTTTCATTGCATGTTATCCAGAGGCTCAGAGTTTTGGCCTAGTTTTTGGCACAACCAGGTTTTAAATATAGCCCATGTATTGATTTTTCTACTTGAATGGGTTGACTGCAAACTAGGGCTTCTTAATTAAGTCTAAATATATTTGGAGCTTCCTGTTTGAACAGTGAGTAATGTGGTGATTACCTGAGCACTGAAAAGAAATCTTTCTACTGTCACATAGTAAAGTCTAAGGTCAAGCCAGGTCAAGTTGGATTGAACTGGTCATTATAACATGATTTATTACCATAATTAGGCATTTTTTATGTACTCTGGAACAATAAATATCCCTTTATTTTTTGGTGATGGTAGGTTTTTACCTGCTTCATCTACAGTACTTGTAAATGTACTTTGCTTATTTTCTTTGCATATTTATTTGTCCGACAGACTGTGCAAAAACAACTGAACCAACTTGTATCAAAACTGAGGATGAATAGAGCATGGTCTAAAGAAAAAACACAAAACATTTGATACAGATCCAAGAATCTTCTTATCAATATTCCAGGAATTATTTATGAAAACGATAGACTCATTCATGATGTTGAGATCTATGAATTTGTGGCAGATCCAGGTGATAATGTGGATCTGACAGAAGTGTTAGATTCTGAGGCCTCTGTTTTGTTGCATGCTACTCAGAGTGACTCTGGTTATTATTGATTTAAACACGTGTGGATACATCTCTGGACTGACAGTTTTACTGTCTTGTTTTTTCAGTGACTGCTAATAATATGACGTGACACTGATGGGTCACCTTGCTGAATGCCTATAGCTTCAGTCAATAATGATTTTTCTTTACGACCTCCTCCTTGTTTATGTTCATGTCTTGAAGAAGCATTATTACAGCACAGTAATGGAGAAAAAGAAATAAACTCTATTTACTTTTCATGATCAGTATTATTTATATTCTCGACACCAGCAGAGCTATTTTCTTCCCGTTGTTATGTCCATCAGAGAGGGAAGTTACTGTATTTTTCTCTCTATGCTACATGATCACAGTGTATGCAACTACAAGGCTCCTCCTGCTGACAGGACATGAAAGTAATACTGCTTGGATATGCTGTTAAAGCTGGTGTTCTGCTGAGATCGCCTGAATCTTGATGCAGTATGCATACAAAAACCTTCTTGTTCTCATTTGTCCTGAAACACAACTTGGATCATGGCCACCTCCTGAGAGAGCTGCTTCCTAAATATAAATACAATGTTTCCATCATTGTGAATGGACAGTAGAGGGCACTGAGAAGTGTTTACTCTTAAGATATGACCAGAGGCTGTTTGCATGTTTTGGACTATACACAAAGCAGACATAATTTAGTCAACACACTCTTCAGGATATTTAGTAAATAAACAAGAAGGACAACTTCACTGTGAAGTGTTTGCATATGCAAAGGTGCGGTATGGTGCACCATTCAAGAGATGTTTGCATATTTTGCACTTTATGTTAGTATAAAAAGTGCTCCAGTCATTGTATATTATATGCATTCATATATAATTTCATTAAGATGAAATTGGTCCCAAAAATGTACCTTGTGTGTCATGATGGACAAATGTGCAGAGGTAACTGAAAATAAACTTGTCCTTGTCTGTTGCAACATTAATGTAGATAAAAGGAGAATGTAAACGGTCCATCAGTGTGGTCTTCAGTTACAGCAGGGATTTAACAGGGCTCCTGTCTGCTGGATCAGTTACAGCACGTTGTTTATCGTGTGTAACGTGGCAGAGTTGCAGAAAACAACAGATTAGAGGGGGAAGGTGGGGTGTTGTACGGTTTGAACATCGTGTTCCTGAACCCAAACATCTTGCTGATGAGAGAGTGAGTGAGTGGGGGAGAGACCCTCGCGCGCTCACTGTCGCGTGCAGGTTTAGAAGCGCGCGCGTGAAAACGTGAGCGAGTGAGATCATCTCGTTTTGGCACAGCACGCGAACTGTGCACAAAGAGAATATCAAGTCCGTTGACGTTCATTACCATTGTGTGAAATATTGAATGGCGTCAGACAGAGGGCAGCTAGCGCCATCAGTATTATTATTTAGAGGTGTGTATGTGTGATAAATAGATAACATGTCCTCTGTTAGCTCTGGGTCTCGTGCGAGCCTCTTTAACGGTGAGCGCGTGCCCGCTTGTGCTTGCTCGCATTTGGTCCCGCACGTGATAAGTATTTGAAACTACGCCCCTTGACAGATTGTACTTTCACGTGAAAGAGGTGGGGGCGGGGGCACGTGTTTGGCCACGAGTATCTTCTTACAGAGGGAGGGATGCGAACATAAGTGTTGGCACGAGCTGATGCACTTACAGCTCGTGGTGGCCTATGGGGTACATTTAGAGGTTGCAGTTTAATATGAGGTGATGATGTTTTGTGGTAATGTGTGATTTTTACACGTTTCATCAGGACGCACCTGCAACCTGTACGCGTAATTTGCACGAGACTGTTCTCGTTACAGTTCACGCTCTGCACGTATGAACCGTGTATACATCTTTATGTTCTTTGTTTGTATCCAATGAGTAGTCTACTGCGCGGACACAAAGGCGCGTGCGTGTACTCTGTACATTTACAGAGTAAATATGTACTATCGTACATATTTATACGGATAAAACCGACAGCCAATCAGATTCTACTATTCTGCGAGTGGGCGGGGCGTGTGGCTCATGAATATCCAATAAGGACGCTCCGTGGGCACGCAGAACTAGAGGTTTGAGTAGTGTTGTTTTTGCATCCAAACGCGTTAATATTGACAGACAGGCCTAAGAGTAACGGTAGCATTAAACCGAAAAAAAAGCTTCGTTGCTGTTTTTCTGTCGTTTCTCCCCCCGCCGGTAAGAGAACGCAGCTTCCCGGTATCGACAGGAACATCGCCCCGGTGTTTACGGAGCTTGACAGGGAACAATGCCTGGAAAAGCCGCGGTGTCAGTGGCGCTACGACCCAGTGGTAACGTCGCTACGGTGTCTCCGCAGAAGTCCTTCCCTTTTGTTTTAAAGAAGATTATGGACATCCCTCCTCCTAACATCCTGGAGGAAGGCGACGACGGTAAGATTTACCCCAGAAAATAAACCCCACCAGCGCTCAGTTTTTCACTTTATTTCCGTCGTGCGTAATTGCAACAAGATTGTCGTCTGCTTAGCAGCGATACTCTCCACTCGACATGTTCATTCTTCTGGACGTCTGGATCAAACACTGTTCATTATATTAGGACACAGTTGTGACCGATCGTTAGGTGAGATGTGGACGTACGTCCTATATGTTGCACAGAGTCGGTCTCACTCGAGGCTGCGAGAAAATAAAAAAAGAACAAAAAGTTCTCAGTCCTGTTTGCCGCTTTCCAAGCAGCGCACACAGACCACAAAGACGCTCAGAGACAAAGACACTGCTGGACTTTTAATTAAACACACTGATCTAATGTTTTCTATTCCCTAGTTTGTGTGGTGGTGTTTTGTTTTTGGGTCCATGTGTACAACAGGCATGACTCCCATTTTCTGTCTGTCCTCTTGTATCCCGATTCCCTCAAAGACTTATTTGATCTTTTATACCATCTGTGTAAATTCTCTCATTCTCTATCTAATTATTTGTTCTATTTAATTGTGACCCACCTTTGTTTACCCTTTTTTTTAGTAAGCGTCACCTCCCACCTTGTCTCTTTCCATCTTTTAATTGGCTTTTTTTTCTTTGTCAGTGCGCATGTGTCTGTGACTGGGGGAAAAAAAAACTGCTGAAGTCATGTTTGCACAGGAAAAGCTTTCACTCACAGCAAACAGTCATTTAATTAACTCCTGTCGCCTCCTGTCTTTAATGCAGAAATAGAGAAAGAGAAGCTGTGTTCGTCCGAGGATGTGGAGGGAGGTGGGGCTGGAGCAGCCAGCGCTGGTGGCGGTTCCAGAGGAGGGGGTGGCAGTACTGGCGGCGGCGGCGGTGGTGGAGGAGGTGGAGGGGTATCAGCCTCCCTGACTCCAGCTATTTGGGATAAGACCATACCGTACGATGGGGAGACCTTCCACTTGGAGTACATGGACTTGGACGAGTTCCTGCTGGAAAATGGGATCCCAGTGAGCCTGGAGGAGGAGGAGCTGCAGAAGACTCTGACCTCAGTTGAAGGCAAAGTCAAATCCATCCCCAAGGTTGTTGCTACAGCTACTACTACTACTACTTCTTCTTCTACTACTACTACTACTACTCCTACTGTCACTCCTCCTCCCACTCCTGTTCCTGTTCCCGTTCCTGCTGCTGCTGCAGCAGCTGATGACTCTGTCTCAGCATCTTCCCCCACCGCCACCTCGACAGTCACCTCAGAGCCAGAGGAAACACTGACCGTTACTACGTTACAACCAGCTAAACTAGAGGAGGATGAGGACGAGGATGAAGACGAAGATGAAGAACAAGAAGAGGAACCTTTGTCTGAGGAGGCAACTGCAGAGGTGAAAAAGAAGGAGAAGACAACAGGTGAGACTGAATCTACATTATTGATAATACAGTATGTTTTAAACATGTGGACTGCTGATGCAGGTTGCCTATAGGGTTTGTCTTTAAGAGAAACTTAAGAGGATTTTTTTTTATTACCCAATTTTGGTAATAAATTTTGGCTGGCCTTAGACGTTGAAGAGTAGATACTGAGGCATGCTATTTATTGCAGTTTATAGCTGATTGTGGTTTTATTTGCTTTTGCTGATGAAGACCCTGGTGTAAAATCAACTGCCATTTCATAGGCAAACACACTCAAAACATTGACCTTTGAGCCCATAAGATGGTTGTTAGTTTGAAACCTGCAAAAACCTTGTATATTCATGTTTCCTATAAAAAATAGATACTTAAAAATGTCATTGTTCAAGCTTCGATAAGTGGAATTATAACATCTTTACAGACAAATGTCAGTGTAATGTGCTGACAAAATATTAGAAATTTCAGACAGAATATCAACACTTACAGTGCCTGTTTTTTGCAGAGATTCTCACAGGTTAAAAAACAACACGTAGTGCATTCATCAATTATCACAGAGTTGAACTGAAATTGAACAACAGATATTATTCCCTAGTTCCTCTGGACAAGCAGAAGTGTTGTATGTAGAGCTGCAAGTCTGTTATGTTTTGATTCAATGCGAAATGACAAGATTTGAAAGTTACAAGTGCTCAAAGTAATGACTTTATTTTGTCCACGATACTCAGACTACCCAATTTAAAATGAAATGCAACAGAGAAATGCAGTACCCAATCGTTCAACCGTAACCAGAAAGTGTTTTGATATTTACTGTTGGTGCACTTGACAAATCAATAGACTAATCTAATATTAGTGCTCAGTGGAGCAGTAGATGTAGTTAGTTTTTGTTTTACCGGGGTGACCTCTCTTGGTACAGTTTACGTTTTGTCTGCTTACTTGTAGAGCGCAACTCTGCAGAACGTAACACACCCTCCCCCATCGACCCAGATGCCATTGAAGTGGACATCAATTTCCAGCCGGATCCCACAGACCTGGTCCTGTCCAGCGTGCCGGGAGGAGAGCTGTTCAACCCGCGCAAACACAAGTTCTCTGACGAGGAGCTGAAGCCACAGCCTATGATCAAGAAGGCCAAGAAGGTGTTTGTTCCTGATGAACAGAAGGTAGGTTGATTTAATCGTGTGTGTGTATGTGTGTGAACTGTGCTGCTGATCTGATGAAGCGACGAGGCAGCAGGATGCAGATTATGTTAAGTGTGGATGATGTGCTATGACCACTGCAGTCCACAGATTTTAATCCAGTAGGATGAGGAGATATGGTTTGTAGAAAAAAAACTGATAGCGCTACAGAAGAGTTCACAGAGAGTAAATGTTGCATTGCAGTCACTAAGATTTCTAAAGTACATGTGATGACAGTTTGATATTGAAGACAGCTCAGTGTTCTGGTTAGATTAAAGCATTTTCAAACAGAAGGGTTGGATTGTGGATTATAGATCAAAGATGAGAGGGGGTGTTTTCACAGATGTTTGCTTCTGTTAAATCCCTTGCTAACGGTAGTCATATTCAACTACACCACTTTCATCTGTTCATTCACGTCCGCTTTCATTTACTCCTTCAGGATGAGAAATACTGGTCCCGGAGAAAGAAGAACAACCTGGCGGCAAAGCGTTCTCGTGACGCTCGGCGGCTGAAGGAGAACCAGATCACGGTGCGCGCCTCCTTCCTGGAGCGGGAAAACGCGGCGCTGAGGCAGCAAGTGGCAGAGCTGAGGAAGGACTGTGGTCGCTGCAAGAACATCGTGGCTCGATACGAGGCGAAGTACGGCCCGCTGTAAAGAACTCCGAATAAAAACCCACGAAGTACGAACGAGACAAAAGCAGAACTCCCCTCCCCGCAAGAAAAAAAATTATTCAACTCGGACACAAACACAGAGGGAATCAAAATGTTGCACTTTTGTCTTTGCTGACATCCAGTCACTGTGTCCAGCTCCAGCTTTTGTTTATTTATTTATTTTTTAAACATGATGCTGGAGTTTTGGATACACACTGGCAGTGCAGCGAGGCATGATGGGAGCGGTGGTCACAGGAAGGCCTGTGGAGAGCGCCTGGCTCCTACACTCAGAGAGGAAGAGGACGATTGTGGATACTCCCATGGTCACACACAACATGGAAAACATGATCTGTCTCAAGACGGTTTCAGGAAAGTCAGGAAGTATGAAAAAAAAAAGCAGGCTGGTTCAGAAGAGTCACAGGCTTTTAAATACTAAACAAATCTGTTTTTATCACTGCATAGCACTTCTTCCTAGTGGACCAAAGCATGAGTAACGCCAGTTAGAAGTTGTGTATTTAGAACGAGGCACACTTGCCGTCCCTCACTTATCCTTGTGTTGCACTTAACGTTTGTGTCTACTCTGTACTTCCTTTAAAATTTCCCAGCTGAAGCTTGGAAGAAGGCTGTTAATGAATTGATGGCAGGGCAGGAAAAGGAAGAAGAAGAATACGCGAATAAAGGAGCAGGAGGCAGATTTGCAGTGTTATTTCCAGTCTGAAGAGAAATAACTCAAAGCCCTCAGGTCGGCAGAGGAGAGAAGGCGAAGAGGTTGACGTTGTCGTGATTTAGTCACAGTTTATTCCTTCTTGTTACCCACATGCACACATCAACGCACACAAAACAATTTGTGTATATATATAGTCACCTCCCCGCACCACCTAAATATGTGTATCAGTGTAATCCTTTTTGCACTTTTTTCTTACAAAAACAACAACAAAAAAACCCAGTGTGTAAAAGTTAAGTGTCAATTTTATTTACCACAAACACAGTGAGACACACAGCAGTTTCTAAGGAAAAAAAGGAAAAAAACCCCAAAAAAACCATGCATGACCAACAGTTTAAAGCTACTGTGACTTAGTTTTTTATTATTATTTTTTACTAACCTCAAATCAGCTTCCAGAGCCTCGTACAATATTTTATTAAAAAAGACAGATTTTTTTTTTTTTTGATTCCTTAATGGATGGTTGTTGGTTTTTACAAGTGGAAACAGAGTTGTGGTAGTTTACTTTTCTGTCGTCAAAAAGGCTTAAGTTTGATGATCTCTAGGGCCCTCACCGGTGGAGGGGTATGTTCACACAGAGGGATGTTTATTTTACTGCACACTGCAAGTAGAGGGTGCTAGAGCCGCTACCTGTCTGCTCATGGTGTAGTGACGGCTGGTCTGAGTGTGTGTGTGTTTTTTTGTTTTTTTTTAATATAGCCAGGCCCAAAGTTGACTGCTTCTAAACCTTGTAATTAAATGATTGTGTCATGGTCTTTATTTCTTAAAAGAGAGAGATTCTGACTTATACTTATACCCAATACTATTCCATATATTTGCCAAATAGTCAATGAGTGCTGTATTTATTCTGATGGTAATTATGCATCTGTTGATTGTGATGTACAACAATATGTCAGATAAATCTATTTCCTTTTTGAGAAACAATACTTATTATAATGAAACCAATGACAAAGCAGGGAATTCAATGGATAAACTGTGCTTTTGGATGTTTATTTTAAAAAAACAGATTTATATAGATATATGGATTTTTTTCTCTATATATACATACATACATACATACGTACAGTATGTGTCTGACCACGGAGAGGACAGGACATACTCATTTACCTCATCAAACACTTCCTATTTTGAAGGGTCAAATGTCAGTAGGGCTACAGGGGGATGTTGGTTGAAGCCGAGAGCACACAAAGAGCAGCTTAGTTCAGTTTGGCAAAAAAAAAAAAAAACTATGAATCCGAGTTGATACGTTATGTTCTTTTTTTTTTTTGCCAAAGTGGCTGAGTTTGTGTCTAAATTAATAACCTTGACATTACAGACTGTTATGGGACTTGATATCTCAAGTGTCTTTGACCGATGCTGATTTTCGTGCTCGGTCAGCTTGTGCTCATAATCGCCATAACCTTGGAAAGAAAACTAAATGTGGCAATAATACTCCGTTCTGTAATGCTTGTTTAATTTCAGTGATGATGTTGTATGTAAAATTGCTATGACGTACTTAATAGAAATGCCCTAAAGTCCTTTGTGCTTCCAGTTTAGATCCTCTGTAGTCTAGGATCCTAATGCATGAAACCCAGTAAACTTGTCCTTTTATTCTCTTGACTATTTTACACCAAGTGTACTTATGTCTGTGAAACCATCACTGAAAACTCGACATGTTTTTGGATGGGTGGGCTGATGTTCTGTTGTACAGCTCTCAAAAGGAAAAGCAAAATATCTCAGCTATGATGTCTTGTGTTTAGAACTCGCATAATAGCACCATCCATCCTTGTGCAGCCAGTGCTTGACCTTGGGGTGAACATCAGCTGAAAACAGCATCTTTTGATCACTGTGTGGATTGTTTTCTATTTACTTCAGATTGATCTATATCTTGATACACTGGATCAGTTGGTGCTTTTTGTGTTTTCTTGATATTTTCAATGTTCGTTTCAGTTTCCTGAAGTGTTGTGTAACAGACATTAAACCGTTTTGTTTTTGCATCGACATTCAGACTTGACATTGACTGCATTTTGCTGTTTATACATCAATGCGGTTGATGAATTCAAACTTTTTTTAGTTGTTTTCTAACTAAATAAAAATATTCTGCATAAAGGAACTGACCGAGGGAGCCTTTTAGAAGGCAATAAATCAAGCTCTTTTAAAGTACAGCGTACAGTATGTAGCAACCTCTCTTTTCTTTTTCTTTTTTTTTTCTTCGGTGCAAAGCGCCTCATGAAACTGGTTTGTAATTGTTGTTCTTGAAGGTTCAGCATGTTGCAGATACTCAAGTTCTACACCACCAACGGGGAAGGAAAATAATAGCAGCAGTTGTAGACGTGCAGATGTGTAACTCCACTCAGACAAATTAACAGTTACTGCACTTTTATGCCACATCTAGAAAGTGCATTTTTTTCCTTTTATAGCAGCTGTTTTCTTGTTGTTTGTACTTTTTGTCCAGCATTAATTCTTGTTACTAATATTAGAGTATTAACCGAACTGTTTAGAGTAAGGTATTTTTTTTAGTAACATATGCCTGGACAAAAAAAAAAAAAAAAAAAAATCTGGAAATTTGGTAAAAGAAATTCTGTCCAATAATTGCAGTTGTAACACTCTGCCTGCAGGTGGCACAAGTGTCAAATCGCTGTTGCTTCTCTTTGTCTGTAGGTGGCGCAAACAAACACATCTGAACGTCTAAACTGGTGTTTTCAGATTTCAGGTTCTGGTGTGAAACTGTTGGTTCTGGCTTCAGGTGCTTCGCATCACTCGCACTATGTCTTTCTTTGTTATTAAAAGTAGCTACAATACTCCTGAGGAAAAGAAAAAAGAAAGAAAAAAAATTAAACGTCTTTATTGAAAACATTTTGAAGGTTTTGTTGGTTTTGTGGTGTTTTTGCTTTCTCTCTTTTTATATAAAAAGAAACAATGTGTTTATGTTGGGTGTTTTTGTATTGTCCTAACTATGTAAAAAGGATACATGCAACTGCAGTGCCATGTCCTAACTGTATCTTGTATCATGTATATGAAATAAATAAGGATTTAATGACATGTTGGCTCCGGGTTTGACTTTGCCACGTCATCGACCAGCTGCTGCTGCAGCAGCAGCAGCGGCAGCAGCTCTGGTGCTGAGAGACAAAGAAACAATAGATAACAAAAGCAGCACAGCTTTGTGGACAAATGGAGACGTCTTACTCATCCTTGTTGGACACGTCCACATGCTCTATCACGACAAACGTGCATGTATACACACAAAATCTGATTTTTTTGTTTTCTTTCAAACGATGTTATTGTTGTTGTTTGTTTGTTTGTTTTTTTTTTTTTTTTATTACTGTCCCTCGCTGCCTCGGCCCTGCTGCTCATCAGTATTCTAGAGGAGTAGGAGATGTTGCGTAATGATCACATCAACACACAGGGGAGCAGCGTTGCGTAACAGCAGCAGCCTCAAAGACCAGTGGGATGGGTGTGTGTGTGTGTGTACAGGGAGGATAGAGAGAAGAAAAGTGAGGAAGCAAGGGAGGGGCTCTGTGAGTTGGGAGGGAGGGCAAGGAAAGGAAAAGATCAGGTGCTTGGAAAGATGGAGCTGAGGCGAGGAAAGGGTGCTGAGAGGGAAGAGGGGAGGGGTGTGAGGGAGGATGGGAGAAACAAGAAGGCGAATGGATGGACAGAAAGATGGAGAACAGGGATGCTGTTACAGACATGTGAGGGGGGTGGGTGCAACGTGTGGGCGATGAAGATGTGAAGAGGAGTAGAGGAGAGCCGGGAGGAGCTCAGCCACGCATGTTAATGTCACACACTATATGTTACTATAGAAAGCAGAGCCCAGTGTGTCCACCTCACATGAGCGAGGCAGCTGTACAGCTGAGACATGCACACATGCACTGAGTGTTGGATGATGAAACATAAAGTAATATCTGCTGGGGATGAGTCCAGCTGAGGTAGGTGATGAGCAGTCTGGCTCCTCACCATTTCAGAATCTCATTTTTGCTTTGAATTATTGATCAAACATCCTTTGAATTTATTTACTGCGATAAGAAGACTTGCTGCTCTGGTGTTTCAATCTGGAGCTTCTCGCAGGAACAAGGGAGGGATCTACTTTTCATAATCTGATCTGCAAAATGTTCAACATTAATCGAGTCTAGAGGCACGCGCGGGGCAGTAAACGGAGGATTTTTTTTTTTTTTTTTTATCTGTGACCAAGCCGTTCAGTCACGCTCATCGCTCTGCATACCTAGAAAAACAATGAGGACGACGCAAATTATCTTATTTTCCATGCTTATTTTTGCCAATCTGTTTTTATTACAAACTTAAAAAAGAATCTGATACAATAAGAAACTGCAATAGTAACTCCCCATTCCTGAGGGGCAGCACAGAAAACAGGTCATTGCATTTCAGTAGTGAAAGATTCATTATACATCTACAGGGTGTACAGATCAGATACAAAATAGGAAAAATAATAAAATACAGGCAGGAAAGAAAGCACTATATTTATACATCATCTGAACTTTTAATTATATCTATTCTTAAATGTTAAATTTTACATAGAAAATAAACTTCTTTTATGACAATGAAATATTCCAAAGTGCAAAATAAAATGCACACGTCAATATAAGCAAAGGACATCAGAATACAAAATTCTTGTTTGTTTTTTTTTCCTCTTCATTAATGTTCAACCCTGATTGTAGAACAGCCTGCATGTAGAGTTGATTTGCGGTCTGTTTTCAGACCCCGTCGTGTAAAAGAACAAAACCAGCATTCATCCTTAAAGACGTGAGGGCGAACCGACCAGCTTTAAAGAGCTCTCACTCACATCAGCGGATCTCTCACCTCAAGAGCCACATTTGTACGCAGAGGAAATTGAGCGACGCGACCTCGTTTGCACAGAATAATCTGACCAATGTGGGGAGAAAAAAAAAAAACAAAACAAAACAGAAAATGAGTCACTTTTGACATTTCAGACATGCATGTGACTGTGGAAAAAAAAAAAAAAAACAAATTTCAATAGAAATAATCTGTTTCTCCTGTTTAGTTCCTGCAGGCCTTCTCAACCAGGGTTGACTAACATCAGATCAGTATCAACATTCACAACACATTCATTTCCATCGTCTTTCCAAAACCTGCCATTAACACCGTCTTCCTATCGAAGAGATAATGTTTTTTTCTTTTTTCCAGGGTGCAGAGAGGTAGAAACCCCTTGAATCTTTCAGGGTAATTTAAATTATGGCGTTACATTGCACTGGAGGAGGGTGAGCATCTGTGTAAGTAAAGACAGTCTGGAATATGGCTATAGTATTAGGACCAGAGAACCAGGCTGATGGAGGAGGACTTAAAAAAAAAAAAAAAAAAAAAAAAAAAAAAAAAAAAAGTGGTGAGAGGAAAGAAAATTTGATGGAAAATACAATTATGACGAAGGTGAGTATATCTGGGTTTCAATACTGTACTAAAGCATTCAGATGAAAACTGTGTTGGTGAAGAATACTGATGTGCAGTAGTTTTTCTTTCTTTTTTTAAATGAGAAAGCAAAGGGCAACTAAAGAGTGAAAAAATACCGAGGGTAGCGAAATGCAGGTGAACACTGCACTCAAACGAATCTGAAATGTGGAGATTTTTGGTTTCGATGTACTGCCTATGGGAGTGGTGTTGTCAGACCGCCCTGGGAGCACAAAAAAAGTGATTTCAGCCATCTTTTCCTACACAAACCCACTGTAAACATTCACATCTTAAAACTCCAAATCCAACTTGAATTGAAATGAGTACATTTACCCGTCTTTTTTTGTTTGTTTTGTTTTTAGACAAATGCTGTACAAGATACAACAAACATTCAATACTTTATTCTGTACATCTTTATTTTTGTCTCAGTTTGCATATATTCATGTTATTTTTCTGAAAAAATAACCTCAGCATGTAAGAAACTAAACAAAGAATCTGAACATAAGAACTTTTTATATACATATTCCTGGACTCCAGTCATGTCTTACTCATACAAATGCAAGTGATAATTTGCAAAAACAAAAATATATAGAAATATTGGAAATAAATTACAAAAAAAAAAAAAAAAAAATTAGAAATGCATCTTCCCCTCACAATTATAGCATTTACAGACATGTATACCGCCCCGTCTATCTCCTTGGAGAAGAAAAAGAAAAAAAAAAAAAAAACAAAACAAACTTGCATGCATATGACAAGCTGTCACATCGCAATACCAGCGTGAGCACAAGTTGAGGATCCTTGGGTCATGTCATACAAAAACATTTATGGGTACAGGTCTAGAAAACATTCAAATAAAGGGACAAGACTGACACTGCATTTAAATACAAATCTAGCTCATGTTTCAATCTCTAAAGCATTTCAGTGACGGCTGAATCAAATGTGCCTCGACCAAACGTAGAAGGTAAAGGAATGGTTTGGCGACACACAGCATCAGGAGCCCAGTAATAAAGTGCTGGACAGCTCAAACGGACATGTAGAGGGGAGGGGGGAGGTGGGGGAAGTTAACCTTTCCCTGTATCAACTAACTGACGGTCACACGAACCCGACTGCTATAAACAGACATTAGAAACAACAGACTTCCAGAGATCTGACAAGCTGTCCAATAAAGCAACAAAAGCCACACGTCACTAAAGGAACATTCATCTTTGTGTCCACGTCCACGTCCACGTCACTGCATCTGGGGGGGAAAGAGACGGAGCGGCCTGAACTGTACGGTTCTGTTTTGTCTTCACAGCGGCCACAGAAGCAGAGATCACTGAAGAATTTAAAGAGGAGGGAGAGAATAGTGAGCCTTTGGCTTCAATACCATTTAAGCTTACCAGAAACGTGCTCTGGGTTTTAAAGTGTCGCTCTCTAAGCCAATACACTCTGGATGCCACCGAGTCAACAGGACCCTCTAGCTGCTTCTCTCTCTCATTTCCTTCTGTCTTCTCATCTCCCTCTCTCCTTTCATGCAGAGGAAAACCTCTCCTTCATAGTCGAAGTCATGCTAAGCCATTTATCACAATCCCTACTGCTCAGCTGCTGCATCCCATCCCCCTCGTCACCTTCTCCGCCCATTCACCTTCACACACTGCTGAGTGGTACCGTGTGTATGTGCACATACGTGAATCTGCATATGTGAGTGCATGTTTGTCAATTTTAGTACATGTAATAGATCATAACTTATATCCCTGTGTGTGTAACTGAGGTATCAGCGCATCGTTATTGTTCTAAAACAGAAGGATTCATTTGCCTTTCACATTGACCAAGGTCCCCCCCCCCGGATCGTCCCAGCTGCAGTTCCAATACATTCTACTAAATCAGTCCCACGACACCATAACGCTCCTTTTTCTGTTCCCTCCACTGCTCCGACTTCATTTAGACCTATGTCATGTACACGTTCCAGCTGACGATAAATTGCTTTCAACGTACACCTGCTGACAACAACCAACTCAAATTGTGCCTGCGCACGAGTGCGTTTCAAGGGTAACGGGCCCCGACGTACAAACAAGTCTCTTGATCACGCTGAGCCACAACAAAACAGAACAGGACTACACACAGAGACAGGAGAGCCCCCCTCTCTGTATTTGTGGCAAGTAGGGCAGAGCAGATTGCAGAGCAAAGTGCTGAGCTTTCCACAGCCGTTGTTCCCTGCAGGACTTGGCGAGGTCCTTTTTCACAGCATGACAGTGCAGTGCAAAATGGCGCTATACTAAAGCCGGGTCCATTAGACTACAAGTTGAGAATAAAAAAAAAATAAAATAAAAAGTCTCTCACATCAACATTCAATACAAAAACAATAAACAAAAGAGATTGGCAAAGACTCAAGGTAGAAAGGAACTCACCCCCACCCACTCCTGTCAGAGCAAACACATAGAACATGACGAGTAACGGCAACAGACGACGGAGGAGGGTGGGTTGGAGGTTATCGAGGAACAAAACAAATCACGTGAAATATTCAGTGAACGTGGTATTTTAAATCTTTGTAGTAAAACTAATTCTTAACTTGTATTATTATTAGAACAATTTCTTAGAAAAACTGAAAATATCAGGAGCATCTCTGTCCTAACACCCAACTCCTCCTACAGCAACTCTTCTTCTCCTCAATACAAATGAAGGCTTAGTTGGCCAGCACAACAGGCTGGAAGGACTGGCTGGGATACTGCAGATTGTAGCTTCCTAAACCCTCAACAAATGGTGGCTTCTCCATGTAAGAGATTCCTCCGTTGCTGCTGATGATGCCCACATTCTGGGCAGGAGGAGGGCTGGAGAAGGGATCGAAGGACGGATGGGTGTTGACGGTGTGGGGGGGCTGGAAAGGGCTGGCGTGAGGTTGCATGGGCTGGGTGTCAGCATCGAAGTAAAGTGGGCCTGGGGATCCTGGGTAGACAAACTCTTTGGCGTTGGGAGAAAGCTGGCTGGGGATGGGACCTCCGAGGGAGTGCAAGGAGAGAGACAGTGGCTTGTGCTTGAGCAGCTCTGGTGTGGAGATGGTGGTAGGAGAGCGGGAGAGCATCCTCTGGGTGGGTGGTACGACAACCCCAGAGCTGGCTGGTGACCCGGCGCCGCTGCACTTCTTCATCTTGGTCGAGCCGAATTTAGTGGCAGCGAAGGTGGCGGTGGTGAAGGTGATGGGTTGAGGGCGGGCAGCAGGAAGAGCGGAGGGTGGCTGCTGAGCAGCAAGGTAGGACAGGCCACCGCTGGGAGGAGAGGGAGTAGAGGTGTTGGAGGAGTGGGCGACAGGGTCGGTGGGTGTGCTGGAGCTGGGGTAGCTGAAGAGCCCTGGGCAGGACTGCGCAGACAGAGGGGTTGGAGAGCTGGAGTGGGATGGCATGAGGGCAGGAGACGCCTGACTTCCGATCGGCACAAAAACCTGAGCATCCGGGTTAAAACCTAGATTCTTGGCCTCTTCTGCCTCTGCGTCTGCTTTTCCCTCTCTGATCACTCCTTCAGCCCTCTCGCTGTCACAGCCGAGGCCTGGGGGGTCCTCCAGGTAGAGCACCTTCACCGCCCCCTTCTCTCCAATCTGGTAGGAGACCTCATAAGGGTCGATCCACACGCTGAGCTCTGCGGGAACATTTGCACGCACTTCCTCTGTGTCCAGTCCACTTCTCTTGGCAGCCAACTCCACCACTGGGTCTCTTGGTGCCCCCAGATGGATGCAGCGGAAGGCAGAGCCTCGTAGAGGGGCTTCTGGGTACCAATGACCCTCAAAACGAGACACCAGTATCCTCTCCAGCTCCTCACCGAACAGGTCAGCTCGACGGCGAGGCAGCTTGTTGTACAGGTAGGACACGATGAAGTTGAGGGCAACCTTCACTTCTAGATGCATGGCTGCACCGGGCTAGCGCCGTCTTGGGAGCAAAGGGTTAAAAATGATGGTGCTGAAAGTGAGATGATGCAACTGTAACTAGGAGTTTTTTTCCCTCTGGCTTATTGTAAAGTGTATGATTCTTTTAGTGTCATCATGGTAAAGGCACCTTGAAGACGAGGTCAGCAGGTTGCAGGCTGGTTTTTGCCGCCAAATATGTCCGTGATGTTTTCAGGTCCCAACTGTGGAGACAAAACAGAAAAAAAACAGTCAGTATATCTGACAAGAACGTGAGTAGTTTTGTTTTTATTTAACTGATATGTAGAATCACAATAGTAGTATCTGATGGACAGAGAAAGCTTTGGTTATATTCTGGTGTCACCAGAATAAACAGACTTTCAAATAGAAATGAAAACTTTTTTATTTTACTTTTTTATATTGAAGAACGAATTTACTGTAATTTGTAATTTTGTTTTAAAGAATATATTCCCTAAACATTAAAAAAAAACAAAGACACAAACGCACACAAACATTACCTCACATCACAATAAAGAAATGCTGCTAATGAAGACACTTTATATCACAATCAACAAACTAATACACAAGATCCTGGTGGAACAGTTTAGTAAATGTATGAGTTGAGTAAACAACGGGTTCAGAAGATTATTTGAACATCTCAGGCCTCCATACATACGGAGATAAGTTACAGCAGGATGAAGTGTCGCTGCTTCATACAATGTCAACAGAGGCCCAATGTAATGACTTTAAGGATTATTAATATCAATTAGCAATCGTTTCTATAATATGACAATAGTACAGTATATGTGTTGGATAAATGGATACATATGAGGGACGTGTGGGCAAAATTTTCTAGTTTCACCAAATCTATATACTGTACGTTTTGTCAGCAGTGCACAGACTTATTTACACAACAACCATTTCTATTTCAGTAACACACAACTGTGACAAATGTTTTGTGTTTTATATCAGCTGGTTCTATCTGCGGCAGGATGTTCTGATTGATGTAACAGATGCTATGTTTTGGGCTTCATAAATCCTTTATAATCTGAATCTGATCTCATGGAGTGGCTGCTGCTTAATGCTGCAACTCAGTCACACAGCAGCCATTCATCACCACAAAGAGTCAAGCTGAAAAGAAAGATTACATGCAGGAAGAAGGGGGGGGGCAACAACATGAGTCCCTGAGGAAGAAGTATAAAATGGCAGGACAGTTAATCGACTTCACAGAACACCATGTCCCACCATGCAATGCGCACGATCACCCTCCACCCCCTACGCACACACACAAACAATTCACTCACATCCCCTGCCAGATGGGGATTCGGCAGCTAAGATTAGAAAGACGCCTCCGATTAAAGACAATTCTAATGTTATTACAGATAAAGCTTCAACGGCTGGATGCAGGGCTGAGGGAGTGACAGCTCAAGATGAGATTCACATTTTCCTTCTGCATGAAAAAAGGTGACATTGAAGGGTAAGATGGGGGTTGGTTAGGATGGGCTATAAATAGGACCCCATTTTGCATCATCTGTGGTGCAAATTCCTCTCTATCACCTGAATTAAAAATGATTTGAAGTGAATGTGGAAAAAGATCTTTGAGCACAAGAAAATCCATCAGTCCATCACCTGCAAACAGCCATCATCACTGAAAACCTTGTGCACACACACACACACACACACAGCTATGCTACCTACAGAATCTGCTGCATTTTGTTCCTCTCATTACAAAAAGGCAACAGCAAGAAACACAAGCCCCAATGTCATTCAATGACATTAGAGGGATATCTCAGTTAATATATTACATTTATTGTTTAACGAACGCAATAATTGTTCTAAATCATAAACAACAGCTTGTAATTTAATTTAAAATATTATTAATCTCCTCCTAACCATGCACATTTGTATCCTTCACCTGCAAATTTGTTACACAACTTGAAGGAGGTGGTTTCGTTTTTACATGCCAGTTCTTGTGGATCAGAGCCATAGCACCATCTATAGTGCTATTTTTGTTTACATGGACTCATTATCAGAGCTGCAAACGTGTGACAGTGTGGGCTGCAAAGCATCCACAACAAGTCAGGGTTTTAACTGTAAAGCAGCAGATTCACAGTGATCTCACAACAAGCACAAGCTACAATACATATATAAAAATAAAATCTCATTTAGAAGTAATACGCCTGAGAGTTAACGCAATATATATATATATATATATATATATATATATATATATACAGAGAGAGAGAGGCCTGTGTGGACGGAAAGGTCACCGTTTACACAAATCTCAACATAATAGAAGGTGATAATTACTGATTTCCCCTCTTTGGTCTTATTGAATCCCACTGAGCTTTCTGCAATGTATTTAAACATTTGGTTATTTATAGACACACTGAATAGGGAATATGATGCACGTCTACCAGTCAGATAATGGAAGATTAGTATGTAAGAAGAGGGAGACATTAGAAAACATGAAGCAGGTTTGACTGTGTGGTGGCAGGCTGAGATAATAGAGGCAGCAGGGTCTACCTGGGGATTACTGCCATATGTCAGTCAAAAGGCAGTGGGGCAGAAAGGACACTGGTTTAGCTGACATGCAGGTGGAGAGTCCCTGCTTGCCAAATTGTCACTGTAAATTAAATTATAAAGCTAATTAAGTGGCGAGGAGCCTGTCGACCGAGTATGTGCACCGAGTCCCTCTCTTCAGCATAAACAACCCCGAAAAACAACGAATAAAAAAATAAATAAATTAAAAACAGAGAATAACCGTGACAGCTGGACAGAGCTGGACATGGTCACGTCTGCTAATATGTAAATATAAATAAATATATATTAACATAACGGGCTCAAGACAAAGACAAATTCAACGGCTGAACCAATACGGTTATTTATTATTGGCAGCGCGTTAACCAAAGCTTCTGGAAGAAAACAACACACACACACACACACACACACACACACACACCAACACACACCAACATGCAACAGTGAAAACACAGGCCTGTGAGGACACGAGAATAAAACAAGGCTGATGCAGCCGCCGACAGTTAATTACTCACCTACCGTTACTGATGCACGAGCTTGGCTTATACTCCTGCCCTTCTTTATGGTTTAAATTCCCTCGTGGTGAATCGGTTTTCAAAACGTTTTTTTTTTTTTTTTTTTTGACTCGTCGGTTCAGATGCTGATCAGTAGATTTTTTTTTCGTATCGTTGTTTTGTTTTTTTTCTGCTGCCCCAAATTTTCTGATGGCTAAACGGTTTCCAGTTAGTCTTCGGCTGACAGTTTGCATGGAGGGTCCAGAGAAACTTTACTGTTTGACAACCCGGCGTATTTATACACTGTGACTCGCCCACACCCCCGTGACGGCAGGCACTACTTTCGTCACATCATAACTGCTGCTGCTTTTTAAAAATTTTATTCTATATTTTCTATATTTATCACGTCTATGTTCGTGTCATCAGATCATTAAAATTACATACATTAACTATATACATTTTTAAGATAATATAATATGTTAATAATACGAACACAAGGACTGATTTAAAAACAAAACATAAAAATAACTCACTTTTTAAACATAACGTCAGTCCATTGTCTTTCAGTGAAAATTACAAAAAAAAAAAAACAAAAAAGACGTCTTCGTCCTCGTATAAAATCACAGTTTTTCCAACAGGCTCTAGTTTATTTGGCGGCAGGATATTTGTAGTTTCCTTGGATGCTGGACATTTTGCTAAAAATATAAGCAGTGATAGCAACAGAGTCTCTATTGGCTGAGATGGGGGAGGACCCACAGATTATAGGGCTGCGGAGTCCCTCCAACCAACCAAACCATCTGACTTTCACCACAGGCTTGTGGGAAATGATGTTCTTATCACTAAATGATGTTGATTCGAGCTTTATTGTGCATGCACACGATTATACAGTTATTTTTTTTACTTTGAGATCAGGCTGATACAGTATCATAGAGGTTAGACTGTGATTATGGATTATATACGTCCACCAATCCATTATCTATACTGCTTATCTGCTGAAGGCTGGAGCCAAGGATTACACACAGTATACATGCCTATATACACTTTGTATATGTACATTGTACAAATGTGAGTCATACGTTTAAGGTTTTTTTTTTTTTTTTTTTTACAATTAATTGCTTGATAATTTTTCGTTATTTGAAGAGTCTTACATAAAATAAAGATGTAAAAATATCCATTGCTGGAATACAATTACTATTACTAAACTATCATTTTTAAAATAAGGAATTAAAATGATACAATTTGGAAGCAGATAGTTAAACTGAACCTTTGAATAATGTCCTTTTTTAGATTAGTTAACTTAAGTTATGTCCTAGAGTTTAAGCTATTTTTACAAGTGAATAGAGCATTTCATACTGCAGTAAGCTATAATAATGTACTCATTCATTACATACATCATATTATATGTGATATTATATTATGGATTATGTATATAGAGTACATATGGGGATGGAAGCACTGAGAGAAGCAGCCACATAAATGCTCCGTTAATGTCTCTGCATTCCTGCATTCACAATGTACTTAAAGTACAATAAAAGTAAAAGCAGCAGAAAGTTATGCAGCAGAATGGCCCCTGTCAAAGTGTTATATTATATTATTGGATTAGTATCACTGCTGTATAAGCAACACTTTAATGCAGTGTTTTTGTGTAGGTGATGCTAATGGAAAAGTGATTATGAGTAAAAAAAAAAAAAAAAAAAAAAAAAAAATTCAAATAAACTTGGCTGAGAAAGAGCACTGTTTTTGAAGGATAGATAAATAATTATTAAAAATAAGGGGAATTACCCAAGTACAGTTAAAAAATGAAAGAAATTAAAAGATTATATATATGTTTATGCTATATGTTGTATAATAATAATAAAATCAGTGTAAAAAAGGTAAAATCGCGGACTTAAGACAGTGACGTCACATTAAAGCGACACGCATCTTTGTCAGTGAACAAAATGGCGTCTTACTGTTTGACTGTTACTAAGCTGCGGGTAAGAAAACATTATTTTACTATTCCAGAGCGTTTTAATTGTCCTGACGTGGAGTAGAAATGTGGCAGCAGATATTCTCTACTGTGCGGTCCAGCAGCCATCACGTTTGTTTGTCCGCCGGCTGGTTAGCTTGGAGCGGAGTACGCACTGAGCCGCTGTCGGTCACTGTGTCCCCGTTTGACTCCGAGTAGCGACGCGTTGTAATGTTTAGAAACCACACCTGATCTGACGACTACCAACGTGAACTCGTGTTATTACTAGTAACGGTATCTAATCCAGACAACAAGACAGTTTAACAGTGTCTGTAATGGCGTTTAGCGTCTTGGTGTTTACAAGGTGATTCAAGGTTACGGAGTTTGTGACAGGCTGCTGTCAACAGAGACTGATGCTGAGTGTTTCCGGACCCGTGTGAATTATAGTGAATTATAACACAATCTTCTCTTTTCTGTAATAATGTGTTTGCTAAAGGATGTACACATCCTGTGCTGAGTTTTTGCTTTTTCCTTTAATTTTTAAATCTATAATGTTTTATTCATTATTCACACATTTTGATTTAACAACATTATAAAAATAAATATAGAAATGCTTAATGTATGTGTCTTTTAAACAGATATATGGTAAAAAAGCAAACACTAGAAACAATATGTATGAGTGTATGTGTAAAATATGTAATATATTCTTCACACAATAATGGATTTTAGTGATTTTGAAACTTTTTGGACAAGCCTCAGGTATTTTGGTTGAGTTGTCTTGAGAGCAGGTTATAGCTTCAGCCCTGAATGTTCATACAGACAGATTTTCATTGAAACTCGTTACTGTCAAAGTTTAGAGAGTTTTAGGATTGTTTCCACATTGCCACCATCTTTTATGACTTGTATGAATGTTTAGAATAACCCAAGTAGAGTTTGTATGACTCAACAGAAATTTTCCTCATTCAGCCTTAACCTAGCCTGTAGTTTGGAGGCAGTAGATATCCCCAAATCACTGTTTTGGAAATTAAATACATATAATTCAGTATAATTGTTGAATCACAGAACCCCTAATCCTAAACCTTAACATCATGTTATAGAGCTGCTGTAATATATGTCAATTAAATATTTCATGGAATCAAAATATAATATAGATATAATATATATCTATATTAGATATATACAACTGTTTATCCCATAAAATAAACACAGTGTTTTCACACAAATGATGTTAGTGTCCAGCAGTAATCTTGCAAAGATTTATTCGGTCTACACAGTTGTTTGCGACTGAAGTACAGGATCCCTCTCAATACTTACTGTAGGTCATAGTTTTCTTGGCATTTCTTGTCCAGTGGAAGATAAGCTTTTAACTTTCCTCATCTGTTTTAGTCCCTGGTCATGTGTTCCTATTCTTTCATAATTTCCACTAGTTATTATGTAACTCCTAACTTAATGTGTTGGACCTAAAGTCCACAGTAAAACTTATATGGTGTTACTTCTCTGAATTGTATTATTTTACCTCTGGTCTAGCTGGCCCTTGGAACCGGGGCGAGGCGTTATCATGTCTCCACAGTCTGCAGCGCCAAAGCCAAAGTGGCTATGAGCCGCTTTGAACCTAACTCCAGCATTAACTATGAGAAGATGCACGAGAACATCAACACTGTACGCAGAAGGTCAGCAGCAGTCATCCTTCTCAATAACACACATGCGCATAAACAGAGTCTGTGTTGATTGCAGTTAAGCTCATGAGTAATGGCTGGCGTTTGTTACAGCTGCACAGTAAATCTTGTGACATTTACAGTGTTGATGTGTCAGGGCTAGAGGCGCCAAGGAGCTAACTTTGGATGACCTGGACTTCCCTCTTGCTTAGTTCAACACATGCTGTAATCCAGGAACAGGAAATCCCTTTGTCCTCAAACACTGTTTGTTAGTCTTTTTGTTCCAAAATGATAAGTTCAAGCATTAAAGTACAATCTCAGGAAGTAAAATTACCCTTCATGTGAACAGAAACACTATTCCAGTCTTTTGTCAGTTTCCACTTCTCTAAACAGTATAAAGAGGAAACATGGTTTATCTGATTCAAAATATAACATATATTTTCCATGCTTTTCCACCAATCTACCCCCACCAGGCTCAGCAGGCCTCTCACTCTCTCGGAGAAGATTGTGTATGGTCACCTGGATGACCCAGCCGGGCAGGAGATCGACCGTGGCCGCACATATCTGCGCCTGCGTCCAGACCGCGTGGCTATGCAGGACGCTACAGCTCAGATGGCAATGCTTCAGTTCATCAGTAGCGGTCTGCCTGAGGTGGCTGTTCCCTCCACCATCCACTGTGACCACCTGATTGAGGCTCAGATTGGGGGAGCTCAGGACCTGCAGAGGGCTAAGGTGAGGAGTAATGTTTACACTGTACATACATTTTATGGGACTGTCATGAGTTGTAATCACCATTACCAACAGTAGAAAATATGGTTTTGTCATTATATCATCTCATGGGGCGCATGTTGCGCCTCTGCTGTGACACTGGCCTCCATTTTACTGTGCAATCAGATCAGACAAGCAACAGTCAAGGAGCTTTTTGTATTTTATCTGCTGATTTTATTACCACAAATGTTAACAGGCTACTTTACATGTAGCAGTCACAGTTCATCTAGTTTAAAAAATGGACAAATACTGGTTATTTTCAGGTTAAGACGACTGGAGCTGGTCCATTTTTATTACAGCCAGTCACATACACACACAAGCACATTTGATTCTCTCAAGGATAGACAACAACACTAAGCCTTTGTGCTTGCAAATGTGTATTTGATATCAGCTTCATAACATCCCATCAATGTGTTGGCAAGATGCAGTAACAGCTTCATAAGTTTGTCCTCTGGCTTTAGACTCAGTTTATTATGAGATTTTGTCAGTTAGCACAGAGAGTGAAAGAAGAGCCAATCTATTTTGAGTTTCGTTGCTTGCTGCAGTGTATTTTAAACAAACAGGGTTGCATTGTTTTTTGTCAACATTGTTTATTCTCATAGGCACCAGCCTGTAACAGTTTTCTGTGGACACAATAGATATTACGCAGGGTTTGTCCAGTGTCCTGCAAGCTTGTTGACCCGCAGTATGAGTGGTGCCTCACCCCTTGGGCACTGCAGCCGGGTTTATTCTTTTTTTATTTACCTCAGCAGAAGCCCTAACTCTGCCCTAATTACCATTAATGCAGGAGGTGAACCAGGAGGTGTACAACTTCCTTGCAACTGCTGGAGCCAAATATGGAGTTGGCTTTTGGAAGCCAGGCTCAGGGATCATCCATCAGGTAAAGTGCACTGATTTATAATGATGCTATATGTAGCCTTTCTGACTTCTGTACACCTCATAGTGCTGAGAGAATAGTCACATAAGCATTCTGTAATAAATTCTCATCAGTGAACAAGCATCATTGTACACTGTCACCATACAGTTCCTTCCTGAAAGTATTTGTGCCAGAGCAGCTTCTAGAGATGTAATGCATTTAAATAACAATCGAGCATTCTTTAAGGTCACACGGGGAAAATGTACAACTTACTGTGAAATGTCCTTTCTTTGGCCAGATCATCCTGGAGAACTATGCCTACCCTGGAGTGATGCTGATTGGTACCGACTCCCACACTCCTAATGGCGGCGGCCTGGGTGCCATCTGTATTGGAGTCGGTGGAGCTGATGCTGTGGATGTCATGGCTGGAATCCCCTGGGAGCTCAAGTGTCCCAAAGTGAGTTTCCTGGCATTATCTGCTATCTAATGATAACTTTCAGTGTCCACCCCCTGTCATAAACAAAATGTGACCACAAATAGTCTCTTATTTGTTATTTCAATTTATCTGACACCTGTGTGCTTTTCTCCTTCAGGTGATTGGAGTGAAGCTGACAGGAACCCTATCTGGTTGGACTTCTCCGAAGGACGTCATCCTGAAGGTGGCCGGCATCCTGACAGTGAAGGGCGGCACTGGAGCCATCGTGGAGTATCACGGACCTGGAGTTGACTCTATTTCTTGCACTGGTAAAGATGAAATAAATCACTAACTGTCTTGCTTGAATATGTTATACATTACTATAATTGTAGCACAGCATGATTTATCCTATGATTAAAATAACACAGGAATGGCCACTATCTGTAACATGGGAGCTGAGATTGGAGCCACTACGTCTGTTTTCCCCTACAACCACCGCATGAAGACTTACCTAGAGAAAACCGGCCGTGAAGGTCAGTCATTTACTATTTTTTTCTGTCTCTGTTTAGTTTTTATTCATTGTGTCTTACCTCCAACTTTGTCTTCATCCCCTGTCAGAAATTGCCTCAGTGGCTGATCAGTTCAAAGACGACCTGGTTCCGGATAAGGGCTGTGAATATGATCAGGTCATTGAGATAAACCTGAGCGAGGTGAGTTTAAACACTTTATATTAATGACATTAATGACATGATAATTAATGACAGTTATTTATTTATTGCTGCTGACCCTGATAAGTAAACCAGAAATGTACATGGTTATGATAATGAATGAGATAATAAGCTCAAGTGCTTATTTGGGTTTTTCTTTTAAAAATTTCCAAATCAGAAATCAATATTTATAGCATATGAAACACGTCCCATATTATTCAAATGATAACTGTCCTTCATTCTACCTGGTTTCCATCCTCGACAGTTGAAGCCCCACATCAACGGACCATTCACTCCTGACCTGGCCCATCCCGTGTCTGAAGTTGGGGCCACAGCTAAGAAGAACGGCTGGCCCCTGGAGGTTAAAGTTGGTCAGTATACATGATGCAGCCATATTGCCTGACAAATATATATATATATATATATATATATATATATATATATATATATATATATTAGTGCTACGTCTTATAAAACTGGATGTATTTTTTCTCTAGCTGTATTATTGACCAGATATGATTAGATCACATTACAGCTGTGTCATGTAGCTAGTAATTTTCCACAGTGACTTCACAGAATGAGTACTGTACACAGTATAATTCCAGTCATTGACAGAATGAGTATATTATAATTATCATGATCAAGTGTATAATTATAGGCTTCCTTGATTTTAGTGTTTTTTTTCTCAGCAATTTTCCCCCTATTTCATGCACATAATGTGTTATTAAACTAGATGAGTACTTCCGATTGGCCAATGTAACTTTATACCTGTGTATCTTTTCTTCTTTCTCCTCTTATAAACATGTAACTTGTCTCTTATTTCAGGTCTGATCGGCAGCTGCACCAACTCAAGCTATGAAGACATGGGCAGAGCAGCCTCTGTGGCCAAACAGGCTCTGGATAAAGGTCTCAAGTGCAAGGCCCAGTTCACGGTCACCCCTGGTTCTGAACAGATCCGGGCCACTATTGAGAGAGATGGATATGTGAGTCAGAATCTCTGTGATGTTTTTTATTATTATTGTATAAGGCTTTTATATAATTCATTGTCTGAAAAATGGAGGAAGTGATTTTTTTAAAACTAGTGTCTCTGTTCTAGGCCAAGATCCTTAATGATGTTGGTGGAATCGTACTCGCTAATGCTTGTGGACCCTGCATAGGACAATGGGACAGGTGTGCACTTTTTCTGTAAAGCATAATTTTGGTCTTGTAGAAAATGTACTGAGTAGAGGGTGAAGATCAGATTAAAAAAATCCTGTGAGTGATGACGTTTATATAAAAAGCTCTGTGTTTTGTTTTTCTTCAGGAAGGATGTGAAAAAAGGAGAGAAGAATACTATCGTCACATCTTTCAACAGGAACTTCACTGCCAGGAACGACGCTAACCCAGCAACTCACGCTTTTGTCACCTCCCCTGAGGTAAGACGGATTACCTCAGGGAAGTGTTGAACCTCAAACAAAATATAAGCTCAGCAATTCATCATTTCACAAGCAAATAGAGTGAATCACAGTAGCACATAGCAGCAGTGTGGTAGTGAAGTTGTCAGAGTGGCTGGTTTACCACTTTACCTTTAAGTGGGAAGAGATGGGAGCTATTTCACTGCTGACGTTGACGAACTGGATTGTAATTCAATGTAGATTGTTACTGCCTTGGCTCTTGCCGGGACCCTCAACTTCAACCCTGAGACCGACTTCCTCACTGCTCCTAATGGAGACAAGTTCAAGTTGGAACCTCCCACTGGTGATGAGCTTCCCTCCAGAGACTTTGACCCAGGCCAGGACACCTACCAGCACCCACCAACTGAGAGCAGCTCAGTCAAGGTAAAGTTTTCACTTCTGACAATTCATAGAGCTGCTTACAATTCTGTTGAGATGAGCATCTTCTTTCTCTTCCCAATAAAACTTCACGCCAAACGTCAAACTTATTAGTAACTTAATATCTCATCTCATCCTGATTTCAGGTGGATGTGAACCCCTCCAGCAACCGTCTGCAGCTGCTGGAGCCTTTTGACAAGTGGCATGGAAAAGACCTGGAAGACATGAGGGTCCTCATCAAGGTGAGCAGGAAATGGAAGGAAGTTGTGATATGCAAATGTAAGGGAGAGTTAGCAAATGCTTGATTAACTGCATTATAATTGTCAACAGATCAAATCAGATCATATGTAAAGAAGTGTGAGATGGATTATACCTGCGCCTTAAAGATCAGTTTTTGTCATGAACACGTCATTTGGCCTCACTGTTGCTCTGAGTCATATTTACCTTCATTAGATTGAACATGAGCAATTGAAAATACTCACAGCAACAAATGTAGATTAATGATTAATTCACAACTAAAAATAGTCTGAGTGATTGAGCCTTTTTTATTGAAATTTTTTTTAAAGATTTATTTCTTCAGAGGAAAGAGTAGACTTTATATAGACAATGATGTATGAAAATTAATTAAACTCAATTCCTTCTACTTTCCACGTCTTTCTTCTACTCACTCCTCCTTCTCTCTCCTCTGCTGCTGTAGGTGAAGGGAAAGTGCACCACTGACCACATCAGCGCTGCCGGGCCCTGGTTGAAATTCCGTGGTCACCTGGACAACATTTCCAACAATCTACTGATCGGTGCAGTCAACACTGAGAACGATGCCGTCAACAAAGTCAAGAACCAGCTGACAGGGGAGTTCGGAGGTGTGCCGGATGTGGCTCGCCACTACAAGGTGAGTTTGACAGAGAATTGTGCCTGTTGAGTATTTGTTTTACATTCTCTGGTGATTGAGTGATTCAAGTGGCATATGAAACTATTAAACTAAGCCTTGTAGAAAAAGTCTTTTGTTTGTTCGTTTGTCTATCATATATTTCCTGGGTAACCTGTTTCCCAATTCCGTATTTAACACTTTATTTGTCTCAAGCTTATTTAAAGCAGTTTGGATTACCTTGTATTGATAGATTCTGCAAAAATAAACTTATTCAATTACTGTTTAACTTTATGACGCAGGCCAATGGAGTGAACTGGGTGGTGGTTGGAGATGAGAACTATGGAGAAGGATCCAGCAGAGAACATGCTGCTCTGGAGCCGCGACACCTTGGAGGACGAGCTATTATCGTCAAGAGCTTTGCCAGAATCCACGGTAAGTTTCAGAAAAACACATGCAAACATCCATCTGAACCATCAGAGCTATTTCTGGCATCTCTAGAGTCATGTGCAGTTTTATTACGCTTACACTCAAACTGTTAATTAATTGTCTTTAGCAAAAGTAAAAAGTAAAAGAAACTTTATTGTGATAGTTACTAAGCATCATGGGACTGCTGCTAGGAGAGAAGCTCATACTTGCATGTGTTGTTTTCCATGACCTTGTATTTCTGTGTAACAGATATGCTCCTGTCAGACAGAACCTCTCTCTGGTTACTTGATGGATGGACCCATATGAGTCAGTATATTTCTGTGTTTTTTTTTTCATCTTTCTTTTCTTGCTCACAGAGACTAACCTGAAGAAGCAGGGCCTGCTGCCGCTGACTTTTGCCGACCCCAACGATTATGACAAAATTCGCCCCAATGACAAGATTTCAATCATTGGCCTGAAGTCCTTTGCCCCCGGCAAGGTGAGCAATTACTCTGCACTGATGAAACATTGATCCAGAGTACAGCCCAGCTGCTTCTAACGTTATCTTAAGACTAAGACAAACTAGGTAGATGACTGACACATGAATCATGTTCCTCCTGTGTCCCTTTACAGCCCTTGACAGCAGTGATCAAGCACAGCGATGGCAAGCAAGAGACCATCTCTCTGAACCACACCTTCAATGACACACAGATCGAGTGGTTCAAGGCTGGCTCTGCCCTCAACAGGATGAAGGAGCTGCAGTAGTTGTTGAGAGGACGAAGTCGGAGCCTGCAGGGGCCAATGAGAAGCCTTGGAGTGGGTCATGAAGGGTAGAAACACGGGCCTAGAGAGGGGGCTTCACAAAGAGGGAGAGATGATCTGAACGGTAGATGGTAATCAGGTTTGAGGTAGTGATAGCTGCAGTTGTGCTTAGTTAAAGAAAGAACACACACACAAACACACACGCACACACATAAGGTCGCTGTACAGATGAAAAGCGCACACACACATACACACGAGCACTTACATGCACATACAGGATTACTGTGAAAGCACTCCTAGTCGACAAGCAGACATGAATTCACTCAAACAAGCGCGCACAAGTGAAGCTTAGCACGTGTGTGTCTGTTATACTGTATTTTTTGCACTAGCAGCACTCCTCAGTTTTAATAGCGATCATTATTTTTCTTTTAGCCTTCGGTTGACCTTTTCATGCACAGTTGCACATCTTTTTCCATCTTTCTCCAGGACGGTACTCTTCCTATTTTTGTGATTCATTGGTATCACTACTATATTTCTCTAAAGTGGAAGTTTCACAAAATGTCATTCCAAGTTCATTGCCACAGAAACAAGCTTGTTGAAATAGTTGCTCGTAATCATCTACACTGTAAATCATCATCCGTTAACATATTTATCAGTGTACAGATCTGATTCAGATGAAACAGATGTTATTTAAAAAGCTGACAAACTATTTAACAGCTTTGTACTCCACTCCAAGACAAAACAGTTCTTGTTTGTCATCATACCTCCTCTTTAATCTTTTTCCATCCAAACAGCCCATTAAGCTGACTGAGTTGTTCAGTTCAGACGAATGTACTTTTCCTTGATACTTTTATTGACTTGAGAAAATGTCTCTTGGTCACTGTTGATTTGAACCTCACTGTAAACAAAGTACCGGGCTCATTTATGTTAAAAGTATTCAGGCTGCGCATTTGTTGCACTTTCCATTTTCCTCAGCCAACACATGAATCTCTATACACGCCCTGCTCTTCTTCTCATGCGCACATGCTCATGCTCTGTCTTTCCGTGCCACATAACACCCCATTGTCTGAAAACATTTCTATGTGGTTGTCTCTCTCTTTACTAGGACAACAAACCAGAGCACATACTGCTGTTGTGTTATCACTGGCCTGCCATTTTATTCCCCCTACATTTGTGCTTCATTGTGTGTGTGTGTGTGTGTATTTGTGTGTGTTATGTGTGAGAAGCATGATTGTTTTTATCAGGTTAACACTGGTCTGTAACATTGGTCTGTGTTTGCATCTGACCCTCTTTGCTCCTGCTGCCTCTCTTTCTGTATTGATCAGTCTAGTTCACGGTGTCCAAACCAAAACCTGATATTTGGTTAAATCAGCAGTAATTAGGTTTGTGTTGCTGTAGACAGTAAAGCTGAAATGAAATGAGCAGGAGTTTTACGGAGATTGGGGTATAGAGTATAGAGAAAAAAATCTTCTCAGAAGTGAAAAAAAAGCAGAAGTGTGTCATAAAAACTTTTACTAAACAGCCACAATCGTATTGTGTCACCTTCTGCACTTCCTCATCCTCAGTCTTGACATCCCAATTAAATTAAATCCTCTGGAGCTTCACAAGTCAGTTGGTCACCCAGCACAGACAATATATAGATGTTACATTATGTTGTTTAGGTTTTGGCTGTTTTTTAAGTCCCAATTTCTCAGTTAGTTCTCGGTATCATCTGGAGCTGCTGGCGTGTGAAATTGCCTTGTGTAGCTGTAATGGGAGATGAAAGCCTGTGTTTGTCTTTGAGCTGAATGTTTTTTCAGGTTGGGGGTTGGTCTTCCTCAGCATGGGAAGGCCTGCTGTTTTCTTACATAAACTAACGCACAATCTAGTGTCCAGTGGCCTGTACACTAGCACTTTGTAGTTTGTAGGTGTGCTTTGTTATGTGGTGTTATTTTTCTGCAACATGTTCCTCTTCAGATTACTCTGCTGTGTGTGACTCTATAGGACTGTCATTTAAACTTTATTCTCACTCGTCACGGTCTGTGAGTTTTCAGATAGTAGAAATATATAGATTCAAGATCATAATTATATATAAACCAGAGTCTTGTCATGATGTAGTGTGCACCACTGAAACATTGTGGTTATATATATTGTGGGCATAGTTTTATTTGGTTGTTGCTGCTACGTGGGAGTACTGCTGGTCCTCTGTGTTCAGTTCCCCTCATCATGCAGAGAGTCTAAGTTTGTCCCGTAACTTCTTCAATCTGCTGTTGCAGAAGTAATTTTTTTTTTTTTTTGATTAATCCGATGCTAAATGTACTAAAAAGGCACAAAGTCTGGACCTGTATGTAAATCATGTGATATATAACTGCACTTTGTATAGGGATGTGTACATAAATAATAAATCTATATATGAATATATAAGTAGAGGGAGAGAAAAAGAGAGAGAGAACGACGATGTATGCTGCCTGTTATTAACCATTAACCAGCCAATAACTCTGGTTTTCATTAAACTGAGTCTCCATTAATCTGATGGTTTCACAGATCAGCCGACGTGTGATTTGTGGGTTAAAAACAAAAACACAGATATTTGACTGTAGCTTCTCTTTGCTGCTTGGCATTGAGACTGAAAAGGGACTTGTTATTTTTAGGAAAGTGACAAAAGCAGCAGCCAAAATTAAAAAAGACTCAGATCACTCCTTCGTAGGGTAAACTGTTTATAAACTTCGACTGCTCTTCACAGAAGAATCATCACAAAAGAAAACGGTTTGATTCCCTCATGAAGTTAATGTTTTTAATTGTTAATCATTTCCATTCCATCTATGAGATTTACTGCCAAAGATGCCTAAGGAAAGTGTTGAAAATTAACGTCACCCAGGGGTCATGTTTGAAAAATCACAATTTCTACTATTCACCAGAATTCACCAGGATCTTAGAAAAAAATTAATTTGATCCTCATCTTTCTTCTGTTGGCACAATTTACAATCCTCGTCAAACATTTAGCTCATACTGAAATTATAAGAGGCTGTATTGATGTGTACTTGTTCAGGCCTTATTTACACCACCATTGTAAACAGCGTTGTTGTTAACTGACAAATCAAATGATGTTGCTAATGAAGGCGTATGTGATGGCGTGCCCTTTGTGTCATATTGTACTCAGTCATCCACAAAACGGTTTGTTTTGCTGATTTGATCCAGCAGATAAAAACGAGTATTAATATCAATAACTGATGTTATTTCATGGTGATAGATCTTCTCACACTCCTGTTCCAGCATTGAACTTGATTTTTGTAAATGTAGATGATTTGAAATGCCTGCAGTTTTGTAGCTTGCGAGATTTAAATTAAGTTGACATTTGCGATATAAACATTAAATTAATAAAGATGCAAATCTGAACTTTATGTTTTTGTGTTTTTATTTGTTTTAATATGAGAATCTGTGATTGTCAGTATGCTGGTACCATGTATATAATTAGATTAAGATTGTGAGAATAGGATTTTGGTTATTTCTGTTAATTTATTTAAATAACTGTCCTATTAGCTATATATATGTATATATGTGTGTGTGTGTGTGTGTATATATATATATATATATATATATATATTCAAAAGTATGTGTGAATGAAGAACATAAATGAAGGTTAACGAAAGGTTATAATTAAACAACAAAGGTTAATTATATAAACAGTAATGCATACAAATATTCTCATCTAATAATGTGCAATGTATGATAACTTTATCATAATAACAATTTGTCACATTAATTTCTTAAAAAACCAACCAGATCGACGTATCGGCGTTAGAGTGTGCACTGTACCTTTAAGATTTGCGACATGTCGTAAAGCTGACTGTCGTAGATAATCACATGGAGACAACATGGACGCCCAGACGGTGTAACACAGTAATGTAAAGTTTGTGGCATCGTTAGCCACACTGTGAACAGTTGTTTATGTCTTTTCATCTCTGTTATGGTCATTTTATAGAGACTATAAACAGCACGTGCTGTTCTGAAAATACACGCTCATCCTGCTGTCAGACTGACCTCAGAGCAGTTGTTGGACCACAGCTGACGGTGTGTGTGTGTATGTGTGTGTGAGAGTGAGTGAGTGGGAGTGAGCACCTGCTGACGGTCAGCATCATGTTTGTGTTGGTGGAGATGGTGGACACCGTCAGGATCCCTCCGTGGAACTTCCACAGACAACTCAACGAGGCCATAGCCGAGGAGCTCAACAAGAAACTGGCCAACAAGGTGAGTTTTACTCCCAGAAGATAATGTAAACAGTAGAAATGATGAGAAGAAAGACAGGACACAAACAAACTCTCACACCGACTCTTCTTTAAAAATGTCCAACACTAAGTTTAAATTCTTCCAGCTGGATGAGGCGTTCAAGTACTTTGACACAAGTTTTACTCAAGAGAGCTGTAGTTGGGACAATGTACCATAGAGTAAAATGATAGATTATTATTGTCCGCCTGCTTTTTCATTCTTGTTATAAGAAAACTGCCTCTTCACCAGGCTTTATGAATCTGTATAGTGATGTCATTGATACTCAGACCATTGATCCTAATAAGTGCAAGAACCACGAGACCTGAAAATAGACAGACAGGAAGACAACTCTGTCAGCTTAGATCAAAGATTGAGAAGCGTCTAGTTTATCTATTGTTGTATTGTAGTGTATTTAGTGCATTGTAGTGAATTGTCAACAAACAACTCAAAACTAAAATAAGACGTGACGGAGTAAAGCAGCATATCCTGAGAATGTTTGGCCATTTTTGTCTTTGATCTATTGATTGAATGTCACTGATTGTCCTTTCTGTTCTCTGACTGGTGGTTTTTAATAAGGCAACTGCTGCAAATAGCAGAAAATCAATATATTACAATATATTAATGGTAAACTGTAATGTAAATGAATTGCAATCATGGTGTTTGTATGTGTCTTATATGTAATAATGATAACAGATTTTGTTTTGGCTCTTTGTGTTATGAATATCAGTCAACTGAGGTTATGTTGTGATAAAAAAGACTTTTTGCTGAGCTGTGACCTGCTCTCATCTCCTCAGGTGGTCTATAACGTTGGCCTCTGCATTTGTTTGTACGACATCACTAAACTAGAGGATTCCTATATATTCCCCGGTGATGGAGCCTCACACACCAAAGGTATGAAGATAGCGATGACTTTTATCATGTTTCATCAGGACTGATACAGTTGTGACCCTTTTGTTAGTGGAATCATTTTGCTTGCTGCTGTTTTAATGTCAGTTTTGCCAAAGAATTAAAGGGAAAATAGTTGGATTTTAGGCACTACTGATGTACCAGCCTGAATCAGAAATACATGAACTTTTACCTTGACAGAAACACTGTAACATACAGATCAGAGTGAGAAGGAATGAGATTAACTTGCCTCCACTGTGACGGATGATTCTAGAGAAATTTAATATCACATCAGAGACTCTTGGAGGAAGTGAAGTAAACTCCTGAAGGACAGAGATGATACAGACACACAATGTTGCCGCTGTTTTTCTCATCCAAAAATAAAACACATTTACAGGCCTGTGGATATTTGTCAGACTTTCACTTGATGATTTGACTCCCACCTTTTCCCAGTTCATTTCAGGTATGTTGTTTTTCACCCTTTCCTCGATGAGATCCTGGTCGGCAAGATCAAGTACTGCAGTCAGGAGGGAGTTCACGGTAACTTCTGTCCTATTATCGCATCTTCTTTTGAATAACTTTGCATGTTGATTCAAAGTACCTCAAAAAGACAAGACATGGGCGCCTGGATGGCCGAGTGGTTAAGGTGCACCATGTTGGTGTATATGCCGTGCAGATGTTCGACGACCTTTCCTGCTTGTCCTTCCCCCCACTTCCCTCCCTGTTTCCTGTCTCTCTACACTGTCTCTTATCAAAAGTCAAAATTAATAAGAAAAAAAGATAAAATATTAGCAAGGAATTAGGTTTTTGACTAATAATGATTGTCATCTTCATCTCTGTCTCAGTGACGATGGGTTTCTTTGACGACATCCTCATTCCACCAGAGTCCCTTCAACAACCTGCCAAATTGTATCCTGACCTTAAGTCTTGTGATTTCAAGAAAGTAGCTTTTTCTGAAAACTTTTGTACATTTTTAGGGATCTGTTTATAAATGTTAGTGTCGTTGAGCCTTCCTTAACTGCAGCCTCAGTGACGAAGCAGAGCAAGTTTGGCTTTGGGAATATGAGACAGATGAGGGAGCTCATGACCTCTACATGGACCAAGGAGAGGAGATCCGTTTTCGCGTGTCAGATGAAGTCTTTGTGGATACATCGCCGACAGGCCCGACCGCTGCGGCGACAGACACGCCGGCTCAGCCGGGACAGTCGACTGCGCCGCCAGCAGAGGACAGCAGGGAGAAGAAGGAGGCACCGTACACTCTGATTGTAAGAACACACTTCATAACCAACACACATTCAGTTCAATTCAATTCATTTATACAGCAGCAGATCATAAAAACATTTATCTCAAGGCACTTTTTTCACATAGAGAAGCCCACATTTTTCACTTTCACATTCTCTCTGTTAACATCTGTTTTGCTTAAAGAGTCAAAATCAATATATAAGCTATGACAATGTTAATCATACAATTAACTGGTGCCTTTGACAAATGAATAAAACAAAAATACATAAATAAAAAGTTATATTGACACAACAAGCATTAATTATTCAGTTAGATGCTCTTATTATTTATTTTATCTCAATTCTTTGGTCCCTCAGATTGACGTCAAGTGGGTATAAATGTATTAAAACCATCCTGAGGGTCTAGTTCAATCTGCACAGAGATAATTATGTATTGATCATGTACCTTCAGAATTCCTTAATTTATTTACATTCCCAAACATTTTTTACATTTAAAACTTATATCAGGTATATCATTATTGTATTTATTCAGTTTAACAGGTGTTACATAAGTCCACATCAACCAGATGTATTCCTAGAAATGTTCACTTTTAAATCTGAGAGCTGGCTAGTCCCACAGTTTGTTCTGTGTGAGTGTATACTGCTATTTTGACTCGCCTATTATAAAAGTGTTCATAGTAGTATTAAGGTAAAAAGTTGTCCCAACACTATGAATGCAGGAGACGAATGTGAGCTTTGCGTTCAAAAAACAGATCTGAGAAGAGGAGTAATTAACCACAATGAAAATTATTGTGAGGAAATGAAACTTCACCACCATCTGACACTTTGCTCTGTTGTTTCAGGGGACCATCTGTGAGCCGGGGCTGGGATTGCTGTCGTGGTGGAACAGTTAGCGCTGTGGAGGGAGGAGAGGATATCTGTGTGGATATCAGGGAAGAGACTGACCATCATGACTGACAAGAGTGTCAAGAGACGCTCGGATGGAGACACAGAACCCTGTTGTCAAGAGACAATGTGGTGCTGCTTTTGTGAACAATGATACTGTTGGTGTAGATGTGACTGATGTAAGCTCTGTCACACTGAGACTGATTGTTTTAGTAAATACTGCCCTAAATATACCAGCTTCATGTTTACATGTAAAAATAGACCTCATATTTGATAACCGAGAAACGTTTATGTTCAGTTTAATTCTGAATTGATGATGATGGACAGACACACAGACTGATCTTTAATGATTCAGAGAGTGTGTTATCGAGATGTGATTTGCAGTGGTCTCTAATAATATGAACAGTGAATATAAAGTTGAGAGAAAGACGGCGGTTACATTTTTGTTGACGTAGAATAACTGGGTCAGATATCTTGATGTTTATTTAACAGCTTTGTAATATTTTGTATTTCACTCTCGCCTCACAGTAAAAGGACGCATCATCAGCACGAGTGGACGTGATCTGAGAATGTCTCATTTTGTGTGATTGATTGTAAAGAAGTATACGAATAAAAAAAAAAAAAGGATTAGCCTTTAAATCCCGCAGTGTCAGGGACAGCGAAGGACAGAGTCTCGCCTCTCTGTCCTCTCCTCTCAAAGTCGGTCACTGTTGGTTTGCTGGTGTTTGTTGTCCAAGCACAACTGTGGTGACCTGTGTTTCATGTGACAACTGCATGGTCTGTTGAAGTTTGCCTCAGTTGTCTAATGTGAAACTAGGTCAGACTGGATAGACTTTTATCAGGAAAAAAATAGTTGGGATGCATGTGACACCCCCCTCCCCTTCCTCCCCTGTGGAGATATTTCCTACAGAAAGCTAATCTTAAGAACAGGATGATATCATTTAGTATGTATGTAACGGACTCAGTGGAACAATCTCATGCATATTATATGGATATGAGCGTTTTCATGACTGGAATCCAGGCTGAAACACACACACACACACACACACACACACACACACACACACACACAGAGCCTTTTTTTAAAAAATAAAGAAACAGCTGCGATATAATGAAGATCATAGAAAAAGACCAGAAATACTTCATCACACTGAGAACACTGTTCCTTCAACAGATTACACACATGACGAGGAATGAAGAAAGTCTCTCTCTCTCTTCTCTCTCTCTCTCTCTCTCTCTCTCTCTCTCTCTCTCTCTCTCTCACACACACACACACACACAGTGGCATCACGCTATCGGAATCTCCGCCAGCTGCGCAGACTCAGCAGCCCCTCATACACACACACACACACACACACACACACCGTCACATCAGGGTTTTCCGTCGGTCTGCGCGGATTTAGTCGACTTATTTATTTAATTACTCGTTATATAATACACTCCGACTTAAATCACACGCTCTCACACACGCGGATCATCCTCAATCAGCCAGCGCATCCAATGCGGTAAGTAGCATATTTTCTTATGTGTGTGTGAATATGTGCTTGTTAGTGTCTGCAGCAGAGGGACGGAAGGAGGAGGGAGGAGGAAGGAGTGTGCGGTCACTGTGGCTTTGTTTTCGGATCGGGACAATGTATTCTTTGCATGCATGACTGGAAACCCCCCCCTTCCCCCAAAAAACGAAAGGTGGATTTTAATTGATTTATATGTGATCGTACGATGGACTGATCAGTTTTGCATTTCCACCTTATCTGAGCGGCAGCGGCTTCTTGTGAACGGACCTCTCACCCTGCTTTTGTCCAAGTTATATTGTCTAACATCGCTGACTGCCTCTCTAGACTTTAAGTCATCTCTGTAGTTAACGAATCAGATATATAAAATAAAATAATAATAAAAAAAATGCACTCAAGCGATTTTACTGTGCATCTTTGAGAAAATTGAAGTGGATTGATTTAAACTATTGGGACAAACCCACACACACACACTCATTGACACATTTGTCATGCATTTTCATAGTCATGGGACAAGTGAAATATTTTGTCCCTGACTCAGACCAGACGAGCTACAACAAATCATCCCAATTATCTAGTTTAATTTGTGAACATCCAGATGTTCATCTGCTGGATCTCGCGCGCACAATTGGAATTTGAACCTGTCCTCTCAGTGTACGATGGTTTATCAATTCTGGAAGAAAAAAAAACATTGATGGAATAATTGTCAGTAGTTTGAGTATTTTATGAGATTACACTCCGTCGTAACGCGTCAGTGTTATGATCGTAGTAGGAACTCCTGGAAGATGAGATAGATGTATAAGCGTCCATTTGGGAACGGGGCACTGACGTCACGAACGCACCACTGGAGGCGGTGGCGACGTTCTGCAGCTGTTCAGACGTCACGCCGCGTGCAGAGCATCAGCTCCGCCTGCATCATCACAGACAGAGGAGAAAAGTGGGAGTATCTCATGCAGATAGGATATAATTATAACACAAGGTACCGGTCCGGCCTGTGTTCATGTTGTTTATGGGCGGGTGGGTTCACCCTTGAGTACTGACAGGAGATCAGTCAGTTACCCACTTTTCCCGTAACACTGAGGGGACCAAATCTGTGAGACTGAAGGGCAAGGTCACCTGACATGTGACATGGTATGTTGAGTATTGCAGCAGTAAATAATGATAGATAGATAGATAGATAGATAGATAGATAGATAGATAGATAGATAGATAGATAGATAGATAGATAGATAGATGTGATTTCCAACTTGAATAGGCTTTTTGCTGGTCGGATGCCCTCACTCATCAGGTCTAAAGCCATGTGACGACTCTGATCTTCTTGCGTTCTCTCCCTGTGGTGTCTCTCCTCATAGCGAGTCCTCCTGACAGACTTAAAGCGACAGCAGTGACCTGGATAACTGCTGAGCTGAGGCAGGCTTCTACCAAGCAGACGGACTCACAGACACACCAGTGAACAGACAGTGGTGTCAGCAGCCCATCAACAGCCTGCGGCTTGAAGAGTTGCAGCAGTATCCAAGACTGTATCCACACCATCCTTCTCCACCTTCTCCTCTTTGTCACATCTGACATGGCAGACCCCAGCCTCACATCACCCTCTGGGACCCCACTGCGTTCCCCCAACACCCCACTCACCCTGTCCTTCCCCTTCCTGAGGGAGGGGAGCCGGGTGTGGGAGGAGGGGAAAGAGCAACCGTTGCCTCGAGATCTGCCCAGCCCACTGCCAACCAAGCGCACCCGTACTTACTCAGCGTTAGTATGATTAGTTTATTCACCATTTAGTGTGTCACTGAAAGTAGACCTTAAACTTAAATACTCTACTTGAATGCAGTTTGTTGACCTTTTCTATTATATACCACTGTAATACTTCCCAAAAATATTCACATAGAAGAATAAATGAAAAGAAAGTATGCTAATTAATTAGTGTTTACACTTAAGTAGTTCAGTTTTATAGAGTTTTAGCAGTTGCCATGTTTTGCTGGTAAAACTAAACAATATTACAATATATCTATAAATAAATCTATTTTTATTATGAATTGATTTATTAATGCTAATAAAGTCACTGATGAGTACCTGTTAGAGCATGATACCAATTTATCAAATAGCACCTAGTCCCTTTGCAGATTTTAAACAGTAGTATATGGAATATAAGTTCCTGTTATAGATTACGTGGCTAAAAACTATGTTAAGTAGTTAGTATTAGTAATTAGTAGTAGTAATAGTTAACTTCATCCATCAGTGCATCAGGAACAAGAATCAAACAGTGAGAGATGCCATTTTCTGTGTAAAGAGTATTATTATTATTGATACATAAAATAAATTATGGTACAGTTACAGTATTAATCCTGTCACCCAGATAAAGGATCTGAATACCAATTAATATTAGTATATAGAGTATAAAACTGTCAGTTTGCTGTATCATAGCTGGTTTTCAGACAGTGTTTGTTGCAGAAAAAGGTTAAATACTGTACTGTTTACTCTGTGACTCAGCAGATTAGTGTTCTCATCTCTGCTGCCGCTGTGTTGTCACATTATGAGGTGGCGTGTAGGAGTTGATTTGATCAGCACTTCATCTTCCTCTCTCACCTCTTTTATAACCCCCTTCTCTCTCTCACTTCTTCATTTCCCTTGTGAAAAAGAGCCTGAACCATCAGCAACTGTAAAACTGCTCTTTTTTATTCGATTTCATGCTCTACCAGAACAATAACAGTTAGTCATACTGAGATGAGTAACAGAGTGAACAGTTCATCGTCTCCTTCCTGTCTACTTGTAGGACTGTACGTGCTCACTCGGGTCCAGTGTTTAAGGGTGTGTGTAAGAACTTCTCCAGGTCTCAAGGTCACGGCTTCATACGACCCTCCCATGGTGGCGAAGACATCTTTGTTCACATCTCAGAGTGAGTGGCAATTACACCAAACTCATTCTTATAGGATAAAGTCATGTGGATTTCACAGCTGACAAACATATTGTGCATGAGCTGAATTACACAAACAAACTCGTATGATTATAACTCAGTGACTCTGTTAGTGTACAATTTTACTTTTTTTTTTTTTTTTAAAAGTAAAAGCTATTTTTTCCAGCTCTCCTGTGGCACTGTGACACCTGCAGTAACTGGACATGCACAAAGAGTACAGTGATTTCTCTGTGCTCCTTTTATTCTACTCTTTATTCAGGACAAGCACTGCATTAAGTATTTCCACAGCCTCAGCAAAAGCAAATTTGCAAAAATTCTCTGAACCACTTATACAGGATGATCCAGTTATATTTTAGCCAAACATCTGCATTATCTGAAAGTTCAACAGTTACTGTACCGTATCTGGCCACATACACTGCCTGGCCAAACACCTGTATCCATTATGCCTAGTACCTACTGTACTAACCTGTGGGGGCAGTGCTATGATCTGGGGTTACTTCAGTTGGTCAAGTATGCGTTAATCAACGTTATGTGCCCAAAGAATGAGGTCAGCTGACTACCTATCTTCCCTGATGGCACAGGAATATTCTAAGATAACAATGCCAGGATTCAACAGGCTCAAATTGTGAAAGAGTGGTTCAGAGAGTCCAAACCTTGACCCCATTGAGAATCCTTGGGATGTGCTGGTCCGACTCTCCCATCATCAATACAAGATCTTGGTGAAAAATTAATGCAACACTAGACGGAAATAAATCTTGTGACACTGCAGAAGTTTATGGAACGATGCCACAGCAAATCCGTGATGTAATCAAAGCTAAAGGTGGTCCAACAAAATATTAGCGAAAATATGTGTGACTTTTTTTCGGTGGCAGCTTTTTTTTTGGCCAGGTAGTGTAGTTCCACATTGTCAGTGGACAGCAGATCTATTTATGTATGGGAGCGTCTTAACTTATGCTGTGATTTAACAATAGTTTGTCATATGTGGTTTTTTTTTTCCAAGGAAATTGTTCATACTGAGTCCATACACAGTTAAGCTAGAGGTGGTAAATGTAATTTACAGTTTGATAGGGAAAAACACATTTAAAACAGATAAAAAAAAGAAAAATATCGTATTTCATATCTAATTTTTCTCTGTCTCAGCATCGAAGGGGAATATGTCCCAGTTGAGGGCGATGAGGTCACATACAAAGTGAGCCGTGTCCCACCCAAGAACCTGAAGGTCCAGGCGGTGGAGGTGAAGATCACACATCTCAACCCAGGAACGAAACATGAGACGTGGTCTGGACAGATCATCAGCTCATAGGGCCTGAGCTTCAGGCCTGGTGGGCTGTGTTGAGAGGAGCTTTGGGACTGGTAACTCACATTCTGTGCTTATAATTTTTTTTTTTTTTTTAAAACAAACATGTTTTACCTACACAGCATCAGTGTACAGTGTTAGCATCAATAATTCAGACAGCTTGACCTCCCACAGATCTGAGAAACTGTCTGTTTGCCACACTGACGATTTTGCTGTGTATATGAAACTGACCTTTTTTGTTTTCATTTTTAGGAAAGTCACATGCGTAATTTATTCATGTTCTTTGTTTAGAGTCCATTTCTTAAAAATCATTGTGTTGAATCATTGAGAAAAATAAGAATAAATTGCTGTTGTAATGCACTTGTTTACTTTATCAACGTTTCCAGGATCACATTAGGAGCAAGCATGGGTCAGATGACTTGTTATTGCAACCTTTTTTTTCTTTTTTTTTTTCTCTTTTTTAACATCAAGTGCAGACTTTGGAAAGATGTAGCCTTTACCCTTCAGGTATAAAACAACACGAAAAGTTTGCTCTATAGAGCCAGTGTTTGGTTTGGCAGACAAATGAGAGGACCAGCTCTCTATGTACATGTGAAGGCCTCTTTCTAAGGTAAAGAAAACACAATTCTTAGTTTAACATGTTTATACACTAATGAAAATGTGATCATGAATATATTTTTCCATTGCTTCCAAAAGTTCCCCTAAATCCTACACACTGGACCTTTAAAAGTTTGAATTCAACTACAGAGATAATGGATGTTAAAGGAAGTAGTTTAGGGACTTGAACAGGGTTGAAAAGATTTGAAGGATTGTGCTGTTAAGTGACGGAAAGTTGAAATGGCAGGTTGACAATCCTTACAGATGGAAAGTAAATCACAGCTAGTGTTGCATTAGGAGATCTAGACAAAATAGTTCAAAGCCCTGAACATAAGTAGTTTATACCCTTGACAGGATGTTTCATGACCTTGTCTTGGTTTTTAAGGAGCAGTTGACAACATGATATTAAGATGGAAAAGAGAACGTTTTATTTTGAAATGCAGAGAGAAATGTACTGAAGGTTGGAGGCAGAGTAAATTAGACGTTAGGGGTTTAGTTTGTGTGAAGCAGAAAGATCATATTAAACCAAATCTGGACATTTTAAAAGCATAATTGAAATCTATATTTTACTGTGAATGGGAAGCAATTGTATGTGTTTTCCCCTGAAAAAAAGCATATATGTGATTGTATTGTCTTGTTAGTGGTTATTTATTTTAATTATTTATTTGATGATGTGTATGTCCTAAGATTACGACCTCTGTGTTTTGGATAATACAGTCAAAAGTTTGCACTTAAGAAATTTGAACTTCCACTATGAAAACTGCCACAGTGCTCCAGACGTCACTGTCAGTCTTTATTCAGTTTGTTTGAAGATTCCTGTTAAAAGGACCTGGAGCCATGAATTGCTAAAAAAAAAAAAAAAAAAAAACAGAAGTATTTCTAAATCTCTTTTTCTATTATTTTGAAAAACGTGTAACTGTGTGTGATTTATTGAGCATAGTCATCCTGATGATGAACTACATGACTTCATAGTTGGTGCCAATAGAGTAGTTATTCAGGGTAATATGCTGTACTGTTACTGTGTGTCATTTTCTATTATATTTATCCCATAGAGTGTCTATGCATCTTGTCTTATCTGTCAATGTCACTGCCTGAATTAGTTCAACATGATATTTTTTGTTTATTTCTGTCACATCGGAGGGCACTTTGTTTTCTTGGATGAGCCAATGTGGTGGTTATCCCCATGGTTACTTCAACTGAGCCTTGAAAGAACATTAAAGCATTTTGAGATTCACAAGTTTTGTGGGAGCTGTGTTTCTTTGGGTTGTGTGTGTGGAAGTGAGGTTTAGACTGAGAGACGAGGAGGGTGACATGTGAGTCTTTGCTGGCAAAATAGGAACATTTTGTGAAGCTTATGTTATTTTGGCCTAATTTGTTAAATACAAAAAATATATATAATCACCTAAGATAGGATAAGATAAGACTTAATAAATGTGTGGTGGGAGAAAAGTGACAGGGAAATCTAATGTGTTGCAGCAGTTTCAGGTTAACCAGCGCCACCTACTGACAAAAAAGTGACTGTTGCAGTAGAAACAAACTGTTCAACCTGTAGACCTGCCTCTGAGCAACATTTACATACCACAAGTCTGTTCTCAATCCGTTTTAGACTTGAAGTAACATGGTAAAATGTTGCCAAAAGTAATGATCAATTGTTTTAAATGTAATTCTTCTACAGTTTTCTCTGTAGGGCGACTGCAGTTTAATATTAATTATTAAGTGAATGAAGATATAAAATGAGTTGTACCAGCTAAATGAGAAAACTCAAGGAAACTTTTTTTTTTTTAAAACGTGTGGATTAAAAATGTACTATAATTATTCAGAATCATCAAATGTGTTATAAACATGTTATTCAAACTTATGTGCATTTAAACACTTTTTTTTCTCACTAGTTATAATTTATGCTGTGAGATTATAATATTTGCTGTTGATTTTATAGAGATATTAATGATTATTATTATAATGACAATTATGTTAATAATTCATGCAAAGGGAACTTATCACTGCGTCTTCGCTGACTTATACATCAAGCAAAGCAGTTGTTAGTATTAAAATGCTGCTGGCCACTATAAGAACCTTTTGTATTATTTTCTTCTGTCTTCTGTCTGCCATTTTATTTTTCTTCTTCCTGCTATTGAGCTCTGCCAGTGTCCCCAACTTCCTCCAAGCAGCCACAGAGATGTTATTCCTCTGGTGCTGGTGAAGCTGAGCCACACAGAGTTCTGTGGATTTCTTTATCTCCTGCAGCAGGAAGATTTTCCTCTTATTTCCAGCTGGACTCACTCCTCAGCTCTACTCTGGGTGAGTCTTTCCTGGTTGTGATCAGATCACACCTTACCTGTTCTTCCAGGTAATCTATGTGAGTTCTCGCATGTGTTTCTAATTATCTGATCAAAAAGTTGTGTGGAAGCCATGTGATGCATAAAATTTAGCAGAAAGAATCTTAAGAATGGAGAAAAAAATGTTAGTATTGTTGATTGTTTGTATGCTGAGGCAGAAAGATGGTAGAGTCATAAATTGTCATTAACAGTATTAATTCATGAACCCTACTCTGCCTCAGTACTTCAGGGCTTTTTCCAAGTCACCAGATCTAAATTACACATGCACAGCTCATCATGTCTATTTAAGTGATCTCCTGTTTTTAATATCAGCAGACCTGAGGACTGAATGTGAAACTTCCCTCACCGTCCCCTGCACTCACTGGCTGGAGATATGGTGTGTTCAGACCAAATACAAATTTTTGCTTTACATTACTCATAAAATGTGTATCATCACTCTTAACAGTCAATGAGAGTACTCATTTAGAATAGCCAACTGTGCTTCCTTGACATCAACCAACAGATGGAATTACATTGTAGATAATATATGCGTTTAACTAGTGTGACTATAACACTTTAGTGTAGCAGCAAATTTACATCTTCTTATGTTAGCTTGTCCAGATGAGACCATATAGGATTGTTTTAAGTAAAACTTAACATACATTGTAATTACAGTTAAAACTGAAAAAAACTCAACCATTTTAAAGTAAATAAGTAGCTATAACTGAACGTCTACAAAACCTGATTTTGCTTTAAATGAAGTGTATAGATTAAACGATATAACAAACATAAAGGGATAATGAATGAAATGTTACTTTAGAGTAGTATATGATCCATTAATACTGCCATGTCATAATTATTAAATCCCTGTCCCCTTATCCCAATCATACTGCTAACTTTAAAACCTACTTACTGGACGTCATGTGAGACCAAACCTGTCTATTTGTTAAGCTCTTTAAATCATTTAAGTGTAAATACCAGGAGATACAATTTTAAATTTAAAACTTTTGTCTCTTATTCATTTTTATTCATCTTTTGTGTTCAGTTTCTATTGTCTTCAGTGTTCTGTGAATCAAACGAATTGCACTAGTTTTAAGGGAACTGTAGAAAAGATGTGATGAATATGTGAGTAAATGTTAAAAACTTGCAAACACGTGTGAACGCATATAAATGCAATATTTTACCTTTCAAAGGTGAATATACACATATAAATGATATCTATAGGAACCTATTTGCATGTTTCTTGTTGATGTGTTTGCTATCATGTATCATCATCTGTTATACACTGTCTATTCATTAATAAATAAGATATTACTACTATTTACTACACATAAACAGTTACCACCACATGATGATGTACCGCATCCATCACTGTCCTCGCTGGTAGGTAAAAGGTCGGTTTGATGTTGACCAGCATTTAAATTGAACTGCCACGCCCCTCTGTGACGTCAGGTCTCCGCCTCGGCTGTGATTGGCTGTCGGGTGAATTACATTGTTGCAAAAGAAACCCGACACGTTCTGCACGGCATGTTTGTTGAAGTGTGATCTTGTGTGTGTGAGTAGTGTGTGTGTGTGTGAGTGAGTGTTTGTGTGTGTGTTGCGCTGAAGGACGAAGCTGAAGTGTCTTGACGAGACAGTTCATCGGGTTTAAATCTCCCGAATCGAGTTTATTTATTGATTTTTTTCAGCTGACTGAATTTTTTCCCATCTCCCGCGCGAGTGAATGTGATTTTGTCTGCACGAGAGAGGAGAGGACCTGCAACACTTACGATCGTAACTACAGTCTGCAGAGAAAGTCAAAGAGAAAAGAGACGAAGAAGAAGAAATGGAGAAATCAAACGGATTCTCCTCGGACCGAAACATCCTCTGTCTTTTTGATGTTGACGGGACTCTGACACGACCCAGAGAGGTGAGCTCACGTTCACTCAGCACGTTGTTACGTATGGGTTGTTTTTTCTTTACATCACTGCAGCCTCTGCGTTCACCATCTTCATATGGGCTACGTGCAGAATCGAAAGCACACTCTGTCCTCCTGACGTCACACTCCATACAATTCTACACATTTTTTTTTTTTTACCGTCCTCCTCCTTCTCCTCCTTCTGCATGAACATCGGCGTTATCCGATGACTGTTTACCTCAGGCAATAGTGGTGCCACCAATGGAGGATCTGTGTGGTATGTGCTGTAGTCATGTGTAGGCGTGTTAGGCTCATTTTCGTCTTGTCAACTACACACAATTACTGTCACCTTATGTTGGTGAGAGTGTGTGTGTGTGTGTGTGTTATAATGTACTCACATTATCTGGAGTTGAAATAAGTAAATCCCACTTTTCTGACCTTCTTTTTTTTAGTGGTTGTCGTATATAAAGTCATGAGGACTTTGTGTGTGTGTTATTTTGTAATAAATTACACGTCCTTTACACGTCATCTAAGATAATTGGTGTCTGTGTCTGCAACACTAGATCCAGTGCCAAGTTATTGCATAATGTGCAGCACAGATTGTCCTCCACATGTTATAAAATTACAGATCTGTTTGTAATTACACACCAGGAAGGCGAATGCTGCAGTAATGTCCGTCATTCTCTGCTGTCTCTATGTTGTTTATGTTACAACAACGCTGCAGATGCTGGTGCACACGACAGGGAGCTGGTCTAGTTAACACACACACGATAACATGAAGTGTGTTTTTGTTTTCTGAATTCTGCAGAAAATCGACCCACAGCTGGACGAGTTCTTCCAGACCCTGAGGACGAAAGTGAAAATTGGCATCGTTGGAGGGTCTGACTACTGCAAGATAGCAGAGCAGCTCGGGGAAGGGGATGATGGTGAGCAGTCTGCTTCCTGTATGAAACCATAGCTGTTTTACACACTGTATACACTCACCCAGCTGGATCACACTGCCTGACCTGACACTTTTACTGTATTGCCTTCCTAATTGGATGCCAGTCTACTGAGAGAGGAGCAGGGAGGCTAGGTCATTAGAATAATTTAGGATTTAGGCCATGAGTTAGAAGTAAGGTTCTTGATGGAAAGTAACACAACGTACCTCTCAACTAACTGTTTTTCTTGAGAAAGACCGTTAAAAAAAACTAAAACACTTTGACTCCTTTGACAACCGAGCTCATGTGGCATCTCCAGTGGTTCAGTTTAATTTCGCTTGGTTAACTAGTGACTTCACTGGCACACTGACCGCTACATCCCAGTGAAGATAAAACACACTGGCATGGACCAGGCTGAAAACCTGTCCAGTAAATATTAGGCTACACCTGGAATGCAGATGTATTGTGCCAAGAGCTCAGGGAGCCATGTGATTTCAACAACGACACTGTGCCAAGTGTGTTAAAGGTCACAGCTGATGTTGTCGATGTTGTCATAGGTGCTGTATCATGAGACTTACTAAACTAATTGTTCATAATTGTAATTAAAGGGTTTTCATGTTGTCATTGTTGAAAGAAATATTATTGTATTGGAACAGCACCAGTTAGGATGTGTCTGTAAAATAACACTTATTACTTTAATAACTAACTTATTACCTGTTACTGGTGTTTAAATAGTTTATTCAAGTTTATTCAAGTATCAGGTTTGTTAAATCTGTTAAAACATCACACTATTCACCAGTTATTACACAGTCAGCTTCTAAATACAGGTTTAAGCTGTTTGGTGACTGTTGCATCAGTAAAGTTAGAATTAAAAAAAGCTCATTAAAGCATGATTAGACTTTCCTTGCTGAGTGAGTTGGCATATGCCGGAGAAGGGAGGTCAGGAAGATTATACTTGACCTTTCCAGGCGGTGTTACATACACTGTAATCTGCTACCAGGTAAATATAGCTCGACTGTTCATCCGTTGGAAGAGCCACTAATTCAGTTGGGCGTGCTGTTTTTTTAAAAAGTCAGTTCAACAAGTTTCACCTCTCTCCTCTCTCGCAGTGATACATAAGTTCGACTATGTATTTGCTGAGAATGGGACAGTGCAGTACAAAGATGGGAAACTCCTCTCTAAACATGTAAGTGAACAGTCACAGTGTGAGCTTGTATCCTGCACCTTATCTGTCTTGAGAACAATACATGCAACGTACTGTGTATACTTCACATTTCCCTCGTAGAACTGATGATGATGACCGAGTTAACGTGTTTTTGACGTTAATGTTTGAGGTTCATCATCATTTTAGTCATGTTTATGTAAATGTCATTACCAATCACAAACAATTTAAACCCCCAACAGGCCATTCAGAACCAGATCGGAGAGGAGCTTCTGCAGGACTTGATCAACTTCTGCCTCAGCTACATGGGACTTATCAAGCTGCCAAAGAAAAGGTTAGACTTTGACCGGCCTTGCGCAACAATTCGGCCACTTGTTACTGACTTCCCCAGGTGGACACACACATACACCTTTGACCTGCATTCCTGGTATGTGAGAATGTCTATCAGCAGCGATCTGTTGAGGTGTGTGCGTCTTGTCATCTCTGTGTAAAAACAGAATAAAACTCAATGTTAACAAGTCTTCTTCACATGAGGGACATACTCAATTTAGGTTATGGTTTGAGGTAACTTGCAAGTCATTGTATGTCTTTGTTGATTTAATTTAACCATGCACCTCTTTGCATCATACCTGCAGGGGGACATTCATCGAGTTCAGGAATGGGATGCTCAACATTTCACCCATTGGTCGGAGCTGCACACAGGAGGAGCGAATCGAATTCTCTGAAATTGACAAGGTAAAATACTTTGTCGTCGATAGGTCATTAAAACAATGAATGACTTAAAAGAGGAGTTGTTTGAATTAAGTCCATGTAGGTTGTAATACAGGCTGCAACACACTCTATCAACCATTCAACCCCTGTGAGCGGGTGGTGACGCAATCTGCTCTACCAGCAGGTTATCTATGGCCAGGCCTGATACTGGTCTCTAGTCACTGTTTGTTAATTGTTGTGTGTGAATGACAGTCTTGAATTGCGGTACTTGGATAATATACAATAGTTTTTATAGACAAAATATTGTTCTCTCATTTGTTGCTCATAGTTGCTTGTTATTCGTAATATCCTTTTACAAAATTCGATTCCGCTGATTGATCCAAGCAAACTGTTTGTTTTGACACATCAGTCACTGGAAGTTATGGTGAACTGTCTCTCTCGGTCTCTGTTTCATTAAATGTGTTCAATTAGGCAGACAGAGAGGTCAAACACTGTTGTCAGGACAGCTAAACAGGCTGCCTATTGATAGCTCACAGAGCTGGGCTGCTTTTGGAGGAAGCAGATAGCGGCAGGAGAGAAGAGGTTTAACCCTTCAGCTACCTGATAACATTTATACAGCTGTTGTCTTAATTTCTCTGTTACATCCACACAGAGAATGCTAAATCTATATCTTGTGTTTGCAAGTTTTTGTGCTAAAGCTTGACTGTTTTTTGCCTTTCTCCTTCACAGAGAGAGAAGATCAGGGAGAAATTCGTTGCTGCCCTGAAAGAGGAGTTTGCTGGAAAGGGACTACGGTTTACTAAAGGTGAGAGTCGAATGCTGAAAACTGCCCATTTATACAAGTGGGCGCACACCGCAGCGTGTTTGTAGTTCTGGTTCTCAAGGTGTAAATTACGTTTGGCAAAATTTGTGGGAAAATGACGAGTGATTTCCTCATCTTTAGTTGGCATAAGTGTGAGGAAAAAAAAAAAAAGAAGAAGAATCTTGTGTATGTTTGTTATCTAATACTCCTAATGGCTCAAATACAACAACACTTCAGTGTCATAGAGTTTCTGTTTAATAATCATGAGCACTGTCTTACAGGTTTTGTGTTTGGAGTAATAAAACTTGTTAGGCCACTAAACAGCATCTTTTATTTTAATTCCTGGAGGAACTTTCTCTCAGGAAGAAAAACAAGCTAATCAGTGTTCTGTCTTGCTGGTTACAACAGTGCGGTTTAATGACAAACCAGTTTTACGGCATATCTGTTTGTCTGGTGTCTCTTATCTGTGTTTGTAAAAGAAGACCCCTCTGCCTCACACTTAATGATGTGCGGAGGACCTTGTGCTGGACATTGGAGCCCTCGGTTAGCTATCTTTCCCTCTGGCAACACATCAGCAGTAAGGTGAATCGGGTACTCGATGTTTGCTTACGTGCTCTGCAAGCTGTGCGCTTCTGCTGATGACGCGCAAAGACTGTTCACAGGTCAGATAAACAAACGAGACAGGCTTGTTATTTCTCAATGCCGTATACCTTTCCATAAAGACCCACGGCATGTGGCCTTTATTCAGACATCTAACAGTCACATAGTATAATAGCACAACATCATTTTCTGCTCTCTGAGGCTGTAGAGGTGGAAAGTGTGTGTCTTTGTGACACTGATGCCGTTCGTAGTGTAAGATTTATTATAGATTTTGAAATGTCTTTGTTTGACTTCCTGTGCGTTTATCTGCCTCTGCCAGCTGATACGGCTGATGTTATATAAACCTGACACTGAGGCTAAATGATCTGAGGTAAATAGCTATTACAACATATAGATTTCTTCTCCTTATTAAATGATACTGATCACGTAGGAGGAGACTTAGTGAAAGGGAAGGAAAGGAAACATATCAGATGAATGTCTCCTGCTATTCACTCAACCATTTTCCTTTGGTATATTAGGTTTCTGCCCAGATTTCGTCTGTAATCTGTCACCTATTGTCCCTTTTAATAAAAAAGCAGGTTGAGTAAGGTCACTCATGTATTGTCAGCAGCTCAGCTTATTCATTCACTGCTGTGGAGGAGAAAAGAAAGGGGATGGGGGATGGGTCACTAAACATGTGGCTAAACCACTGAGATGTTTATGGTCTGTTGATGAAGGTGTTTGGGATGGAGGCGTGTAGAGGGTGTGTGAGAGATGCAGCCCTCTGATTGGCTGGATGCTCCTCAACTGTTCTCTTTGTTTGTGTCTCCTAAAAACTTCAGATGAGAAAACAGGCAGTGAAAACAGATTTGAAGTGGACCCTGGGGGGAGGGGGAGAGATAGAGAGAAAAGGGAAGGATGGAGCTTTGCAGGAGACTTTACAGCCTCGTTTCACAGTTCAAAAGTCACTGTGGTCACTCTGCTGGCATCTGAGCGACAACAGAGCGACTGTGACTTGACAAAATGAGATTTAGTGAGAGCCAGAGCTGGACTGAATGCAAGAAGTGTTTGCAAACGCAGTCTTTTCTCTGAGCTGTAGTCACAACTGCATGTTTCACAGGTTCAGGGAAGGAGTGAGTGAATATGTGAAAAGCTTGGGATTGTATGGTGATAAATTAACACACACTGTACGTGTCTCATGACACTTCCTTTTTCCGTATGCTATTTATTTTTGTGATAAGTTCCCTGAACTGTCGGAGCAAACATGATTCTCCACTCAGGTGAAAAAAAAACCTCCATCAGCTGCTCAGAGTGTAAATAACATTTGCTCTGCAGAGATGAAGGTGTTGATTGTAAATACAAGTAGAGAATAGCAAACTATAGGAAACTATCTGACATAGACTTGACTAATTAATAAGAACTATTGTGAAAAAAAAATATATGTAGTTATGATGATGGTTGTAGCAATGTTTAAGTTTGTCGTTGTCTCTTTTTAGGTGGTCTCATCAGCTTTGACATTTTCCCCGAAGGCTGGGACAAGAGACTGTGTCTAGAGCTACTGGAGAGTGAAGGCCTGGACACCATCTACTTCTTTGGCAACGAGACCTCAGATGTAAGTTCATTTCAGGAGACGTTTACTGTAAAGTCAAACGCAGCTCAGCAAGAGAGGCCTGAATCCTCCATTATACCTGTACGTGACTGTTGAACATTTCATTAAAAAGCATGAGATTAACATGCTGCCCTAGAAGCATCCACACTTTTCAGAAAGCTCTTGAAACATGCCAGGGATGTTGAGGCCAGAGAGAGTGTGAGAGAGATAGAGTTATTTTACTTTTGCAAACACTGCAGTAAAAGTTTGCTACATAAACCTCAGTATAAAACCTAGTCCTTCGTTTGTTTAACCAGGCTGACGGGTTTATATTCAGGTACATTGCTGTAAGAATGATGATTTCTCTCTGGTTTGTTTTCTTTTTTTACTCACAAGAAAACAAACAGAAGAAGTCAAATCAAGCTGCAGTTCTCTGCTCCATGTACGTGTTTATAACATTATTGATTCTCTCTCTGCAGGGAGGAAACGATTATGAAATCTTCAACGATCCACGCACCATCGGTTTCACAGTCTACTGTCCAGAGGACACGGCGAGGCTTTGTCGAGAGCTTTTTTTCGATGCTCCACCAAACGAGTCTTGATGTACCGAATATGCCCCCCGGTCCCTTTACCCACAAACCCCTCTGAACTCCTGCCTGCGTGTGACAACCAGGCGCTTTATAAACTGCTGAAAAACACCACTACTGATTTTTTTTTTTAAGGAACAGTAGCTGAATAAATGTTATGGTATGTTGTGTGTGTTCAAATGAGATTTTAATATTGTGCCAGAGGAGGTTTTTGACTTCAGAGTCACATTACTGCGATTTGTAGCATGTAACATGAGGATCAAAAAAAAACTGCTCATGGAAATTATGAAATGAAAGTTAATGCTCCAGATTATCTGGGGTCCAGAACGATGTTTTGCACTAATGTTGGAATAATCTAACACCAGTAGTTGGTATTGTAGATGGCTGATGCTGACGCAGGTAATAAGAGTGAAATTGATTGAAATTAAAACACTTGTTGTTTTGTGAGTCCGTTTTGACCATTTCTAAGTTGTGAATGAAGCGTTTAAGATGCAGTAAACATTTCCTCTTATAGAGCTGAGAATATATGAATCATTCCAGGTATTTTAATGTCTCTTCAGCAGCTCTGAACTGGATGCAATTTATTGACAGTTTACTGTGTCATAACCTGAAAGTGAAGTGTCTGTTTTAACTTTAACAAAAATGGCAGGAAATGAAGCTTGGTTGTTTCTTGTTTTGCTTCTCTGTGTCTTGTAAAAATGTATTAAGGTGGAGCTCCCAAAAAATGAGTTAAGCTACTGTGACCAAGTCACTCTATAAACTTTTTTGTCAGACAGTTATGACAACTTTTTATGTAAAATATATTTTACTACTGCATCATGGCTTACACACTGTATATTCAGTGACTTCATGTATCGATGCTTGTTGCTTGATTTCTTGTTCATAAAAGTTTTAAAAAGAATCATTCTGTTTTCAACAGCTGCTTAAAGTTGTTTGTTTTATTTTTGATTATCTTAAAGATGTGAAATGTGACAGTTTCCTTTTACCATAAGATATTATTGGTAAAATATTGTCCCTATAATGAATGATTATTGTAAATATGAGGCTTTTCAGTCAGATAGATCAGTTGCAGTCCCATGTTTGACTGTAAATACTCCCATCATAAAGATCATGTAGATATACACAACAGAGAATTAATATTCAAGTTGTAACTGGTGCTGATGATCTGAACTTATATTATATTGTTATTTTATGTCTGCTCATTGTAATAAATCTTTTTTACATGTCATTTCACTGACTTCAGATCTCTAGTGTCATTCTTAACCCAGTTAGACTAAACCAGGTTCCCAGACCTAGACACCAGCTGCCTGCTTCTAAAGAATTGTAAATACATTTACATGTTTTTAAATTTTATAATAATTTGTATTCCTTTTTTTTTTTTTATCTCACTCAGCAGTGTGAGATTTAAAACTTTTACACTAACTTGAGAAACATCCACTTTTGTGTTTCAGGTGTTCAGAACTTGGGTCAACCAGTGTTTCTAAGTGTACTGATTTATTCAGGTCTCTTCTGTCTTTTTTTATTGGAACAATTAACACCTGAGACCTGAGCCAGGAACCTTTCTTCTATTTTTCTCTAAGGTACAGAAGATGAACAATGACACAAAAGAAACACAGTGTGAACTCTTGTCATCGTTCTGCCCCAGTTAACTGGATTTTCTTGCCAAAAATACAAAATATTAAAAAACTATAATAAACCCTGGAGCTGAACCTTCATGGAAAAAAACACGAGTTATTGTCTCAATTCATAGTCAAGACATATATCACTGGTTTGTGTATGGTCTACAGGTTGAACACTGTTATTTATACCGCATCTGTTCCTTTTCTTGACAATAGGTGGCGCTGGTTGACTGAAACTGCTGCTCTAGAGCAGGATCACAGCAATTGAACCTTATTTTAGGTGCATGATGACAATAACAGTATTCTTATTTTTTAACCATCTTCAGTTCAGGAACAGGACAGACAGTGGTTTTCAAAATGGGTGATTTAAATATTTGTGACACGGCACTATTATCTTATCATATGCTAATGTAAGATCTAAATACATCCATTCATCTACTATGTCCATTTGCTTTATCATTTGTTAACTTGTAAACTTTGGAAATTGAACCTTCAGTGAAATTCAGTATCTGTATTTTGTAGCTTTTAAAAGAAAATGTTATTCAACGCAACAACAATATCTTTGTTTCCCAACCCTGGTATTTAACAGAATATTTAATTCTCTTCAGACTCAGATCAGATGAAGCCTCTTCTTGATCAGATTACTGTCATCTGCAGCAGAAACACAGAGCTCTGATTTATTTCTGGTGCAGGGACGCAGGAGACATCCAGCTGAACTCAGTTGTTGTTGTTTTTTTTTGTACAATTACAATATAACTCATGATAACTTTTAAAAGCAGGGATCTATTAAATCTAGGGTGGTGAAGATATGAGTGTTATCCAGAAGAGGAAGACATTAGTTAGCTAAACTTTGGTGTATAATGTGATGAATGCACTGGCCACAGTAGTACTCCTACATCCTGCAGTAGCTTTAATTACTTCCACTGTGATTAAATTACTGCATGAAGTGTGTGCCAGAGAGTCAATCAATGGGACTAAATTAAGGAAAATAACCTTTAAGTCATGAAGTTGTAGCATAAAACAACTAGGGTTGCTCTCATCCTGAGCTGACGACTGCGTCAAAGCTGCTGCGAAACTGAGCTTTGTTCTAGTTTAATACTTTTAGTTTTTGACCCACTTTAGATGATCTCCTCACCTTTGGAAAAGCTGAGAACAGCTTCATGTTCTCATTCTGTTCTGATGTTGTGCTCTAATATTAGTTAGACAAAAATACATTGGATGACTTAGATTACTTAACATTGTATTGCATTGTATATAGTTAGATTAGATTAGATTAGAAGTCAATAGGTTCTGGTCCAGGGTCTTTCTGTGTTGGGTTTGCATGTTCTGTCCAGGTCTGTGTGGTTTTTCTCCCACACAGAAACACAGGTTAGGTTAATGTGACTCTGAATTGGTTGTAGGACTGACTGAGAGTGTGGATGTGGAGTGTGAATGGATGGATAGATTCCAGTAGATTAGATTAGATTTGTATAGATAAAGAGGATTAGATTAAGATAGATTATGCACGATACATTCTATTTTGTGAAAATTGTCAAAAAAAGGTCAGTTAATGTTAAGATTTCCGCTAGAATTTTGTTTTATTTAATCTCTCAAATGAATTAAAACAATGTTATTCTTCAAGCACTGGTGAAAATGATTATTGTTTAAATTCCCAGCAGACCTAAAGTAAGATCATCAACCTTTGCTTTGTTTATATTTTGCTCCTGTTTGGAATATCACTAATATCTCATGTGGTATTTTTACTTGTTGGTTGTCAACTATAAAAATATTAACATCATAAATTCATTCACAAACAAAGAAATGTGAATATGATGTTTTCTCCTAAAACCTAAAAAATATCCTACTGTCATTCAAAATATCAAAACCGTTCATCATGTGATGAGTTTTCACGACAGTTTGCAGCAGTTTATCTGCACTTACCCAGTTCAGATAAGTGGAGATAAACATCCACAAGAGGGCAGAAGGGGGAGAGATAAAGATGAAACCACTCGGAAGAGCTATTGTGTTTGCTTGTATTTCAGACCAAAACACAAGAATAACTGTCAGTCATTATTCACATTAATCACAAATAAACATGAAGTCTAGCTTCTGCCACATTATATTAACTGAAGTGATGAATTTGTTTGTGTTTGAAGCCAGTGTCCATCATACAACCAATAACCCCCCTGGCACTCACTGGTGGAAATCCAGTATATACATTATGACAGCATTATATTAACTTTGTTATAAAAGCTGAAACAATAAATAATAAAGGATGATCATGTTATCCATGGATATTAGATAACTGAACAATAAGATTACAATTTAAGAGCTGTATTTAAGATGTATGTTTTTGGATATTTGACTTTGTTTGGAAACATAGCAACTATGTTGGTTTTGTTGCTTTTTGGTGACCTCTAATCACTTGGACTCTTGCGTCTTTGCTGATTGTTGGTCCAAATACTTGTCCAGGGCAGTATTGCAACAGGTGACAGGCTTAATACTGGCACCATAAATCGCTTGTATGTTTTATCTTTTCTGCATATCATTGCTGTCATAAAACAGCCCCGCATGGACCTGAGTTTCAAAATAAGTGATAATGTCAGGACACAAACCAGTATGGCCCCTTTGAATCTAGTACACTACATTTACATGTATGTTAGGTATCACAGACTGTACTGTGTGTCTGTGTATCCTGTATGTTTCAGTGTGTTTTCACTCCACTGACAGACTGTCTGGTATTCAGTGTGGAAAATCCTTTGGTGTCATCAACGCCTTGCACTTATTTATGTTCATGATTTATTAATAAGCTCTCAATTGGTAGGAGGAACAGGAGGAAGGAGAGAGCTGAGCAATCATAAACAGACTAATCATTAGCTTCTGAAATTATGAACATACCTCTTTATATGACTTTGACCCCAATCTTGTGTTTCATCCTACCCCCCCCCACACAGGGTCTTATATCTTTACCCCGTCTTCAAAGAAAAAAGTCTTTTCTTGTCATCTATTGTCAACAAACCCTGTGAAAAGACTGAAACTTACTTGTTTGTCGCTTTCAGTACTTTGCAAAGTTTCATACACATGTTTCATACACACATGAAAATGAAAATGTATGAAAATGTTTCATACACACAGGGAACAATTTTTTTTAAGTCAACAAATTCATCAACAGCTCTGCAGTGTAGTTTCTGAAGGAACACGGGGTAAAATAGTATGCTTTGTGTGGATGATTTGCGATCAATCTGGATTAATTCACCACTTAGATATCATAGAAATCATGTTTATTCTCTTTCTGAACGTACAATGAATGATATTTAAATTCAGAACTTTTATACTTTCATAAACTGTTACAAGGTAAGCAGAGACAATGTGTGCCATATCCATAATTGTAGCCTATATAGTGTTCTCTGTAATGTCAATGACTCACCATTGCATGTAAATCATCATCAAGCAATCAATTCAATAATCAGCAATCAATGATCCTCTGTGTTTGTAATGGGGTCAGTGAGGTGAGATACTAATGACTCACAACAAAACCTGCACCAGAAACGAGGGATAACGCTACGTGCTGATTCACTTGTTTGGGCTCTCAGTGTGTGAATGGAAGGTCTCTGTTAAAACGACCTTATCTACATTCATGTTGAGGGAAAAGTGCTCAGGTGGATTCATTTTTCTCAGATTGACCATAACAACCATTGTTAACAGCATTCAGTTGCTATTAAACAGTCCGGATGAGACAATAAAACTAAAAGTCCTGTCCTTTTTAACACATTACTATTTCCTCTGACTGATAATATGCCAGGTTGTGTTGAGATGGAAAGCCTCTTCACATTAAACACTAAGGGGGAAATAAATGGCTATGCCCCAGGCCAACCATGCTATTACAGCGTCATACTGTATGTGTGTGTTTGCTTTAGACGTTTACGACCCTGTAAGGTGGTGGTCAGACAGGAAACTGAGTGATGATGTACTGTACTGAAAGGACAGGAGATATCAGAGGAAATTTTGAGCGTAAGTCCATTTATGTAGTTGTTGTTTGTTTTATGTGGCAGATTCACGGAGCATCATAATGTTGTGGTTTTTGGTGTTAAGTGCAAGTTTATTCAAGGAAATTAAACACGCCACCTGTTTGTTGTAGTGCATAAAAGCTTTTAAGGAGTGGGGGGTGTCAGGGAACAAATACCTGACATTCTACTAAGAGCAAGCTCATTTAAATAAGTTTGCATAAATATCAGGTAAATACGGCTTCTATCTGAATGATAGTTAAACACCTCCTATCAGCAGAGAAACTAAGAGCATAAAATAGTGTGAGAAAGACAATTGAATCATGGAGTGATAAAAGAGGAGTGATTTAGGACCAGCAGTAGGATTACAGTGTGTTCTTCTGCACCAATAGGCACCTTTAACTGGTTTATATATATATATATATATATATATATATATATATATATTTTTAAAAAGTGCTGAACTTAAAACTTGTGTGTTGTTGTTTTTGTTTTGTGAAGAATGAAACTAGTTTTCTCAGACTGAGGTGACTCTGCAGTTTGGCCAAGATTTTTATAGGTTTAATCCACCCTGCTTTTATAGCGGACAATATTTATCAGCTCCACACAAGCCTTAACTTTTATGGCCTTTTTTAACCTTTGCGCCTTACACCACACAAGCGTTTTCCCAGCTGAGTCTGTTTTAAGCACATTGTAGATCACACTGTATATATTAAAAAGGACACATAAATATGCTTGTTGGCACCAATTCCTTTGTCTACATATATATTGCTGAGACTACAGCTGTCATTGTAAAGATGGCGGTGTTGAATTCTCAGGCTGTTACTGATAAACTGCTCAGAAATGGAGAGTTGGAAAGATCTCTGATGTGATCCAGAACGGAGATGTAATAGGAGAAACAGGCCTAAAATTCATGTTTACAAACAGGTTGAATTATAATCTATGTAACTTTCAAAGTGAGACGTCAGTTGAGATGTAGTAAGTCTTTACTGCCCTACCCACCCACTGACTGATGCATCGCCTGTCACTGAAGTTGTTCATTAACACATGGAGGACAGGTAGACCTGCCCATACCAAGGTGGAGGATTATTGTTCTCAGAATTACACAAGAGGAACAAGCAGAACAACACTTTTTCTTGCTTTTAATCCACATTTTCTTTTGTTTTAACTAAACGTGGCCGTGGCCTAAACGTGGTCAGTATCTCACACAAAAGTTTGTTTTCTTCCTTTATGTGGCTGCTGGACAGTGAATCAAGAAACAGTGTAACTTTTACTTAGTCACGGAAGAGTCCTGTTCACTTCTCTTTTTGGATTTATGTCGTCAGTGGAGAGGATCTGTTCAGATGGACAAACATAAAGACCTGCTGTTGATCTGAACACTTATATATTTTTGTCATGTAGAAACTGTGGAGAAGAGGCAGAATTCCAAGACAAAAAGGAAATCTCAAGGATCAAGATGTCCCGTACACACAATTTACTTTACCTTGGAGGGCTGATAATGGCTGTGGTTGCCAACAAAATGTTGGATGAGTGTTTGTCATCGAACCGCACATTCACCATGAACGTTGTGGTGCTGGAGGATAACACCTATGATTGGAGTCGACCATTTGTTGAGGCGGCTGTGAGACGAGCTATAGCAGAGGACGTCAAGGAGAACGCTAAACATAGTAGGGATTATTAGTTACTTAATAAAGCTCTTTAGATCATGAAGATAAAGACTTGATTTCTACAAATACCCTTATTTACAACAGCCAATAAAAACAAGGCAAATAACATAAAACTAAGACATTTCTAGATAGAGCTACAGTCAATCCTGGTTCTTTCAAATTATAATGACAATTTATGGAGCAAATGTGATTTCTTTTTTTTTTTTTCAAAAGTTGAACATCAACAGTGGTGTTTTAAATGTATGAAAGTGAAGTGCTATAAGCTTCTAGAAACTAACCAAACGATGTTGTGAATGCATGAACTAGTCTCTCTAAATCCTGTAGAGTGATCATCACATCACAAGTCATCACTTGTCTAAATGATGGAACAGTGATGAAGATGATAATGACTTCAATGATAATGATTTATTACGGATAAGATATGTTGTGGATATGTTTTTTTTCTGGGACCAGAAAAAAAAAATCCACATGTTTTTACATTTGAAAACTGTCACTGCTACATAATCAGCAGGAGCATTAACTGCTGTTTACTTACCAGCATAACTAAGAGCTTCAGACATCTGTGTTTTTACCAGGCAAACGATTATAATATGCTATCTGAGCAGGGATATTTCTTTGGGGCAGACTGGATGCTACAGTGACTTGTTAAGAGATGACTGAGAGCTAACAGTGTTAGCACTGGTTAGCATAGCAATTATCACCAGAAGAAAAGATGTGATCGAAACAGAGGCACAACAGGAATTTTGTGTTTCTTTACTTTACAACACTGGAGACAGTTCTTGGTGAGTCAATGAATTAAGTTTGATGCAGAACTGGCCACATTTCTGCTGGAATATTAAACATTTATAAATGCTAACACTGACCATAACAGAAGAAAGTCAGAAAACCAGCGGAAACTCCAGGAAGTTCTTGCTTTTGATCAATAATTAGTCCAGTAAACAGGCCACACCCACCCCAAATAGATGTGTTTTTTTCTTACTATTTCTGAGAGAATCATATATTGCTTTATTTACGGTGTTTATGCTAAGCTAACTCTAACAGGTGTTATTAAACTTCACAAGAGTAGCCCTCCATAAGATAAAATATCAACAAAATATTTCTTATTTCCTATAACATAGGCAGACATAGAAAATGAGATGAGGGGTTTACTTGTCAGTCATCTGATGAGTAAAAGAGATGAACATTAACTGACCATTAATCTATTTATTGGTGGCTGGTTTGTGAGCTACAAATATGTGAATATAAGCAAAGAATAAGCAAAGCACCAGATACAGCTCAATGTAGCGTAGATCAGTGATTCCCACCCACTCATCCAACCATGTACTACACCTTTAATCATCTTTATATCCCCTGAGGTTTCATGGGACATCTTTATGGGATCCTAATCCCCTAGGTTACCACAGTTTTTTGAACATTACACATTATATTGTAAGTATTAATTCAGGTGCCAAATTAAACTTTTTGTTTAGTTTTTCTCTTGATGCTACTGTAAACAACTACAATTAGGCATTTTTTCCCAGCTGGTAATAAATCAGTCTAAACCAATCTAATATAGATTAGATCAGATAGATAAACAAGGTTAATTTTTATATTAATTAATAACTCTTATCTCCTTTCCATGACCCAAGACTTAAGCTTCACTTTGACGGCTAACTTCAATGGGTTCAACACCACCATGTACAACCGGCAGGGCTGTGGCAGCAGTACCTGTGAGGGAGTGGCAATACTCAAGAAGCTATATGTGAGTGTGGACAAAGCATGTCCAAAGAGTGAAATGTAAAAGTTGAAGTGTTGCTTTAATAGTATATTATACTCAAATCAAGGTTGTTAAGGTAAAAAAAAAATGTTTAGCACTGAGACTGAAAAAACATACAGAAACTTTAGAAACTAAATTCCTGTGTTTACCTCTTACCGCTTCGTCATGTAAAACCCATCTTTTTTACGGTGAAGAAAACTTTTTTGTGGCTGCATGAACAACAACAACTTCACCATCTGTTGTATGATAGTTTGTTCTCCTTAAGTCACCCTTGAGCTATTGCTCAATGACAAGATGGTTTTCATAACACACTGAAAAACTGTAAAATCATATATGAGCCACTTAGTCAAACCTTTTCCAGGATTATCACAAAGGCTGATAGGGGAAAGTCTTTATTTTTTATTTTTTTTAAATCAACAGTAAAGTCAATTTTTGTTGTCAGTGCAGTTAATGATCAACCCCTCCTCTGTGTACATCTTTCATTAAACAATATCACTATGCGGAAGTTGCTACTGTAGCAGTAGAAGGCAGATGCTGTATAAGTAGGAAAAGTTCATCCTAAAGGTACTGAAATCACAAACTGGTGATACATATTATTTTATGAAACAGCTGAGTGCTGTACTTCTCTGTGTGCCCCTGTGGTGACAGACTATCTACATGTACTATTTTTTTCTGCAGGATAATGGTGAAGTTGGATGTGTCATGCTGGGGCCTTCCTGCACTTATGCCACATTCCAGTTAGTGGAGTGAGTAGGGCTGTTTCGCTCAATATTACATATTTATCCATTAACAACTGACAACTGATTTCTCTCTCCCATCTCATCTGTTTTTTTTAGTGATGAAATCGGCCTGAGACTAAGTATTCCCATAATCTCTGCTGGAAGCTTTGGTCTCTCCTGTGACTATAAGCCCAAACTGACCCGAATTCTGCCTCCGGCACGTAAGATCACAGACTTCTTCGTCCACTTTATTAATGAAACCTTGCCATTTAAGGATCCTTGGAAAAACGTCTACGTCTATAAGAATAAGAATCCAGACAACGTATCAGAGGACTGCTTCTGGTGAGACTACACAGGCTGCAGGTCACCTGAGCCACCTCTGTAGCTTCTTTTGGCTCTTGAGCATGTGCCAGTCATTTGTTTTTTATCACCACAGGTACATTAATGCATTGGAGGCATCCTCTGCCTATTTCGCCAGAGAGGTAAAAAGGGAGATGCTGCGTTCAGAGGAAGAGCTGAAGAAAGTCCTAAATACGACACAAAGACACAGCAACAGTGGGTATTTTTTTTTAGAATTAGTTCAAATTAAATCTCAATGAGCTGTGTTATTCCTCCAACAAAACCTGACCAATCAAGTCATTATCAATAATGTGTTAGTGGATGATCAATATATTTATTCATGAATCATAAATACTGTGGTTATGTGAACCTCCACATAGAAATAAGTATAATACATGGAGTAGAATGAATACAGGAAGACTTACCGTGGCACTGACATACTGTAACTAGTGCTGGGAAATCTTTGTGTTACATGTACTTTATAGGTCAAATGTTTTTCTTCCTGTTGAAGTTAAATCAATCAATTAATTCCTTTCAGTTTTCATCTTATGCGGGGGCCTTAAGGAAGTTGCTATTGTAAAGAAAATGGCAGTGGGTAAAATACCCGAGGACACTGTATTCATTCTCCTTGATATTTACAAGTAAGTCTATTCATGATTTTCTCATATTGTATTATGAGCCCTAGGAGGCTACATGACTCTTTTCAACATCAATCAGAAATTGGAACATTGTGTAAAACCTCTAGAGATGTAACACATTGAATGTGTAGAAGTAATAATGTTCACAGTGACACTTTACTTTCCTCCAGCCCACAATATTATGACAACACAACCTCTGCTAAAGGTATGCAAGACGTCCTGTTGGTCACTTTGCCACCGAGAAACTACACCTATGGATCAAACTCGTCATACAATGACACGGTGAGGTGCAACTCAAACAACACCGTAGAGGAAAGTCATCATGGTAGAACTGTCTGATGTGTTTTCTCTCTCTTTCAATCTGATGGACAGATAAATGACTATGTGGCTGGGTATCATGATGGGGTTCTGCTGTTTGGCAAAGTACTCAGAGAGAGGATGCTCAGCCAGCAACTCAGCAGGGGATCCCATAATATTCCTCTAAGTGACAACCCTTTTGGAAATGCTACATTTTACGGTTTGTATGAGCAGAGATACGCTCAGGCGAACACAGTAGGTGGAGTTGACATAAGTGTAGCTTTATGTGTGGCAGGGTGTTTGACAACACCACAGGTAATGAATACGTTGGTAGAACTACTATCTATAAGTTTGAAGTAGATTTACATATTTTATTACCACAAAACAAGTTGTGAATGTTTTGAGATTATTTTTGGTCACTTTCAAATCATAATCTATGATTTTTATTGTTTTACTTCTAAGGAAACATTGGCTTCAGTCCAGTTCAGTATCATATGCAAATTAACTTGAAGAGCGTGTGCTTTAGATAGGTAATCTTTCATCATGAACATTTGCTTGCTTTTGCTTTATGGTTAGTTTTTATTGTCGCCTGGTAATATAGTGATGAGCTCATCTTAACCTGGATCTAGTAATGTGACATTTAATTTATTTAAAAATCATATCATATATTATTTCAAATAAGTAAGGTTCAAATCTTACAATATGTAGAGAAAAGTCGTTTTCATTATTAAAATGCTTTCTTTGCTGTCTATGTGTGTGTGTGTGTTTGTTTCAAGCAGGTATGGGAGGATACTATGCTCTTGATGAGTATGGTGACAGAGATGTTAACTTCACAGTTATTTACACATCAGCTGTCACTGGCAAGGTAAGGCTTTTTTTTTTTTTTTTTGTTTACATTTTGTTTTTGTTTTTTAGTTCAAATCATTCTACTTCAGAGGCAGAACGGTGAATGTTTGGTCCTATACTTTGTGTTGTATCTCTCCAGTACGAAACCCTCTTAGTATTTGATACGTCGCAAAATAAAACCATAGAAGTGGCCACAAACCCTGCCCTGGGGTGGAGAGGAGGTCGTCTGCCTGATGATGAGCCCGTAAAGCCAAGTGGTAACACACACACACACACACACACACACACACACACACACAATGTTTTTCTTTAGATTTTTCTTACTTGTGAAATCAAATGTTCGAAATATCAAGTCAATGTAAGGTTGACAAACTGTTACATGCTTATTGTTAATGTCGCTGTGTGTTTATTCCCAGAAATGAATCTGCAGGATGTGATTGTGATCGTTCTGAGTGTCAGTGTCGTCGTGGTGACGGCCATCGCTCTCATCTTCTACAGGTAGAGACGTATTTCACAGCTTTATTACAGAAGAGAGAGAGAACAGGTCAATGATATAATTGTTGATGACAAAATGTTTTTAATGCTGGTGCAAAAAACAAAACAAAACAAAACAAAAACAAAAAAAAATTTGGTTAATCTATTTATCAGTCTATATAAAACCTTTAGGTGTTTACATATAAAAATTGCTCCCAGTATTCATCATTTTGTGTGTATGACTAATTTTAGGCAGAACAGGAAAGAGCGACTCATGCAGAAGAAGTGGTCTCACATTGACCCGCACCTGATTGGTCCACTGGATGAGAGGGAGGTTTCACTGAAGGTAAATAGCCTCATTAAGCAACTGTTTCCTACATGTTAGTTGATGCAGAAGGAATTCTGAGTTGTATAAAGTAGCATAAATGTTAAAAATACTCAAGTAAAATACAAATTCAATCCAGTTTTTGAGTGTATGTATGCAGTTACTTTCGCACTCACTGTAACCTACAAAGTGGTTATTTGTAGAGCAGCTGGGTTTTACTGGGTGTACAATTACCATTCAAGTGTTACTGTAAATTGTGTGTGTATTTATGTAACAGATTGACGAAGATAAGAGGAAGGATAGCACGTACTTCTCACATCGAGGACGCTATGACAAGAAGGTACTGGTGGTCCTACTTTCAAAAGCCAAAATTTAGTTGTAGACAGAGGAGTAAGGGATGAAAGTGTGGATGCTTTTCTCTCAGCGTTTAAGTGTGTGTTATTTCTCTCTGTTCTTCAGCCTGTAATCCTGAAAGAACTGAAACACTCAGAGGGCGACTTCACTGAGGATCAAAGAATTGAGCTTAACACTGTAAGACAGTGTAACAGTGAGTTTTTAAAGCTTTAAAACGTATTTTGACTTCATTTCCCTGCTTTGATTTCCTCTACTTTTCTGTGTCTTTATGTTTCAGCTGCTGCGTATCGATTATTACAACCTAACCAAATTTTACGGCACGGTGAAGTTTGAGAACGGTGTGTTTGGGGTGTTCGAGCTGTGTCAGAGGGGTTCCCTCAGGGTAAGAATGTCACCAAAATTTAATTTTTCAATGCAGACAAAACCCCTTTAAAATCACTACATGCGACACTTCTGTCTTCAGTATTGTGAACGCGATATCTCCAGAATGCCTGGATCAGATTTTGATGGTCAAAGGTCAAGAAATTATGTGCCAATTAACTGCAACTGAACTGGAGAGGCTTATAACGACAAGGGGGTTATTCTGCTTCCAACTTGAATAAATGAAGTACTGTTATTTTTCTTTTCTATTTTATTTAATATCTGGTTTTTAATATCTGTATTAAATCTATATTTCAGTTTGCAACAGTGACATTTTAAGAACTGATTCTGAAAATGTCAAGTCACACGTGCTGCACGCAACAATGAGACTCTCTGGTGCAATGTTCATGTAACTGCTGAATGACTTTTACTTCATGTTACATGGTAACAGCACAGAAAAACAGGTTGTTTATGACAGAGCTCAGTGGCCTCCTTTCATCACTGCTCGCAGCGACTTTACTGTTCATTTGATAATAAGTGATAAACACACAGGATAAAGAACACCAATTGTGTGTGTGATCTCTGCCTGTGACACAGTAGGAAAAGTTTATCTTTTTTTTTTTTAATTTTTATTTTCTCTAGTACATTCTGAATGACAGGATCTCCTACCCAGATGAAACCTTCATGGACATGGAGTTTAAGATATCAGTCATGTATGACATAGCAAAGGTAATTTTATGCTTACACTGTCCTGATATTTTTAATATGGGAAATGTAAAAACAAACAAACACACAAGTATATAATGACACAAGAAAAAACAACTGTAAGACTATTCTCCTGTTTTTTTTTTTACCTCCTACAGGGCATGTCATATCTCCACTCTAGTAATATTCAAGTCCACGGTCGTCTCAAATCCACCAACTGTGTGGTTGACAACCGCATGGTGGTCAAGATCACTGACTTTGGCTGCCACACCATCTTGACTCCAGGCAGAAGTGAGACTGAGTTTTTAATTGTCAGTGCGGTTCATTCATCTAAACACTGAGAGCACCAGCTGCAGTTTCTCCTCTGTTTTCCTCTTCTCTCCACTCAGGTTTGTGGACAGCTCCTGAGCATCTTCGTAAAGACGGTGTGTCTCAAAAAGGTGATGTCTACAGCTATGCCATCATTGCCCATGAGATCATTATGAGACGACCCCCGTTCTATACACAGACCCATTTTGATATTGAAGGTAGGCCTGGATGTTTTTATCTCATCATTACATGCTCTCATAAGCAACTAATCAATGTACAGCTCAGAGTCCTACTCACTGTGACCTTACGGTTGTTTGATCCCCCAGAGAAGATCCACAGAGTGCAATTTCCCTCTCAGATGGGTGTGTTTAGACCTGACATCAACTTTGACAGTGCAACAGAGAGGGAGATCGAGGTAAGAGAGACACCATCAAGGAGGGTGTTTGCTGTCACAACAACACTTGTTGAGCGTATAGGTTTATAAAATAAACCTGCTTGAATCCATCAAAGTTGTAGGAACTATAGGAACTTTCCTCTTATTGTCTTTTTTTTTTTTTTTTTTTTTTTTGCATTTTTGTGTATATAGCTGTACATGCTAATAAAGAACTGCTGGGATGAAGACCCAGAACGGAGGCCAGATTTTAGAAGAATAGAAGTAACTCTGGGTAAGATTTTCAGGTACGTCAACACCGTATATTCATTTAGTTTGACTTTGAATCTTTTCTATAACAAAGCACATGGTCAAATGTATGCAAACACACGTGAACATTTCGGTTTAAATCCCAGAGCATTAATTCAGTATAAAAGTCTCTGCTTCTTGGTTGCAAAAGCATAAAAGACAGAAGTGTAAACATATTTTATATGTGGACACATATAAAATATCTTAGACTCATTATTTTAATTTGCAATGAGACAGTTAATACCACATTGTTCTTTTCCTTGATGTGAAACTCGTTAAAATGATGTAATTTGTGTTTTAATCATATATCATTTTCCTCTCACACAGTAACCTACACAATCAAGCTACTGAGACGTACATGGACAACCTGATCCGTCGCCTGCAGAATTACTCAAGAACTCTGGAGCGACTGGTGGAGGAGAGGACGTCTTTGTACAAAGCTGAGAGGGACAGAGCCGATCGCCTCAACTTTATGTTACTTCCTGGGTGAGTGACTAAAAAACAGAGGGAGTTTAGAGAGGCGCAGACTCACAGGGAATCTGTGTATGTGTATGTAGAACATTTTAGCCTTCAGTACTTAGTCTGATTCAAACCTGCAAACACTGTTCTCATTATCGTTTTCAGCAAATGTTTGGATTAAAAAAGCTCTGGTAAATCTACAACATAGTACCCTCCTAGAGCCAAACGGCAAACAGACACCGGTTGCAACCAGCTTGTAGACATAACAGACACTTAAGCAGCTAATGTGACAGATTTTTCTCCCAGAAGGAGGGTGAATTTTTGACTTTCCTGAAACACAACTCCAACATGCACTGCATCTGCAGGATGTTGAAATAGGAAATGTTTTTATTTATTCATGTCTTTCTCTGTTGCCTCCTTTAGCTTAAACCAATTGTACAATTATACCTGTTTCCCATCGTTCACTTTTGCTTCTTCAGCCCAGTGGTGCGTTCACTGAAGGAGACGGGCAGAGTGGAGCCAGAGCTGTTTGAGGAAGTGACCATTTACTTCAGTGACATAGTGGGATTCACCACCCTCTGCTACTATAGCACCCCCATGGAGGTGGTCGACATGCTCAACAACATCTACAAGAACTTCGACAGCATCCTGGATCATCACGACGTGTATAAGGTACTTTGGCTTGTATTTCATTGGGTCATCAATAATCTAACAATTAAACTAGTGAATATGTTTGATTTTGTTTAATTAAAAAACAAAAACCTTTTCATCATTTGTCTCTCAGGTTGAGACCATAGGAGATGCGTACATGGTTGCATCAGGTTTGCCCAAACGTAACGGCAACAGGCATGCAGTGGATATCGCCCACATGGCCTTGGACATCCTGGCATTTGTAGGAACTTTTGAGTTGGAGCACCTGCCTGGCATCCCTCTGTGGATCCGGATCGGCGTGCATTCAGGTAAATGAAATTCAAGATTTTCTCTTAATCAATGTAATCTTTGTTCCCTCTCTTTGAAATGTAGAATAAATAGATTTTCAAGGAAAATAACTCAGTAACAAAAATAACATATACTCATTGTGTCCCCTGTTTGTGTAGCTCTGTTTCATGTAGTTAAATATTATATAGTCTTTAAGGCAATGTAACATGTAGCAGACACAAACGTTAATCACTTTATAACACAAGTAGATTTAACAAAAAAAGATTTTATCCCCATCTTTTCCAATCAGGTGATGAATATATATGAAAAGTCTGAATTGTATCATTGCTATATTTTGTTTATTTTTCAGCTTGCCACTTCATATTTTCTCAATTTCTCATTTTTACTCATTTTTTTTTGTTAAACATAAATGATTTACATTTTAGTGGGAAAACCTGAGAACACAGAGTTTTATCAGTTAAGACAGTAAAAGTATGTGATAGTCACAAAAAAACACTAAACTTTTTCTTGTTTCCTGACATTGTGTGGATGACATCTAGTGGCTGAATAATGTTAAAGACGTTCACATGTTCAAAATGTTGGAATTTATAACATAAAAGAGACAAAGATATATATGGACAAGTAAAACAAACTTTTATCATATAACTAGGTGATTATATTAAAGTTTGTTTTTGGTGTATTTGTGTGCAGGACCATGTGCAGCCGGAGTGGTGGGCAACAAGATGCCTCGCTACTGTCTTTTTGGTGACACAGTCAACACTGCCTCTCGCATGGAGTCCACAGGCCTGCGTAAGAGACAGCACTCTCCCTCATACGCTTTCATAACACATATTGGCAGCTTCTGATCTTACATATCCACAGAGTTGATTAAAACTTTGTGGTTTGATTCTTTCCAGCTCTGAGGATTCATGTCAGCCAGTCCACCATCAACATCCTGCAGAGGACAGACTGCAAGTTTGAGTATGAAAAGAGAGGAGAGACATACCTGAAGGTGAGCTGGGTTTGCATTGATTCAACTATTCAGGTATTTATCTGTGGCTCTTAACGTTGCAGCTAATACTTGTTTAATTTTCCGTGTATGTCTGTTTGTAAATAATCTTCAGGGTAAAGGCAAAGAGATGACTTACTGGTTAACAGGTGTGACTGGGGGAAAATACAATCTACCAACACCACCTACAGCGTAAGTAAAATACAGTCCCATCAAAATTTACTCCCAACACTTCTTATCTGAACAGTAACACTCGACAAAGACAAACATCTACTAGTGCTGAAAGATACTCACCTCATGATCACATAATGAGTGAGCAATCTGATCTATGAGTTTTCCAGTCCAAGAGAAATCGGAAAAACTTTGTATACTTGGCATCCATAATCAGAAATAAACCTCTTGTTACTGTCTCAGGGAAAACTTCCAGCGGCTACAGCAGGACCTGGCAGAGATGATCGTGTCCAGTTTGGAGAAGCGCGGCGGTGGGAAGGAGGGCTTCGACAAGAGGAAGACCCTGTCCACCAAAATCCGTCAGAGGGAGACCAGCAGCAGCCTGCAGAGTGACAGTCCACCTGAGTACTTCCACCTGGCTGTCACTGACAACCCCGGTACCTACCTGTGACCACAGAGGAACTTTCATTTCAACGTGGGCCGAGAAGTACATGTTGTCAAAGTGTGTCATAATCTGTGGCTGTCTGACTCTGCACTGCTGGGTTTCTTTGGACAAATCTGGAGTTGGAGTCACTGGGGAACAGCTATTGAACAAGCAGGCTTGTTAAAGGTGAAACTTTTGTGTTGATATTATGATAAATGCGCCTGCCAAAGGAATTTGGTTCTCTTTTTTTTTCCCCTCTGACAATTGTGCATTACACTGTTCACACACCTGAACCCTCACACTCCCCTGAGGTATGTTCGTTAATATTAATGATGTAAAAATATATTATTAAATATTAATTATGAAATAAATGTAAAACTCCTTCTTCAGATATGTATCATATACTGTGACAGCAGATATCAATTAGGACTGTGAAGTAACATGACCAGTAAAACTGGAATAAAGAAATAAATGTATCAGAAAAATATGTTTTTAAATACAACTGAGTGGAAAACCTGCAACAATGTTTATTTTTATTTTTATATCACCACTCGGGGGGCGCCAAAATCACACAATTCAAAAAGTGACAGTGACTATTGTAACGTAGGGATCTGAACACTGAGGAAGAATATTAAACATTTTCCTCTTGACTTTGAACAGCTCTCTGTTTATGTTTAGATGTCGCCTGGTGGAAGCTCACTGATTGAGAAAGTTTGATTATTTACCATGTAAATACCCTTTCTGCTGCAAAGACAGTGAAAGTTTAAGTTTAAGTTTAAAAAAAAAAAAAAAAAAACTATCAAGAACATTTGTCTTTCCCACCACAACAACGCTACCTTGTTGTCAGAACATCAGAAAATGTTTCTGTGTTGATTTTATTTTGTGTTTTATTAAATGATGTTTGAAATGTGGCACGAGATACGGAGCAGTTTTTTTTTTTTTTTTTTTTCACTGTACAGCACATTACTCTAACTATATACAGTCTTGTAATATTTTTGGACACCAATATACATCATAACAATTGTTTTTTTTAAAGTAGAGAGAAAGAAAAGCAATAGCTATAAACAGCTATATATATATTAAAAAAAACAAACATAAAAACCACGATAGAGAGAAAAAAGATCATATGGATCAGTGAGCACAGTACATACAGTGAAGAAAAGTTTTGAGAACACCCAAGCACAAGCACATACACCCTATACTGTTTTAGTTGTAACTAATGCAGTTCCACCCAGCTCTGTGGCAGGAAGTGGGATCCTGTGCTCCCTCAATGTGCTGCATGCATGCAGCTCTTCGCCCTCCTTCACAGCGTGCTTTGCAGCGCCCCTGCAAGCGACAAAGTCCTCCTGCCATTTTGAGCCCACTTGGGCACCCGGGTGCAGATAAGGACAAGACGATGGGGCCTCCGCTGCTCTCAGTAACACCTCCGCCTGACCGTTGCTTTCTGAATGCTGTGGGTAGATCGTCACAGGTGGCTCTGTTTTCTGAAGGTTCTCCAGTCCTGGTTCTGCAACACAAACAACTGAAAGCATCATCTGTATATTCACACTGAGTATAAGATTGTGATGATTCATTTATCAGATCTACATTTATTTTTTTCTTTTAGTTTTTATTTTCATCCCTACTTTTACAGTGCAGATCTCTTACTTGAGCAGGGGCTTATAAACACATTGAAGCTATTCTATGAATGTCTATTATAGCACTGAAAATGTGACGTTACAAGACAGTTATCTGGCTCCTGCATTACATAACCAGAACAACAATGAAGTGATTGACAACAACTAAGTGGACAAAGCTGAATGCCTTCTCTCTGCTGATCTAGGTTTTACATTCCTGGCTGTCTTACAGATAAAGGTCTATTGACAGACAGTTTACTCAGTGAGTAGGAAAACATGTCACTGATGAGCTGAATGTAGCTTCTCCTCATTGTTTTATATATAATTGGGTTAAAACTGCACGAGAGCTACAATCCAGAAGATTATAATTATGGTGATGTTGGCATATTTGTCATATAAAGCACAAAAGCTCTGTTTTATTTTCCTCAGCTAGACAAGGTCCATTTAAAGAAGCTGATGCATGAAGACTGGTCACATGGCTGCCTGGGTTAAGAAGTTTTCATCAGCATGTTTCATAAAGTAAATAGAGAAATCTGCAGGTTTCAAATATCCATCCAGCTTTACAAAGATCTCTCTGCCCACCAGATCACTTTTAGTTTACACTGAGTGCAAGTTATAGTTATAAATTTATTGCCTCTGCATGTATCTCTTTGTCAGTTTGTGTGTTTTCAACATCATGGGGAGACCTAGATCATCCTGCCTTACCAACGGATGTGTGCTGGCACCAGAATAGCTAGTACGAGAATGAGGCCAACCCTTGGGACAAGTGAGAAGAAGAGAACAGAAACTGTAGAGTTTATACTGCGATGAATGTCACACTTCAACACCTGCCTACATGAGACCCCACTTCCTCCATACAACTCTCAGTCAGATGCCCGTTCTGCTCGTCAGGTCCCCCACGTACAACACAAGAAACACCCACCGGATGAATGCTTGAAACTGCATACTATCCTCATAAATAAATCATAATCCAAGCCATAGAGGATCAGGGAGCTAAAGCGATCCATTCCAATCTGTTGTCGTATAATATCTGATACGTCTGTGAAGTCTGTTTCAACAACTCTCTCTATAAAAGTTACAGCAGTGTGGATGTTTCAAGGTAAATAGTTGACAGTGATATTTTGAGAATATGGGCACAGAAACCAATAAACTAATCCTAACCTTAGTACTAATAAATAAGTAACCTTATATTATGTTGTCAAAGTTTCAAATTATTTTTCTTTTATTATTCTGAATGAGAGAAATATTCTTATGAAATGTATCAACGCCAGCTGTTCTTACCTGACAAGTTGCTGAGTCTGGTTTGTCTTTTGTATATGATAACCCATAGAGCCAAAACCAGGACAGACCCCACTGTGATCAGCACCACAAAGATCCAGAGAACCGGACTTAGAAGCACTACTGGGCTGGCCTGGCTTGATGGAGTAGAGTCTATAACCTGGCCCACTACAGCCTGCACAGGCGGCTCTGAAGAAAACAGGCAGATCAAAGGTAACAAAGGAAAAAGCAAACATCTGTTTACATTCTTGATGGACGTAGAAGTTGTTGTACAAGTTATGAGTGAAAACAACAGAAGTATAGCTTTGCTCTATAAGGAGCAGAGATGCAGTCAAAATGAACTCTCTGTACCTCCCACACTGCATTACAACAGACAGCACAATAATTTAAACCGAGGCTGTTCAGAGGACAGGTTAAAGCTTTTGGTAGAGTCAGACAGGTTCAGCTCACCGGTTGGTAGTTCATTCCTGTCGAGACAACTGCTAACGAGGCTGTCCCATTTCATGCCAGCAGGACAACCCTTCTTGGCCATGACTTAAATGATGTGAGCGACGAAGAAATCTGTTGCACGTTGAAATGTGTTAACCCTCCTTGGGTTTATGAAAAACAAAAAAAAAAAAAAAAAAAAACAAAAAGTAGATGAAGACAGAGCTGTGAGACACAGGGGGCGGATGTGATGAAAAGATTTAAAATGAATGCAGGATGCCTAACACATGTTTCAGTTCCTTCATTTCATAGGAAAGGGTGAATCACTATATATCTCTGGGGACAGACAGCTCACTGGGTATCTGTTTCAAAAACAAAAAGGTCCCGACCTTCTAGTTACTTAAAATACTGTATGACTGGTGCGTACGAAGCCCAAAGGAGACCTAAAAGGACAATAAAGAAATAAATCAACACAGATTTAGAATAGAAATAACAGATTGACAAGTATGAGGTGTGGGAAAAGTGGCAGCAGGTTCTGGTTTGAATAGAGAGAAATAGAAAGTGTTCACTGCAACACTGACAATACAACTGTGGCAGGGGGCAGGTGGAAACGGCTGGTGTAAACACTGAGGCCAGTGAGGTGTATCAGTAGGTCCAAGAAAGATATGAAGCAGAATTCATGAGTATTTTCTACAACTATGTCAGATGATGACATGGTCAGCCTTGTTGAAACTACACGGTTCTGAAGGTGGATTACAACTGACACATCTTCAGATGAGTCATCCAGTGCCCGTTTACTTTGTTGTTTCATTCAGGCTACTTAAACACGGATGAAAGAGTGAAAATGTGACGTCATCACCATTGATTGAATTTAAATAAAAAAGGGATATAACGATAAATGTTCTCAAAAGCGAAACAAAATAGAAAATGAGAATAGCTGTTTACACTCACGCCTCTAATACAGTTACAGTTGGCTTGTGGTTTTGATATATCATTGAAAGTAAGCTAAATATGAGAGCTCTCACATATTGAAATGCCTCACAGATGAATCAGAAGTTGGTGTTTTTTTTTTTTTTACACCTAGTCTACACACTACCCACTGCTAATTTAAGAAATACAGAACAACCAGAGTGTAAGAAGATACGGTGCAGTGCAGAACAAACACACAAACAACAATAATGATAATGGGTGGGGGTGAGATAATAGATAATAGAGTGAGATTCTAATCAAGATTTGTGTGAGGAACAGATATACTGTATGTCACTCCTGGATGTAATCAATTTCAAAGAATATAAAAAAAAAAAAAAAAAAAAAGAGATAATTTTTCTTCTTTTTTTGCAAAAAGAACATGCATATCCTGAGATAAAGGAAAACTGAAGCAGTTTTTCAACAACATTTAGGGAATTAAAGAGGCATAATTGAACATTAGTGGATGGGGTCTGAGGACACTTGGTGGCCAGAAGATGATAGGATCAGCTAAAGATGCAAAAAGACAAACAAGACTGAGGTCACTCAGTGTGTGTTAGTGTCTAATTCACTAGTAAAGCATGAGACATGAGAAACATCACATCCTCTCTCAGTGATGTGACATCTAACTGTGGTGTGGAGGAGGTGTTAATGTGTACAACTAATGGTACCTGCTACAAAAAGGAAGAAAACTCAACAACGCCGCCCTGGGAATTTCACCTACAGAATTTCTGTCACACACACAGACACACAGGTTCGTGGTTATGGAGAGGACAGGAGACGTGGTTCCAAGTTTACAATTCAATTTTAGTAAACATTCTATTGTTCTAAAAAAAGAAAAAGAAAAGAAAAACATTTCACACTCAAAAGGGGGGAAAATATACCTAATCAGGGCTGAGGTCTAAGTGGATTAAGGGCTAGTGCAGAGGAGGGATCCATCAAAATAAAAGGGACAAACTAACTCAAAAAGCACCCGTGAAATGAACCCAGACCAGACCAACTGCAGCAACCCCATAACATTGCACTGACCCCTCAGGCTTGTTCAGTTGGCACTAGGCATGATGGGTGCATCACTTCATCAGGCGGCGATTTTTTTTTTTGGCCAGGCAGTGTGTGTAATGCATCCTCTATAGATGTTTTTGAGTATAAAGGTGGTATTATACCAAACCCAACAAAACTAAATTCACAATTTTCAGCAATTCAGAAGATGGTGGAAGAGAATACTGATATTTCATATTGCCTGCCCCATTTCTGCTCCCACATCAAGCAAAGAATGTTATGACGACAATGGGACCAAGGCAATGGCAGCGTTGTTTGGTGGAAAGAGTACCGATTCATTTGCCTCTTTGTGCTGCAACCTGTTTAGCAAGAAAATCATTACCGCCAAATCATGCGTTACCCCAAAACATCTGCCTCCGCTGAGTCCTCAACCACATACCACTGCCAAAGAGTTTACTTTTACATCATGATGTGGATTGGAAAGGAAGGTGACATGAATGCAACGGATTGGAAACTGGTGGACAACCGGTTCCTGTCAGTTCCGACCAGCAAGACTGCTGCCACAGAAAGCCTCCAGCAGATGATCCACTGTAACTGCACAACTGCCTGCTGAACGTAACGGTGCAGTTGCAGGGCATATGGACTACCAGGCACGCCTGCTTGTGGACCATGTCAAGTTGGGAATCATGAGAATCACTAGAATCAACCTGTATGGATGGAAGAGAGTGATGACTGGTAAATCTAGTGAAGGTCACAGTGCAAAAAAAAAAAAAAAGTATAAAAATAAATCAGAATAAGAGAAAAAAACTGAAGAAAATAGAAAAAGATATGTATAAACAAGTATTTAAAAAAAACACAAGGAAAAATGTATTAAAAAATATTTTTTTAAATTAAATTTATTAAAAATATCTAAAAAATACCTTCACGTAGCAGCCCTGTTTTGACTAATTTTACAGTACCACACACTTCTAATGAACTTATTCTTTATTGGAATCAAAAGAATGGTTATGAACCACAGAAACCACTTGGCAAAATGATATGAGAAAGGAGAAATATGTAATTTTTTTAAGGGAAATTGTACTTATTTTTTTTGCATAAATGTGCTTGTAACCAATTGCTTTAATAAAAAATTGTACTTGTAATCACTCATCTAGCAAGCAAATATGCTAACTAGAAAATTACATGGTCAAAACATGCACCAGGTACCAGTATTCCTGGTCTAGGAGGAAGAAAACACAGGAGTAATGTTCATTTTAAGGACATGACGGTTGCCATTGAAAATGAAGGCTTTCTTGGAGTCAAACTTTTAGTATGTTTTTAAGTACAGCTGATACTACTGTGAACCACTGAGAAACCTTTTGTTTTTTGGGGGTTAGTGAGAAGCTAAAATATTCCCCTTCTCACCGTCAGAGACTGTATCGACTTTACCGCAAATGCGGAGGAGAAGGAGAGAGACTCCATTCATTCTTGCCGGCACATACACGCTGACGCACACACGCATCCACACACACATACGTGGCATCTCTCCTTCCCAATCACTCAGTGTAAACTTTATATAATGTAGATTAATGATATTGGGTTTTGTATCATTAATATAATATAAGATAATGTATAATAAAATCATTTATTGTCAGGGCACCGGGTATGCGCATCCCGGTGTTGCGTTCAGGCGCGGCTCCGACCATTTGTTTGGTCAGCCGCGAGGTCCGTGAAAGCATTTCCCTTTCATGTTTAGTTTCCTCTGCTCCATTCGGGCTTGTGCACTTATAGTGTGGTGCCCACAAGCATATCTTCATTTTCTGGTTATTTTATCCATAAACTCTCTTGTCATTTTGTTCATAATCCGGAGCAAACAATTACTCAACCTACTTGGTACTCGGGCTTCCAGTCAGCTGTCCCATCGCGGGAGCGCGCTCCGCCCTGGGACTGCACTTTTAGCTCTTTCCGCTAGGGGAAGGCGCACTGCATTACCTGCACAGGGGTGTTTGGGGTGTTCATTTGTGGTTATACATGTTGTTGGGTAATTTTGGAATAACCTGTGGGATTATTGGTCACGTGCTAGAATCATGTTTTGTATCTTATTATTCTGCATAATCGTTATAACTACCTTTGATGGTGCTTTACTTTAGGGGCTAGTTAGGGAGGCCAGATAAGTTCTTCTTTTGGGTGGTTTAGTCCCGGTTGCCCTTGGAGGGCGGTTCCCGGTGGCAGCCCAGGGTATTTAATGGGGGGAGCTCAGTCATGAAGGGGGGCTGGAGAAGGAAGGATTTCTCTTGTTGGGAGGCAGAGATATTGAGCCCATGCATGATTTTGGAGGTTAGATTGAAAGTGTTGTTTTGGAGATGCCATTTGTTTTCCTCTATTAAGAGGTTCTTTTTTTTCCTTTTGTTTTTGGTCCTGATGATTGTTTCAAGAAAAATAAAGCTGGTGTGAACTTTTGTACAGCAATCATCTCTCCTGCATATTTTTTTTATATATATTTGTCCACTCTCATCTCCAAGCCCACATCCCAACTAGTGGGCAGGCCGCACCAGTCGTCCACAGGGTCAAGTCATATTTGCACCTGACTTTTACCTGTGACCACACTAGCATTAACCACAACCTGCCAGAGACAACCTCTGCCACAGAAGTGACACAGGTAACGCAGAAACGCCTGCAGAGAGAGAACCTGTCTGTTCTTATTACATCCGTGGGACTACCACTACTCACGTAAATGGTCGGCAGAAATGGATAATAGAAACCACAGCAACCAATATAAACAAAAAATAAAATAAAAGAGGACACATGAAGCTGAGAGTCACCGTTTTGCAAGAAAAGATTAAAAGATTAAAATTGGCTGCACAGCAGTAAAACTTTAATGAACAATCAACACTTGAAATTACAGCATGATAAGTGCGCAATGTTACACAAAGAAAAAGGCTCATACAGAAATACGAACCTGAGATATTTTGCATATTGTATATACATAAAAAAAAGATGCTCATAAATCACATCACCAGAAAAGATCAACCGCCCTGAGTATGACATTGCACTGATTCATTTATTTACTTTCATTCACCAAAATGCTAGTGTTTTTATATAAAGGCACATTCATGCATTTTAAAATATCTGCAAGAGCCACCCCCACCCCCCATCCCGGAAAGGAAAAAAAAAGGGGATTAAGTTGGCACAGCCACTGATTTACTGCACTGATTCTGCATTTTATAAAATCACAAAGTTACTCTCATTCAAGTGTCTAAGGCACAAATGGCATAAAAGGTATAAAAAACACCTCTGATTTCTAAAGTTTCGTATTAATCATACCCTGAGTAAAAAAAGTAATCTGTTCATCTGACATTTTGACAAAGTTCAAAGCATTTTATCAGGTGGAAGACAATTCGGCAACACTGTGAATTTAAAAAAAAGAAAGCACACATCGAAGGCGGACGCAAATCTGATCTTTAAGGAACAATAAAAACAAAATCATCTTTGTGTAAACACATGTATGTGCTACAGAAGAAACAGATTGTACCTTCTACCGTTGACATTCAGTAATCTGAGAGTTAACCTGAAAGCTTCTCTGTGTGTTTCACTCACTCACACGCACAGAAACATCATCAAGGCTTGAAGAGCAGAGGCTCCATCTTAATGAAGGTGAAGTTGTAGTATCGCGGCAGACCTTGGTGGCTGATGCTGCTGAATTTATCCCAAATGAACGGCGGGAGCCCGTCCTGTGTGGTCGGCCCATTCACCGCCTCCGCGCGGAAGTCCCCCGCCATCAGGATATCTGTCACCTTGGCAGAGAGCGACACAGGAATGTGAGAAAATCTGAGCGGGGCCAAAAAGCATTTGATGATAGAAAAACACGTGACCTGTTATGGTGTCAGGATGCTACCTTAGTGTCATAGCAACCTCCTGGCGAAGGCCTCTCTGACCTCAAGTCGTTACGGCAGCAGATGGACTTGCAGGGGTCGTCTTTAGAGTATGGATCCTTCCTGTAGTCTGAAAAAAACAAGTAAACAAATGTTCTACTTTCAATGTGTGTGGAACACAACAGAGTCAGCTGGATGTGAGTCAAACTGAGCCTCACACACACCATTGAACCTCATGATGTGTTTCAAGGAGTCCAGGTCTTTAACATCAGCCTGGTCGCGGCGGAAGATCTTAGCTCTGGGACACAGATCATAGGAGAAGTCCTCTCCATACTCCTTCCACATTTCTCCATAACCACTCAGCATGTAGATCTTCTGGTGGAAGGGCACATTGTAGGACGGCCAGTAACCTGAAACACAGAGGCAGCAGAAAGGATAAACTCTACAAATGAAACGAATCCTGAAGGAAAAAAAGATTAAATCTGTCGTTACCTCTGCGCAAAGCCTGTGTTTGGTCAGAGTACTCCACCAGCCCGGGGATCTGCTCCACCACAGTCAGAGCTCCGTCATCAACGCTGACGCCCAGTTTCACTTTGCTTCTGTCCAGCACCATGTACTGATTGTTGTAGGTGCCTGCAAGAGTTGAGTGTGACTGAGGGTTTATCAGTTTGTGCATTGGGTCAGACTGAATCCTCTGACTAAAGTTTCAAAATGATCATCAAGTTTTGCAACACAAAAATGAAAATCCAATTTGTGCTTCCGGCTGCTTCATTGTACAATTAATGTTGACACATGCAAAACTACATGTTGCTTGTGATAATTAACTATGAAGAGGTTCAAGCTTCACATTGGACTTAATTAACATCTAAAATGTGGACTAGAAACCTCTGAGCTCAGTCTGATGAGTTTTCAGTTTTTTAGTTTCTGCAAGTTGCTTTTAATTCTGAGTTGAAGTAAAGTCAACAAAGGGCAGAAAAAGGTAGAAAATAATCTAATAGTCTTCAGATAATGACTGATTTATTTCTAGTGTTTATTGTCTGTAACAGAGCCTTGGGCTCCACTCACCAGAGTTGTGCTTAGAGAAGGTTTTGGCCCATTCTTCTCCTGTGTGTGCCAGACTGTTAGCCAGCCTGACCCTCTGCCACGCCAGCAGGCTGTTGGGAGTGATTGTGTCAAAAAGAGAAGAATTGAAGACATTGTTGGTGGTTTGAGTCATCATCAGACCACTGCCCAAGAGGTAGAAGTCATCCAGAGACACCAGGAAACCTGAGGGAAGAAGATGAACTGTGACAACATCTGGCAATATTCACCATATCAAGTGATGACATTGTTTTAATTGTAATTATTTGTTTATGGGGAATAGCTGTGATTAGGCAGTGGTCTGGTTTTATCTTTGAGGAAGTCTATTTAAGGAAAGTTCCTGAGATCTCTGTACCAGGGTAGCTGCTGAAAGACACTTTCCCAGTGGCTGCGTGGGGCTCTGCGATTTGGAAATCCCAGTGTTTGTAGATGCGCATCGTAGCAGCGTACGTGTACCAGCTGGAGTGAGCAAACAGGAGGTTCTCAAAGCCTGGCAGCATCTGAGGAAGACAACACAAAACAGAAAAATGAGTTTAAGGATTCAGGATTGAAGAGGCGTAAAAATCCTGGACTGTGTCAGTGTGACTCAGCTTACCCGTAATATGATATAAAGGCAATCTTGTATGTTATTGTCAAGTGTTAGTGAATTGCTGCATTTCACAATTTCTGAGATCCATCAGTAAATGTAAATGTGGCAGTGTAGCAAATATGTTTAATGTCATTCTGAAGCCCAAAAATAGTGGTATATTGGTGTTGTTACAGTAAGTACAAGTAACTATTATTTAAGTACTAAAGCCTATTTCTTAGCCCACTTAAGACCCATTGCCACTAACACAAGTATGTATGGGAGTTTTCTACTACATTATGATGCTGGTGAAAGTAGGAGGAGAAATATACACTGACTACATTGTCCACTGATGCAAAGAGAAAGCTTTAAAAAAATAGTCAATAGAAAGATATATTTCAAATAAGGAATATGGATCATTTTACTAATGGACCACCGCATTGTTAAACCTCCGACCTTGATAAGTGCGGAGCAGTGTCCCATCCCTGGAAGTTTGAAGTCTCTGAGGGGAGGGTTGGAGTTGGGGACCAAAGCTGGGATCAGATCCAGCAGATCTCCCACTGCATTCAGGAACTGGATGGCAAACTGGGACAGCGGCTGTGGGAAAGACAGCAGATAAAAAGCTGTTTGAACAGCCTTTTGCTATTTTTTGCAATTGATAAACTGTGAAAGAAACCAAGAAGACATTTCATGTTCTTCTTTGTCATATTAAAAAAAAAAAAAAAAAAAGCAAAACTAGAACAAACAGACAAAGGGCAAAGAACTGGGATTCAGTAATATAATAACATGGCACCATAAGTGGTTACATGTTGTAGTTATTGGATCCTAATCTAACTTCTTAAAAATGTTACAACACGCGCTCTCATGTCCCTTTAAATGTTAGTGGCAAAATATGATAAATGATCACAAGCTTGGTTTGTATCGTAGCTTCCTCATTTTGGAGCTTATCTTAGCAGAGCACTTTTTTAAATATAGTGCAAACAGTTTTATATATTTTAGACTTGACACACTCTGATAAAATAATGTTAGTGTTTTACAGCCTTTGTACCTTTTTCCCTTGTTTCTTAGCCCAGTCTCTTACTCCTGACTGAAGCCCGTCCATCTGGGCCACAATGAAACCTGTATGTTTCCACAGAGGATCAGAGCTCTTGTTCAGTTTCACCTGCTCTCTGACCCATGAATCCTGTTTCCTAAAAGCATAAGAGTGATATTCGCTGTTTATTCACTTACTCATAATGATGTTTTACTGCAAATGCATGATTTCTGTTGATGCATTTTGACAGACAATTATGAAAATGATTTATATATCAGGCATGTAAAGGAATATGACTCTCTCAGGCCACTTAAAGTCTTTAAAACTTTTCCAAAAAAAAAAAAAAACAATCAAAACTTATCAATCACAGATTCTGATTTTCACCAATAATATTGTCTGTGTTCTTCTCATTTTTCTGTTGAATTTTACAGGGTGTGAAAGTGGAGCTGCAGCCTGAATGTCACTACCATTACAAAAGAGGATATGAAAGACGATGACAGATTATGTGTTTCTCTGACTCTCTGTGACTGTGGCATGAAATTTGTCTTTTCATTTTTAAAATGGAAAGAGAACAAACTCACTCCATGAAACTCTTAACTGGGCCAAGGGTCTTTGGATCTTGGATCAGTTGTGGATACATGTTGGTGTAGTGGTCCATCATCTGCCTGTTGAGGGAGAGGACAACTGAGGATTAAAGGGAAAATATTTCAAATGAATGAATGAAAACGTCAGCGTTTAAAATCTTGAAACAAAGTGATTGATAATGTTTGCTTGGTTTGTTTTTTCCGTTCACCTGCTCTCCCAGGCCGGAGGCTGGAAGTTGCTGTTAATGTTTCTCACTTGTCACAGAAAGTCTCAATAATCAAACTCTTGAGTCATCAGCAGACTCTCAGACTCTCTGACCAACTGATACTTGATCACTGATAACTGTTCTGTTTTGATTGGATTATCAGGTGTTTGCGTTACATGAACGGGACGTGAAACTTGTTGTGAAATCACACAGTTACCACAGGAGTAGCACATTCATGATTCTTACTGGGCAGTGAGGAAACCTTCGAGGTAGCCGGCCAGGTAGTAGATGATCTCGTCGGTCTCAGGGGTTTTTCCGTAACCGGCACGGATCTCTAGGACACTCCAGCCTGTGCTGGACAGGGTGTTATTCAGGTACCCGTATGCATCCCCTTCTGTCTCCAGGACCCCTTCCTTGAGCAGGACCATCTTGTGTTGGGAGTCCCAGTAAACCGTCGCTGCTGTCATCTCTGAGAAAATCACCATTACAAAGACGAGAGCTCTCACAAGATCTACTGTACACTGATATAGCATTTTAAACTGGTAATAATAAGCAAAATCATTAATTCTATAAGCTCAATTTATACGTACACTATATACTAAGTAGGTACTTAGTATATAGTGTAAATACTCACTGACATTTGCAGCATTTGAGGGTCACAAGACAAGAAGAGGTTCATCCTATATCATTCCCACACCCATATGCTTGGACATCTCCCTTCTTTTACTTTAAGAATGTAAATGCTATATATGTTTATATGAATTTATGAATTTTAACGAAAACGAAAGTTAAGACTAACACCTCTGTGCCAGGAGCCCTCGTGAGTTTGGGGATTACCCTTTATAAACAACACATTCACATTCGACTCAATATAAGATACAATCTGACGCATCTGAAATCACAGCATCTGACAGGCAGTGAGTGAAAATCAGTGATACAAAACAGCAGGCATACTTTAGAGAGAACGGGATTTGTTAACTCTTGACAAAATAAGGTAATTAGAGCCTCACACGCACGTGATTTTACATAAACTCGGCCTACTTACTGTCTGCAGGAGCGAAGGTTGCGACCACTTTGAATAAAAGAAAGACATACAGCCCGTTTACCAAATGCATGGTTGTGCGAAAGCAGCCACGGACTAAGACGACTGCAGAATAGAAACAGGAATCAGCCAGAAGTGACACAGGGAAGGACGAAATCAGTCGTTTTGTGGCGAAGGGAAAGTCCAAAACAACGGGAGTGTCAACGGACGGAGCGTTTCCTGATTGGCTGCGGAATGGAGGAAGCGAGAACTACACACTGTACATGTTGACTTTGAGAGGAAACATTGTAGTCCTGTGAAATCTCATACACAGAGAAATAATTAAATAAAAACATAAAATGCTTTGTCGTTTGTGAATCACACACGTGTGCGTAAAAAGCTTCCACCCCAGATGGGACTCGAACCCACAATCCCTGGCTTAGGAGGCCAGTGCCTTATCCATTAGGCCACTGGGGCTCTGCGGCAATTGCGCGTCATAAGAAACATATTTATATCTTAACACCCTGTCATCGATTATCGTCTTTGATATCACATTAATTAAATGTATTTATTGGACAACTCTTCTTATACATTTAATAATAAAACACAACAGGGCCTTTGCAAGGCGAGCGTTAAAAGCTGTATTTGTTTCAATCAGTTTGTCTGGTTGAAGCAAATAAAAAAGTTAGATATACAAAATAGGCCAAACGTTTAAATTGTTTATTTGTGATACAAAAAAACCAAACAAAAAAACCAAACAAAAACAAAAACAAACAAACAAACCTTTAAAACAAGTCTTAATTTCAGCCAGTGTGCTGCTGCTGCTGCATTATGAGCCTGTGCCCTGTGCAACAGAAAATAAAAACATACAGTATGTCCCTTCATTGCATTACATTCCAGTAATTGTAACAAAAAAAATAAAATAAAATAAAATAGATATAAGAACAAATAGTTTTGTTTTGAGTTCAACTCAGGAGGGTCAATACACTCATTGCTGACTGCAGGTCAGTGTAACCTGATATGATGCTGCCCCCAAGTGACGGCCTCAAATAAATGCTCAGTAGTAAATCATGAAAACACACAGAATCAGCTTCACCCTTTAGAGACAGACGGGTTTCAGTAGTATCACCGAATAATTATATTCACTACAGTAGAGAATTAATGTTGCTCATTAAAACTTTCAAATATACTTTAACGAAGAATAAATACATTTCGAGAGACAAGAAAAAAAAATACACCATATTTTTTTTTTTTTTGCTTGCACACACTTATTTACACGTTTCCACAACATGAAGTTTTTGTCTCTAAACAGAAACACAACAGGAATGAGTGCACAGCTGATTTGCAGATTTGAAGAATGAATTTGAGCAAATAAAATGGGGGAAAAAAGCCTTTGGTGTTGAAAGCTATGAACAGCTCTTCCCTTTTTAAATAAGAACAATGTGCCGAGAAGAAGGAGAAGAAAAAAAAGGAGAGCAACAGTCTTTGTGTAACAATCACTTCATGAAGGAACAGATTTGTGTCTGTGTAAGACATCATCTTCAACAACACCTGCACGTGTTGTGGATTCATCCACTAATGATGAGAAGAAGATCTCCCTGTAGTGACGCTTAACATTTACCACAAAATAACATCCTAGGTAGCTAAATCAATCAGATACAGCAACTTTGTAGCGAAGAAAATAAAATAAAAAATGTAAATATTAAGATATAACTTTTACAATCCACAGTATGCACTTACAGTAAAACCACAGCCCCGAAACCAAGCCTCCATTAGACTTCATGTAACTAAGAGCTAAGAAGGCACAACTTATATGCATGTAGCTCCTTCTCTGCAGCATGAAAACTTCTCCATAAAACTCCAATTAAAATAAAGTTGCCTTCTGCTGTTTGTGTCTTTGACAGATTCGTTCAACTAACAGCTTGGAGAACTGCACAAACTTGTTTTGTTTTTGTTTTTAAAGGAGAAAGTTGAGAGGTGGAATTTGCGATGGTAAAATGAGCAAAAAAAAAAAAAAAAAAGCCGCTGCTTTTACAGCATCGCAGTAATAAAACACCAACACACAGTGTCACAGCTGTAATTTTCAGTAGTATTCACCTTTCCAAACACTGTTATATTGCACTTCAAAGATCACCGCTTGATGGGTTGAAATTAAACGCAAGTGTACAATTAATGTTAGAGGGTTAGACATTCTCCACACAAACGCACACACTCATTCGTCATCGATTAGTTTCTCAGCGCCGTTCTCTGCTTGTCTGCCTGTGCTGCCTCCTCCTTCCTCTTTGCCTCTTCCGTCTTCGTCCTCGTCCTCATCTTCAGTGTAGGAGAGTGACTGGCTGCTGTAGTTGATCATGGTGCGGGACAGGTCCACTTCGATGGGAAAGACATCGGCCTCCTTCAGAACGGCGTAGCACTCGTCGTAGTAATGTGACATACCTGAGACGAAGCGCTGCAGCTGGAACACGATGTCCTGGACTGTAGACGACCGAGAGAGGAGGGAATAAATACAATAAATAAAGACAAAGACAGTGGAAGAGGCAGTTTATTTTAATTCTGGATAGATTGGAGAAAATAGTTCAATAAAATAAAAGAAAAATGACAAACCATGTTTCTGATCCAGCAGCTCTATCTTTTCCAGAACATCCTTCCTCATCTTGGCGAAGCGGGCCCGGGCCTCCTGTCGACACCGCAGCACCAGACGGTACTCGTAGTTACCAGTGCTGACACGATACAGCGGCTCTCCCATGGCCTGTGGCAAGAAACACTTCATTCACTTCTTCATACAAATGTGCTTTAAAAACTCAGTGGACAGTGAACACACATGTTTAACGTCCTGAACCTGGAGTCAAACCATTAAATCACACAACACATCTGAACGTCACCAAACAGTCTGAGCATGTGCAACCAGATGAAGCATAAAGCTGAGACTTTTCAGTCAGTAATTTAGATATTTCCCTTTGCGCTGCAGAGATTAACGTTTAAAAAAAAAAAAACTGTACAACTTGTTATAATACTCAGACTTTTCAATGGATGTAAGAATGAATGAATTCCAAACAATACGTACGATACTGCTGTATTCTTCATCATCCATTTCCTTCACCTTCAGGCAGTATGACTGAAAGACACGAGGTATTCACACCGTTACTGATTTTGTTGCAGATGTTAACAATTTTCCAGTGATTGTGCTGAACTGCACACGAAGCCAGAAGAACAGAGAGCTGACGCTTTACCAGATACTCAAACTTCACATCCAGGTACTTGCGGATGGTGAGCTTTGTGTCTGGTATGGCCTTGTGAAGATACGTGTTCAGGTCGTGAAGCATCTGCGCAATGAGATATAACTAGTGTCATGAAGCAAATAAACATTCAAAATCTTAATAAACAATATTTGAATGTATTTCTAGGACAAAAAACCCTAAACTTTACTCACAGGTTTGATGGTCTTTAGCAGCTGAATACCGTATTTCTCGATGTTACGGTGAGCATCAGCGAACTTTACAAACGCTTCACTGGCTGCGGCCTGAGGCTCTCGGACCCCGATGACGGAGAAAACATCACCAAACGCTGAAAGAGCAAGTCGTCAATCATCAGTTACATATATACTTAGTCATTAGAAATGAGAAACGCTGACAACTAATAAGACAATCTGTGTAGCTGCGACAGAACTTGGCAATACTTAATATGCGTCTCAATTCTCATACTTCCATACTTACTCTTACTATTTAAAGTGCATAAGTGCGTTCACACTGATAAGTTTGGCAGTGTACCGTTAACACCTGGCTGGTGCACTCATGTACAATCAAAAGTTGAGTGTGAAACGATGGACACTTCTCACCCTAAATGGTCACCATCACGGCTACGTAGCAGAAGCGGCAGGGGCGTAATCACCACCTCGCACAAAACATGGGGTCAACACAAACAAACAGCAGTACTAGTAAAGCTCATCGATGATTATAATTCAAGCCGGCAGATATCTTGGTGTACTATGGAAGTACATAGTGTACATAGTATATTACATGGAAGTGTACTAATGGAAGTATCCGATTTGAGACACAATTAGTTTTACGATTTTTGATTTACTCACCTCTGTGAGTCTGAGAAAGCTCAAAAAAAGCTCGGAGCAGTCTCTTGGTGTGCTCCATCAGTCCTACATGAGACGGAGTGAACCACAGACACAGTGTTTCTGATGAACACACAAGACTGAAATTCCAGTGAATTCCAGATTTATAATTATATTGATTTTTACCTTTGTAGAGCTCTGCTGTTTTCTCCAGTTCTTCCAGTCTTTTGACCAGTCCATCTGTAAAAACACGAGAAGGGCTTCACAGTTTATTCATCTATTAATATGAATAACCCAGTCAATTCATGATAATCATCATAATAACCTCACCGTTGCAGAGAATTGCTCTACTGAGTCCGAGGGCATCAGCTGTGCCTGAGCTCATGTTCTCCACCAGCCGATGTTTGACCTTTTTCAGCACTAAAATACCAAAAATATGTGTTTACCGCAAACCACAGCCCCGAAGAGGAGCCACTGTGATAATGTAATTCATGATCCACACAGAGGAACAAACACAAAACAATGGTATGAGATTAAAAGTGGGTATGTGTTTGTGTCTGGTGGAGGTGATACCTATGTCCAGAGACTTCCCCTGTTTCGGGTCCGCCTGCAGTTTGTTGTAGTGGATCGTTGCTTCTCCCTGAATCACAGTTATATAAACAACAAAATATAAACTGGATGTATTTAAGAGGAGACAGTCAGTAGAAAATAATAATTGTTTTATGTGTTTTAAAGTTGATGATGTGCAAACGTTTCTGGGTTCATGGTGCCAAGGGTGAAATTCACATGCAGTATTTGCAGTGAAAAGACAAAACAACCTAAATCCCTTAATTCCTGTGCTGAACCCTCTCTTTAATCCACCGTGCAGGAAGTCATGGAATTTTTCTGGGTGTGAACAATGGACGGCAAAGACAACACAGCCACTCTGCTTTGGTGACGTTAGGTCAAACGCTACAGGCTATTGTCCCGATCCCTTTGGTATAACTTGGCAATCCAGTCACATCTCCTCTTCTCTACAGTTCAGTGGTGGCTTGTGCTCATAACTGTTGGACTATTCATTGATAAATCCACAGGCGCAGCGGGACACAACAACGAGTAAGTAATGTTTTAATCATTTGACATGTTTCTGTCCATGTCCATATGTGTTTAATGTCGTGTTTCTGATTCATTAAAAGTTCATCTTGAGCAGTAACATTGTGTTAGATGATTTAATTTGAACATAAAGTGAGACAAAAGCAAACTCAGCAGCCACATGTGAATATAAACTATGTTTGACTGGAGTTCATAAATCACTACATGGGAAGACTGCGTGGAGTTGGTCAAGATCTAAACCCTGAGTCTGGCTCTGTGCATCCAGAGACCTTTAAAATGAGTCCATTATAAACCATGTGTTTATAAACTGCTTAACATTATTCAGGAAGGTTAATAACTGTGACTGTGTACCTGGACAGCTTGAATCATCTTGGCCACCTCCACTTTGGTCTTTCCCTTCACTGGTTTCCCATTTACACCTGTGATTTCATCACCCGCTGCCAGCGTCCCATCCAGAGCTGCTGGAGTGTTATCAAACACCTGTGAGACAAAAGAGACACAGTTCACAGTTCCTCCTCTAGTCCTAATCAAATGATATGAAGCTTGAAAAGTTCTGTGAAAGATTCATAAACATCATTATAATCAGCTGGTTGTGTACCTGGACAATGTAGAGGCAGGGGCAGTACTGTGCCCCGCCACCAATGCTGATGCCAATAAGGTTATTAGCATCTTTTTTCAGACACACAGTGCCAGGTACTGTTGGTATCCCACTTTAGGAGGAAAGAGATGACACGGTGAGGTTAGTCGACTGTTTCTTAAACACTGAAATACATCACTGAACGTAGATCACAAGGTAAAACATAATTGTAACTCACAGCTTGTCCTCCTCCAGTTCATAGTCCATGTCTGTAAACATTGCAGGACAGTGTCAGTCCTGTCCCGTTAAAACCTGTAAGTGAAAAGTGTGACAGTACCTTAGGACGATATAATAAAGCTTCCAGTCTGAGTCTGGCTTATTTCAACAGTGATTAACAGTGAGAGGATCAGTATTCTGGGCAGGTCATTCTGCAGCAGAGCTTCTTCAGGACAGAGACTGAGGAGGAGACACCAGCTGCTGCAGCAGATCAACTAACAGCTGGTAACTAGCAGCGCATGCTAACTACCTGGTTCAACCACCGAAATGAGTTTAAACGAACACGGCATTTAACTGAACGCACCGACTTCTGCGGTTATAACATCCACTGTAATATTTGACTGTAGCGACGGAGGCCAACAACATGAAACTGCTCGCTAACGCAGGCTAGCTAGCTGCTAGCTACTGTTAGCTGGTGTTAGCTACTGTTAGCTGGTGTTAGCTACTGTTAGCTGGTGTTAGCTACTGTTAGCTGGTGTTAGCTACTGTTAGCTAGTGTTAGCTAGTGGCAGGTTTCACTTGTTCAGCACCGTCAGTGAAGCGTTAACGATTTACCTTTAATATAATCAGCACCAGATCCTCATAAAAATGCCCCTTGCTGTGCATAAAAGCCAAAATATATCTTTCAAATCGAACCCTTTGGTCACAACTATGTGGATTACTACATCCAATGAACTGACAGCTCCTCTGTTTACTTTATTTTGCTACTTCCGGTAACGTAGCGGAAGTTGTTGTCAAAACAGGTTTCTATGTATTATTTTATATTTGTAAACCACCAGTCTTACGCCATTTGGCGAGGATAATAAATACATTATTAAACATTAAGTGTCGATATTAGTGCATGGTTTGTTATTAACCAACACACTGCCCATAAAAACCTAAAAACACAACCGACGTATTACAGACTGACAGCTTTATCGCCCTCTACTGGCCACACTGAGGAACTGCACATGATGAAATTCATCAAGCTGGTTTAAATATGAACACTACAACAGCTTCCGGTGAGTTACGGTAATAAAACACTCCCTCATTATATCTATTTTAATCAGCGGTAGTTCTTGAAAGATAATATTTCTTTAAGTGTTTGACGATGGTCATGTCCAGAAGTAATTCAGTAATTGGCTGGATATGTTGTCGACGTCATCCAACTGCACTTAACCAACCTATTTTGTAATTTATAATTTAAATAAATGTCTAATTATATATATATATATATATATATATATATATATATATATATATATATATATATATATATATATATATATATATATATATATATATATATATATATATATATATATGCGCTATTTCTTATTCGGTTTTATAAGTTGTTATATACACATTTGCACTGGAGAATGAGAAGCATTCTATTCTATTCTATTCTATTCTATTCTATTCTATTCTATTCTATTCTATTCTATTCTATAACCAACTATATTTACCGCCCTCCAGTGGTCACAGTGCAGATCTGCAAGACGTTTATTCTGTTGCAAAGTTACCGTCATGGTAGAAAAGGCAGGATACTTACATTTCCGGTGAACAACGACACATTCAGAATCTAACAATCTAAAATCATTCGTCGTGGGAAAATGTGACACTCAAAGCCTTAGGTGACGAATAGGTTAGAATTTTCTTTTTAATTAATATTACAATTATTTTTTACAATAAAAAACAGACAGAGTCTTCTCAGTGTACACAATGGCTCACAGTCAAAATCTAATTTATTCAAACACCTCACTGTGACGCTGTGGCAACTGTTACTTGTTTGGTCAAGGAGGCCGATAAATGATCGATCAACAGCAATGATTAAACAGAGCAGTGTCTCTGCAGTGAATAGGCTTCTTGATTGTTATAACAACGATAAAGACAATGGCACATTGTAACTGTTAAAAGACATTTCAATGAGTCTTTTGTACTTTGTATCATAAATGCAGGGAAACTTTACAATCACTCCACTTGTGTTTTGTCTTCCAGTACAGAAGACTGTACCTGTTTATCAAGACCATCTCACTACATCCTCCACAAGCTCCAGGACACTTTTAAACACCAGTAACCATAATGAGCATGGTAAGTTTAAATCTCTTGCTTCTTTTATTTTGAATATATATTTTTTTCACTCTCTGTTTCATTTAATTTGTGATTGGTAAGCAGCTGACTGATTATTCAGCTGATTATTCTCAAGTCTGTTGATATCATAACTGATCTTCCATTTTCTAATTGAATTGTTTCTTAGCAACTTGAAATGAAGAACTTGGATCTTCGAGCTGGAGATCAACTGAAGGTAAAGGGAGTAATTCTGCACAATGCTGAGAGGTAAGTTAATAAAATTATATATGATACGATATATGATACACTGATATATTCTGGTTTATCACTGTAATAAAAATGTTAAAATCTGACCACTTTTTCTTCCATGTTCAATGTTTCATGTCTCTTTTTTGTACAAACTCAGATTCCAGATCGACCTCGGCTATGACCCAGACGACCTGGCGCTGCACTTTAATCCTCGTTTCCATGATGACGCCGATGGAGCTGTGCTTGTGTGCAACTCAAAGACAGCTGGTTGTTGGGGCGATGAGAAACGGGAAATACACAACCCCTTACAGAGGGGCGCTGATGTCAAGGTGAGGAAAAGCTGATGATAGTCTGACTTTGTCTGAGATTTCTCTACAGAAAAATAAAAATGTTGTACTCTCTAAGTATCTTTCTTGTTTTAGATTGTAGTGAAACTGGCTGGAGACGTGTTTGAGGTGGAGCTTCCTGATGGACAGGAAGTCCAGTTTCCTAACCGTGTTGATATGGACGTTATCAGTTACATTAGAGTCACAGGAGACTTCAAACTGACTTCCTTCAAGATCTGTTAAAAGACACAGCTGCTGTGACACATGATGTGTTTATCAGTTTGATTGGAGACGAGACCGTGAAACTTGGTCAGTTACTGTAAGAAATATTAATCAAGAGCAGATGTTGCTCTTCAGTTTATGGGAAACAAATCTTTACTTAAAATGTTCTGTTGTGTACAAGAATAAAAATGTTTAAATTCAAAGAATCATATTTTTTTTTTTTTTTTTTTTTTACTCTGTTTTAACACTCAGTTTTATAAACTGATCCAGGCTTTGAAAAATATTTGATCACAAACAAACTTCAGATACAATGTGTTTCATCTTGTCAGGAGTAAAATAGATGACACCAATTTTACACTAAAAGTTCAGTTCATGTTTCACAGTGAAACACTGCTCCACATGTGAAAACAGCTGCATTAAATCTTGTGACAGAGTCTGAGAACATAAATGTGGTGATGATATCAAGGTTTTTTTTTTTTTTTAGATCAAACTTAAGATCTAAAGATACGGTTGAGTTGCACTACTAGAAATGTAGGATCCTGTGCATGACACATACTCACGATAGAAAGTCAGGATATGTTCGTTCCTGCTGCTTTGGCCATTTAGTCCTACAAATTCCCACAATGAAGGTACCAGACTATGTTAAATTGTATTATTGGTGTAAATTGGAGTATTGGAGCCTTAAATTTTATTTTGTTTTAAGGCGAAATACCAAATAGGAATAAAGTTTAAAGTTTTATCAAACAGAAACAGTTACTGACAAGGCAACATCAATCGAAACGTGTGGTCTTCTACAAACAACATAGGCTGTAAAGAGAAAAAATGTAAATTAAGATTTTGTCATTTGATTAACAAAGAGAAACATTCTGTTTAGTAGATATGAAGTAGTCATTTTTATTAATAGGCATTATGCTCATTAAAATAATGAAAGGTTAATCAACTTAATAAATGATACAATCCTTTGTAAATATTTTTTTCACATGACTTAAATTCTTTGTGTTAAGTCTGAACATCAGAATAGTTCAGACAGAGAGGACGATTCTACTGAAACGAAACAATAAAACTCATGATGATGCAGATATAATAACAGATTATTAGAAATGAGATCAACACATCAGATACATAATACTCAAAATGAATGAACATAAAAACATCTTTCATTACTTACATTTTAAATGTTGAATAAAATGATTGAACTTACAACATATAATAATACAAACTAAGAAAACTTGTCTGAAAATTTGATTTTTAGAAATTAGTTACACAGTTAACAAATAAATCTGTCCTCTATTCTTTGTTGTAACAAAAGTAATTAGTAAAGTCATTTCATCAAATGTCTCATCAATCTTGTTGTAACTTATTTAATGTTCACAAAACTTCATACTTCATGTTGCATAATTAAATAAAACTTTAAAACATCCATCATTAAATGCATCAGTATCTCTCACTCTTCGAGAATAATAATGATAAACAACATATTGTGTTCTATTCTATCTTTAGTGAAACTTTCTTCATGTCAGTAATTTCACATTAAATAACTTTGCAGTTATTAAGTTAAATATTAACATCAACATAATTTTTATGACTCATCTATTCTCCAAAATTACTATTGTTCCCTTTCTTGTTTTAGTTGAATAAACTTGAATAAATCAGATGTGTGTACCAGTTTAATCACATATAATTTGTGATGATTCATTTACTGTCCACATTTATTAGTCACATACAAAACCACCTGTCAATGATGAAATCAATAAAAGTCTGTGAATGTTGTTTTACAGGATAATTCATTTGATTCATGATGAACAACATGAAAACCAGTATCATCATATTCATATTAATGTCTGGGTTGGTTCACTCACTGACTGTCCAGTTCATCCAGACTTTTTATTGCATCTTCTTTAGTGTGTTTTCTCCAATCACTGGGAATCTCTCCTCTGCCCTGGAATTTTAATTCATAGTGGTCTTCCAGTTTCTTTTTAAACTGACATACAAACCATTTCCAGTATGTCAGTTTAGACTCATCAGGGGTAATGCTCCAGTTTTTATACTTAGGTCCTGCAGTTCGGTACAATTTATAGGGAATACTTTCTTCTGAATCATGATAAGGATAAAACTCTTCCTCACTTGCAACATTTGTTGTGCAGAACTCAACACTCAGTTCCACAGTGTTTCCATAGTGCCATCCTCTGATCCCATCAGGTCGATGAAAAGGGACACTGTGGTCTTCAGGACTGTGATCCTCCAGAGTGTTGGTACAAACAGCTGAACAGAATGGACACTTTTTCCAGCAGCACTTGCACAGCTGATCAATGAGGATTTGATCAGACTTCAGTCTGAATTCCTTCATTTTATCCAATGAGAGGTTTCTCATCTCCTCAGTGATGGATTCAAATCTTTTCTCTATCTCTTCTTTGAGAAACTCAAAACTGTTTATGTCACTGAAGTTTTCAGAGGAAATGGCATCAAATCTCATCTTATCCTTTATTAAACTGACAAACTCCTTCAGCCACATTTCTATGTCTCCTCTCTGAGTTTTGACTTTCTCTGTTGCAGTAAATAAAGCTAGGCTCACAGCTTTTTCACATCATCAACATTTTTCTTGAATATATTCAGTGTTTTATCTTTGTGATTAGTGAAGATGTATTTCTCTACTTCCTCTTTTATAAAACTCTCCACATGTTTCCTTGGGTCTTGGATGTATGTGATGAAGTCATCAAACTTCTCCTTTTCTGCAAGTGACTTCAACACATGTTTCTCCAACTTCAACCTGTTCCCATTGAATGCTGGGTAATTGCTCTTCACCTCTCCAGCGAGATCAATGGCAGTTTTGTTACAGACAGCCTCAACAGTGGAAACTTTCAGTTTTTCACAGATCAACTCTCCAAGCACAACAGCAGATGAGCTTCCTTTGCAGAAACTTTTGAAAATGTTGTAATATTGTGTTTTCTTGCTTTCTAGGTAAGATGGTACGTCATTGTTTCTTTTGAACTGCCTGTGAGCCTCTGATATCCAACTCCCAACTGTGTCAAACACATATAGTATGAGATCGACTGTAAACTCCTTCTTCAGAGCATATTTCTTCCCTGATTCAAGGTCTGTCACTTTTTCTTTGACATTTTTGGCAATTTCTTGTAAGTAAGCTGGTGTGTAGCCTCTTGTAGCAACAGGTTTGCTCTTAATTGCTTCAACACACTGTTTTTCAACATCATCAATCAGGGATCTGATCAGTTGTTGGTCTTCATGCTGCAAATGGTCCTGAAAGTAAGACATAATTGGTTTTGAGATGACGCCAACCATTTTGTTCATGGCCTCTTTCCCTCTTTCGTACATCCCCTTCTCTTGAGTTTTTTGTCTCTCGTGATGATGTCCCTGCTTCTTGGTAAAAGTCACATAATCTTTGTAATTGCCAACTTTTGGGATTTGTTTGTATCTGCCACTGCATTTGGATTCATCTATTAGATTCCATTCATAACCCATCTCATGAAGGATAGTTGTCTGATCTTCTTTCAAGTTAATGTCCTCAATAGGTTTTGTATTTCCAGTTAGTTCTCTCACCCAGCCGCTCCAAACAGAGTCAAACTGCTTTTTTAGTTCAGTTTCATCTTTTGCTTTGTCTTTCATCTGATGAGCGAGCTCTTTGCTCTTCTGTAGAAGTTTGTTCTCAAACTCTGTTTTCTGATCATCTAACTTTTTACAAGCTTTCTTCTGCTCAATAACTTCATCCAGTTTTCTCCTCACTCCTCTCACCTGTTCATCATGAAACTCCTTGATTTTCATTTCAAATCTGCTTCGCCACTGAACCAGTATTTCTTTATCTCTGTCATCATCAAAGAAAGTTTTCATCTCTTTTTGGATTTCTTTAAACGTTTCTTCAGTTTTTTTAAAAAGATAACTGTCCTCAATCTTGTCAAGATTTCCATTTTCAATTCTGGTATGAAGCTGGTTTTCAATGATTAGCATGTTTTTCCTCAGGGTCCAGGTCCAGTTCCCATAATGATCCTCAAGTTTTCTGTACACTGCAATTTCAAGCGTGTTTTTGAAACTGAAAACAAATTGTTCATTCATCAGGGCGTTCCACAGGTCCTTAATGTTGCTATTGAACTGTGACAGAGTAACTCCAGCAGACCGTGAAGCTTTAGAGAGAATAAAGTTCTTCAGGTCTTGAACACTCTCACTATAACCTGGATTTGGAGGAGCCATAGGAGGACTTCCCTCCCACAGTTGGGCAAAGTATTTCACATCTTTCTGCACATCAAATGCAATGACATCACTGAAACACTCAGCATCACACACCTCCTCTTTGGCAGCTAGTTTGGCCATCTGGTCCAGTTTTTCTTGCAGGCGTCTCTTTCCCTCCATGTTTTTCTCTGCAGCTGCAATATCTGTAACATTCTGGTGAACAAACACACAACTTGGAGAAAGTTTAACTTTGTTCATCCTCATGAAAGCCTGAACAACAATCTGCAGAATATCTTGCATCTCAGCTGGATTCTCTCCAAAGATGTTGATCAGTGTCATGTTTCCCAAACCAACAACAAATGTTGCTAGTTCATTGTCGTGGTGAAGAGTGGTGTCACCTGCCAACTCAAGAGCACGTAGACCTTCAGTGTCCACCACCAGAATGTAGTCAAACTTAAAGTCTGTCTTGATTTCCTCTGACACTTTGACCAGCTGCATGAAGGCTCCTCTGGTGCATCTGCCAGCACTCACTGCAAACTGTAACCCAAACATGGTGTTCAGCATCGTTGATTTTCCACTGCTTTGTATGCCCAAAACTGACAACACAAAAACTCTCTTGTCTCCCAGTTTCTTGATGACTTCATCTAAAAGACTAGAGATCCATGTTAAAGGCACATGACCTGCATCACCATCCATCAGCTCCATCGGGTGTCCTGATATCATCAGCTCTGCAGCCAGTTCAGGGTATTTAGACCAGTCAGTCAGTTTCATCTCTCTTGGTTTCTGCAGAGATTTATGGGCTTCATAGATCTGTCCCATTTCTCTAAAGATGTGCTCCAAGCCAAAAGTTGCTGACTGCAGTTTTGTTGATATTTCTTCAAGCTCAGCTTGTTTGTTTGTTAACTCAGAAGTTTTGTTATGATTATTCTTCAGAGTCAAGACCTCAGACCACTTTTCATCATAACTTTGGATAATTGAAGAGAGACCATCAGTGGAGAGATCATCTATCAAGATCTGAGTCCATTTCATGAAATACTCTTTGTCTGTTGTTTTCAAAGATGAGAGATTTTTAGTAAATAACTTCATCAGTTCACTACTGGAAACATCACATTGTTTTTGTCGTATTTCATCCAGTTTATTTTGCTTTTCACATTTCTCCTTCTCAATGTCTCCTTTGAGGTGATACATTTCTCTCTTTACTCTGCTCCAGTCATGCCACAGTTTGCTCTGACAAGGGAGGAATTTATCTTTGATCTTTGTGACATCCATTTTCTGAACCAAATTCACTATTTTCATAGCAGCATCTTTCCCTTTTTGACAGGCTGTGTCATCTTCATCTACTCTGATTCCTGGGACATCAGCCATGGTTTCAAGCTGGAAGGATGTGTGTTGTCCAGACAAAATGTCTCTGATGATTCTCTTCAGTTCCTCAGAAACATCTGACTGGCTTCTGTCTTTTAGACCCATTTTGTATTTTCCATCTTTTATCCTAACAGCATCACAACTGTCATTAACAATGAGACAAATGAGTGGCTTCTGAGACTTGTAAAGGGCTGAGATGACTGTGCTACTTTTGTCACCTTTTTCCAGAGTTGGTACAAGAACAACAGTGACTGAAGATTTTTCTATCAGTATTTCACGTTGTTTGTCAATCAACAGAGCATCACCATGAAGGTTACAGAAGGCAGTGCAGTCAGTGAAGGCATCAGTGGGTTTTCCAGCAGGACAGTACCAGGCGATCTCTGCCACACCATCCATCAAATGGCAAGATTTGGTGTTTCCTGGGCAGTTTCTGTGGAAGAAGGTGTCGTGACGGTTGTTGATCAAAGTGTTCATCAGCTGAGATTTAGACACTGACAGTGAACCCAGGCGGAAAAATGTCACCATAGGTGACTCAGCTTTGCAGATGGACAAACTCTTCATGGTGACGATGTTTGAATTATCTTTGATTTGAGTTAACTTCCATGTTTTTCTTATTTGTCTGAATGTCCACAGAGGACACTCAACATCCATTGTGACTGGGTCAGGAACAAGCAAAGGTAAGGCGTACTGACATTGTGACAGCTTTGTCACCATGTTCTGCTTCAGGAAGTTGTCTGAGCAGTGAAATACTGACATTTGAACGTCCATGGGATGCACATGAGTCTGTTTTGGTTGATCACACTCTACTACAAGACTGTAAAAAGCATCCAAATCACTTTCTTCTCCTGCAACAGTTTTTAACACTGGAGGCTTTGAAGAACTCACCTCAACATTGTATTTTCTTACAGAAATATATCTGGCTTTGTAATCTAACATCATCAATCTCTGAAGAAACGTATAAGCTAGATCTTTCTCAGATGTGTCATGGTCCTGTTTCACAGGTGGACTTATTTTAAGAAAATCTGCTGGAGACAGTTTCTGTTGATGTTTGTCCTGAGATGAAGTCTGTGAAGCAGAGTTTCAACTTCACTTTGATGTTGGTTATTCCTGTTGATTTCTGCAGACATCTGGAGCGATGGCTATAAATAATGAATCAATACATACATTACATACTGCATATGAAAAGTATGTCAGTAATTGTGATAAATAAGGAGAAAATAAGGAGAACTCAGTCATACCTCATTGTTATTTTCACGACTATCCATATTGAAGTTACCTGTGAACAATAATTTACCAGAAATTCAGATAAATGTGCTACTGACGCAGACTATTTTTCCAAGTATTCGTTGTAAATTATATTCATTGAAAGGTTAGTTAGAATATTTTGACCATTTCATATAACTGAAATATAATTAATTTGCAAATAATTAATTTGCAACAATTGTTGCACATAGTAATATTGTCCACATAATAATAGCACCTTTTTATATTGAGCAACATTTTTGAAAACATGCATGATAAAAAAGTTCACTTATGTTGTTTAGCAACTGCCAAGACAGTCTGAGCTGTTGGACTTGTGTCCTTTATTTTTTGACTCTCCTCCTTGAACCACTCACTCAAGTTACTGCTGCTTTCATTGTTGATCTGTGTAACTTTATCAGTCTCTGCTGCTGACAAGTCAAAGCCTATAAATTTCAGACATTCACTGAATAAGCTGCTCTGTTGTTGCTGTGGACTGTGTAAAATCATTCCATGTCCAAGAGCAGTGGACTGAACGGTGGTTTTTATTAGTAGTTGTGTCTAGTTGAGAAAACAGTTATGATCTCTCCGCCTCTGCCTCCTGTCACACTCTACTTGCCCACCAGATTTCCTCAGACATCCCTCCTGCTCTCAGATCCACCTGCTCATCACCTACTTTTCTATCCAACTGTATAAATCCCACATGTTCATCAGCATATTCACTGTGGAAGGCCCCACATGCAAAATACTGAGTCTAGCTGCCTGAAACTTTCAACATTAAACATTCAACATTTCATAGGTTTCAAATCTGGCAAAATAATTAATGAAATATTATTTTTTTATATTTTAGTATGTATATCCTGCTAGTTTAGACACATCATTGAAGAATTTTCTCGTTGAAGCTGCTTTATATGCAGTTGCACCTAGAGGCCTCTGGTCTAAAAGTCTTTTTAATAAACAATCTGTACTCTTACAAAGTTGTCAATGCCTCATTTTAAATGTCAGGACCCTTGTTATACTAGCAAGGAAATTTGGAGCTGCTTTTTTAATGGTTTAAAATAGTGATGTCTTCAAGCTACCTTGGTTGCCTAATCACTAGCATGGTGAGTCTTTTTGACAGAAACTATAAAATAACAACAGAATTCAGAATGCAAAAGGCTATTGTAGTTTTGTTCCCCAGCAAACGTACCACTTGTTATCATGTTTTAACAAAAAGTTCATTTTACACTGAATTTCTCCTTTAATTTTTGCATGATTTTTAAAATTCTGACTCATCAACCCATTGTAAATGACTGAAAATCACTAGGTTAATGCTTGTCTCCAAGTGTGCATTGAATCAATCCCATTCCCACCCATTGTTTCGATCCATAAGGCATTAGGTCATATATCATGCTCCTTCTGATGCCACTTTCTTTGAGAAATTTTGACTTTTTTGCATTTTTTTCACCTCCACTCCCTCCCAGTTGCGGGAGCTAAATAGGAGACAGGCAGGGGACTGGCTTTGTGGCACATCTGGCAGGTCGGCCAGAAAATGACCTGTGGGCTGATCTAACTAACTCTAACTATTATTTGTCTATTTATTGGTCTGAAACACATTGATCTGCCGCACATTGGTTCTTTGCTTGTGTATTTACCATTTGGTAATTTACCATTACCAAAATATGAGTTATTGAGTATTTGGTATTTTCGTTTAGGGCTCAAGTAGATGAAATGTAAGGGCAATGTAGATAGAAGACAAACATCATGGAAAGAAGAAAATAGCAAAATTAAAATCTCACCTGTTTGATTTTCCTGATGCCCTGAAGAATCTCTTCTTTCTTCTCTCTGTGGTGGTGAGAGGTTCAGTTCTTCAGTCTGCTCTTCATTTTCCTCCCATATCAATCCACTGTAGCAAGTGGAACAGCAGCAGCAGCGGTGGATCATTTTCAGAGACCATGGCATCTGTTTTTTTTTTTTTCAAACAGAGCTATTATTTCATTGTCATCTTTAATACTTGTTGTGCATACGTGGTATCTTGTTTAAACAAAGCTGCTGTTTGCTTTCAGGTCTGTCAGTGCACTTTCACATTGTGCATCATAAGTCACAACTGTTATTAAACAGGCAAGTGATGTTTTCCAAAAAGCCTTTGCTAACAACTGCACTTTTGCCCAGTAATGGCTGTTTTTCAGGGCAATTGGTAACAGTAGGAGAAAAACATGAATTCCTTGTTTTAATGGAAACTTTTCAATGTTTTGTTGAGCAAGCATGTAAATGACATAATGTAATGAGAAGTGCCGGCCACACAAATCATACAATTTCCATGAAAACTCTCCTACATGTGTTTGTTCGTCATGTATTTTTGATCCAATTTCAATACAATTCATGTCACCAGGAGTGAAAAATTACCAACTGTTCTATAAAATCTGTATTTGAAAGATAAAAGACGTCTTCCATATTGAACAGATATAGAATGCACTTTGTTCTATATTTTTCATAATCATGTCAGTGCAAAACCATGACACAGAAACTGCAGATTATTCCACTAATAAAAGCTATGTTTCCACCAAGGAAGTTCCTGGTAATGGGTAGGGGCTGGCAACTTTTCAGAAAGGTCCCTGCACTTGGCCTCTTAACTTAACTATGTGATTTGTATGAGAGAAAATAAAGCTGTCCTGGTTCATTGTGAGTCCTGTGTATCATAGCAACTGAGACTCTGATGTAAAGATAACATGGCAACATGTTAGGAGCAGGACAATAGCACCCAAGCAATAAAAAGAAGAAGATTATAAAATTTCAGTGAAATTATAAATTATTATAAAATTTCAGTGAAATTTTGTGATTGCGTGAATTAATATCCATGGGTGAAAAGCATAAGGGTCCCTCATGCATTTAATCCCTCATTGAGGGAGAACGACAATAAGGCAAATTGCAGTATAAATGACATTCATTTGTCATTTTCATTGCTGGGCAGAGTCTGTGATCTCAAGCAGCACTACAATATAAACAATATTTATTAAGTGTTATGCGCTTAAATTATTATTGTATTGCAAAGGGAGAAAAACTACCAGAAGATTATTTCTATTAAAAATGTTAGTATTATTGAAATGTGTAAATTTTCAGGTTGTCTATTAACAAAAATCATTTTTTTCAATCATTTCATTCTATGATCTTATTATTAGTAATTACCTCCATCAATAAGTTGAAATGTTCTGGTAGGCTTTTCCTAAATATTAAGAGCAGTATTAAGAGATGCTCAACACAGATCGACATGTTGCAACACCATATTGAGACAACAGGCGCTGACAGGGGACAACACTAGGTAAATAGGGCTCTGCCTTTTGCATTTTTACATTCAATGGCAGTGCGACTGACTCACAGGAAGATACCCACCAGACATACCAGAGTGTCTGCTAGAGTCTACCAAAGCTCAGTGAGAACTCATCTATATACGTTAAATGAGTTTTTCTCGGTTACTTTGGGGCATTTCACAGAACAGAATTGAAATTCTAAAAACTGCTTGTTCAATTTCCACATCCACTAGTCATTTGTTCATGTCTTCTCAGCCACCGAAAAGGAAACGTGCACACAGGCTAAGAACAAATTATTCAGATGGTTGCAGTATATGACCCCACCACTAGATGGAGGTAAATCTTACACATTGGGCCTTTAAGTGTAATGCCAATCTAAAATAATAGAAAAGAGGAAATTAAAATTGTTAAAATGTTAATTTTTAAAATTGTTTTATCACTGAAAAGTGTGTTTTTACTTATTTTAAGGTTACAGTAGTCTAAGCAGTGGTGGGAGTAACAAAGTACATATATTTTAATACTATACTTAAGTACATTTTTCACAGATCTATACTTAAAGAGGATATAAAATCAGGGCTCTTGCTCTTTTTCCAAATAAAAATTCAAGACTTTTTACAAATCGATATTGTTTTCCCCGAGACCTTTTACATACTTTTATACTTGCATGTCTATTGTTCTGGTTGAGATTCTATCTGTTGTGTTTAGTAGAAAAGTTCATTTTAGCAAAAGTCTGAATGAATGAATGCATAATTCATTCTGGTGTTGATCTCAGTGCATGGCAGCCAGACCTGAGTCTTTCGTTCTTTGGAGATGGCTCACCAGTGTTGCCTCTCCCATGCTGGCAATGTCAATGGTTTAAGCTCAAAATTTGCAATATGCTTTTGTGTTGGACTTAGGGTCAGGTGCAATCTAGTTTTTAAACTTCGGGGGTGGGGGCCATAAGTTTGAAAAAACACAGTGGCCCATTTCTGTGTCCACTCAAATACACAAACAGCAGACTACTGTTAAGTACTACTATTAAGTACTTTTACTTTTGATGCTTTACGTACATTTAAAAACAAGTACTTACTTAAGTATGGTTGGTGATGTGGTATGTGTACATAATTTTTTAGTTATTTGTACTTTTACTTAAGTACTGAGTTTCGGTACTTCCTCCACCACTGAGCTTATAATGCCACTGTAACAGTGTTCCTCTTGGATGGCTTGAATATCTGGCATTAATAAATCTTAAAATGTTGAGAAATTTTTCGATATTCACATTGTGTAAATTGTTACATGAATTGAGCAATGGGAAATTATTTGATAATCTAAACTTTTATTGTTAGATTAATCAAAAATGTGTCAATTGATTAGTTGATTAAGTGAAAAAAAAAATATCATTTCATCTGCTTCTTCATACAAATTGAAGGCATTAATGCAGTTTTACTTCAGCTTGGGCAGAAGTCAGCAATCCCTCTGCCATTTCATCAGAAATTGTATTTTCTAGTTTTGAGGAAAATGCACAAGGATTTTCTGTTTATTTTATTGTAAATGCAATTTTGACATGACCAACTATATTAAAATTCTGAATAATAGTGATCTAGCTCCCATATTCGAGTGGGAGGAAAGTAGAACAGCATCTTGTGAAAGCACGAAACCACTAAGATACATAGTCAGCATATTATTGAAATACAGACTCACCTTTTTTTTTTTTTTTGAGCGCTGTCTGGTCTGTGTAGATGCCATGTTACAAGTCCTACCTGTTCCTTGCTTCTACCCTTTATAAGGACATCAGGCAGGTCTCATATTTCTTTGTGGGTGTGCCCCTCACAAAGCCCTCCCACTTCTTATCAAAGTTATTATCGTCAATGAAAACAAACGAAATAACTAAAACTAAAATTGAAAAAACATTTCTGTTAACTGAAATAAATAAAAATGACAATTAAAAGAAAAATGATAACTAACTGAAACAGTATTGTGCGTTTACAAAACTAAGTAAAACATACTGAAATAATAGATAAAATGTCCTCTGTTTTCATCTTTGTCAATTTATTTATAAGCCTTTTGGATTAATATGAAATTGATTTATTTCAGATGTGTCTATCAGTCTTTGCATAAGGCCTCTTATGCAGGGTACACAACAGCATCCACATGTGACAAGAAAGGCAAGTCCTGCAGCAAGAGAAGTCAAGAGAGACATTAAAAGATGTTTCCATTTTCCAAAAATTTTATCAAACCAGGCTGACATGGAGTCGTCAGTTCCACTGTTCTCTGCCAACTCTTCAGCAAGTGTTCAAAGTCCCTCCAAGGCTTCCGTCATGTGCTGTAATATTGGGAATAAATGTACAACAGTAATATCCAAACATGTGACATACACCATTCTTTCCTGCCAGTAACATATCAACAGCCATTCTGTTTTGCCAGGCCATAAGGGAAGTTGCAGCCAGCTGTTCAGCCAGTCCAGCTACCGCATCTCGTGTGTAATTTACAAATCTCTGCTGGTTGTAGTAAATGTAGTTTATCCAATCAACATTTTTGTTCATTGATACCTGGTTACGTCTCTGAACTCATCAGGGACCCCTCTTGGCACCCCAGTTGGATCAATATATATTTTGGTGTCAAAGGATCCTCCGTTGTTTTTGATGGTGAAACTGCTGAGCTGACTTGGGAAATCCGTGGCTGTTATCATTAGGCAAGGGGAAAAATCCTACAGGCTAAATGAGTTGCACCAGAGCGCAACTACCTTGCCAATCGCATGGCAGTTTCTGTCGGAGTTTCTTATCCCCACACATCCATCACATGTCCGCACGACTATTGGAATGGTCTGCAAACCAATCAGCTTTGAATCCATATGTGGTGTCGTCAGCAGTAGCATTAAATGATTCTATGCACCATGAGGAATCCAATTCACCTACATTTTTTCCTGTACTAGTTCGTTCAAAACATGTAATTTCCATCATAAGCAACAGAAGCAGGTGGCATGTTAAGCTTTACTGGTGGGTACAATGAAGAAATTGAATAGCACAAGTCATTTGTAGAGGGTTGAGACTTGTTAAACAGCTGGAGGATGCATCTTAAACCCTGTGGATCGGTTTTATAGTTCAGTGAAAATGGAACTGTAGCCACGTGTGGGCATGCTTTAGCGCATGCCACACAATCACTAAGATTGGTTTGTTTAGTCGAATAATGTAATAATGTAAGAGATTCTTTTCCTGGAAACCTATCTCGAGAGCAAATTTGTCTTCAAAAGTCAAATCTTTTAAATACTTTACTACAGAATCTAAGGGTAACAGAGTGGGGGTAGGCGTCACCGTACTAAAGGTTGTAGTCTTTGTGTGTTTTTATGGATTCATAACGTTAATAATAAAGTGACCAAGTGGATCTTTCCTACTTACCAACACTCCTAGAACAAATAGAGCAGTATCTGATACTCTGGGTTGTTTAAGTGAGATTGTTTAAGGGGATTACACTCATCAGAGTCACAGTCGTGGTTTATTAAGGGGTTGATAATGGACAACCTATTTTGAAGGGGGTCTACCCCTGAGGATGCTTTAGGGAGTTTGTATCCCCAGTCATGAGGGCCGCTATAGGTTTTTACTGAGGACCATGAACTACACCAACGACGGTTAACATCTCCCGAATCTGTGGCCGGTTTCATACAGCCATCCCATTCACAAATGTACTTTTCTGACCATGTGTGTTTTTTTTGTTGGGAGTCACACCTAATGACTTTACACAGGTCAAACTGAACGGCACCATCTGTACCTTCTGTAAAATGCAATGTGAGTGGGGTACATGGGTGTGTGCATGCTCGGTGCATTCTCCTAACCATTACGGATGTTACAATTAAGTTTGAGGATTGTCTTTTAGTTTGGAGCTCGAACCATATGATAGGAAAAACTGTTATCAAGGCTGAAATAGTTAAGAGACACAATGAGCCTCGCAGACCGCAGAATCCCACTCTCCTGAACGGATGCCATGGTCTGCGTCTGTCCCTTCCTCCTATTCCCATCTCTACATCAACCCCGGGTGTTGACATCTTCACTGAGTTTGAGACGAGTGGCACCTGTTGTTATCACCCCCCTTTGTAGTCAGTCTTGACCAGGGTTGACAGTAGATGAGTAACTAATCTTTCCCTACTATGACAGCTCTTTTACATTGACTCATATGAATCCAGGATGTTCTCTCAGCTATTTTCACTGCTGTAGGTGTGGACAACAATACCTGGTAGGGTCCTTCCCACCTAGGTGAGCTCCAATTTTTCCTTTTGATGATTTTGACAAACACCCAGTCTCCTGGTTTAAGGGTCTTGACCTGGTCTGTTCTGGAACAGAGTTAAAAGACATCACTTCTTTTTTAATTAACATTTTTAACATATAGTCTGCTATTGTTTCTTCCCTTTGTTCTTCTACCCTTGAAAATGGTTGTAGCTGTGGGAGAATAAACCTTCTACCATACATTATCTCAAATGGTGTTAAACCTTCGGTGTTTGGTGTAATATGCATATATAGTTGGATTAATTTATTTTTTCTAATACCGTTATGTCTTTCCACCAGTCCTGCAAATTGTGGATGATATGCACAGTGATTTTTTTAGATCAATACTTAAAGTTTGCCCTAATGTTTTTATTACATCATTTACAAAATGTGTTCTGGTGTCATTATATATTTTTTCTGGTATCCCAAATCTGGGTATTATTTCTCTAACTAATGCTTTAGCAACAGTAATGGCATCAGGATGACTACATGGAAACACTTCTGTCCATTTTGAAAAAGGATCTATTATTACTAGGCAATATTTCTTTCTCTCGCATTTATTTAGTTCTAGAAAATCCATGCAAATGTGTTAGAAAGGAAACTCTGGTTTGGGGAATCGTCCCCTTCTTGGTCTCATATTTCCCTGTGCATTGTGTTTATTACAAATAGTACAACTCTGACAATAAAATTTTTGAGTAGTTTGAGAATCTGTATGTGGTAAATACTTGATCTATTATTTCTACCATCCTTCCTGTTGAGACATGGCAAGGCCCATGGCTCACCATCGCTGCCCATCTGTATAGGGTTTTAGGAAGGATGGGTTTATTATTTTGTCACTTAAATAAACCTTCACTATTTTTGGTTGCACCATGTTTTGTCCCAACTGTTGTTTCAGAAGCTGGAGCTGTTTTTTGCATGTCTTGTAGAACTTCTTGATTTATGCTGACTATAGTAGCAGTAAACATTGGTAGAGGGAAGTGAGACGCTTTTTTAGCTTCCCGATCCGCTTTATGATTTCCTTTTGAAATGTCATCTGTGCCTTTTCTGTGTGCGACACATTTACATACTGCTACTTTTCTTGGAAGTTGTATCGCATCTAAAAGGGCTAAAATAAGATCTTTGTGATTTATTTGCTTGCCTGTGCTTGTTACCATACCACGAGCTCTCCATTGTTGTGCAAACACATGGAGCATAAAAAAAAACATACTGACTATCAGTGTATATGACTGCGGTTTTATTTTTTAGCTATTTTACATGCTTCAGTAAGAGCTATACGCTCTGCAGCTTGAGCTGAATAATGTGACGGTAAAGGACCTGATTTTAAAACTCTCTTTAAGGTTACAACAGCATATCCTGTGGCATTCATGCCACCAGGGTTCTTTTTACTTGAACCATCAATGAAAATTGTCAAGTCAAGTCTTCTCTTGGTAAAACAGTTTGCAGGGTTTCTGATAAGCAGTCATGTGGGTCTCCATCCTCTGTTGTGGGGAGGAGAGTAGCTGGGTTTAGAGTGGTGCATCGTTCAATAGTCATGTGTGGTTGTGATAACAAAGTGGTCATATACGACAAGTGTCTAGCTGGTGACAGGTATGAAATCTTGTTTTGCAGAAGTAGCACAGCCACTGCATGTGGCACTAAAAGTTTGGTTTCATTAAACAGAATTACTGTAGCTGATGCTTAAACAGCTAGAGAGGCCGCAATTACAGCCTGCACACATGGCGGGAGGGCTCTGGCCACAGCATCTAAGCATGAAGAATAATATGCTACTATTCGGGGCAGTAATCAAAATCGAACCACTGCTCTAAATGATCCATTCTATAATATATAAAATGTTGTCATAGAAGGTTAAGGGCTTGTAGATTCTAAGGAGTTATGAAACCACTTATCTGTGTCACTGGTGGAGAACATGATGAACTGTAACAAACATATGAAACACTTTACTTTGTTTGACTTCTTATTTTTGTTTGCAGTTACTAAACATAATAGTACCATAAAAGTGGTGTGAAAAGGAGACTGATCGTTGATATTAATAATCAGGGTAAAAGACAAAGCTGCAGATATTTTTGGTGACTTACATAATTATGATAGCAGGAGGGAAACTGTAAAAGAGTTTTTTCACACTGACTCTGAGACCACAAAGACACTGATGACATGTCTTCACAACCTTCAGCAGCTCCTTACCATCTGCCTGCTCTCACATCCTGTCTCAGCAGGCTTTGAGTTGCCTGTTAAACAAGACACAGATGTGACTAACCTGTTGTACACTGGGGGCCCGTTTCAGAAAATGTGAAGTGAAAATTCAGGATTAGTTGTCTCAGGGTTACTGTAAACTCTTGAGTTTTTGGTTTCACAAAGTGAAGCCAGTTGAACTCAGATTCAATTACCACAGGAACATACTCTACAGTAAAATGTCTCCTCTTTAAAGGTGCGCTATGAAAGTTTGTTCACTTTTTAAAAATAGAAGAGGTGTGGCCAGTTCATAAGGGCTGGTAGGACAGGGCCCCACTAAAAAATAGTTCCTCTTCATAATAGATGTTAATGACTTTATTATTTAGCTTTCAGTGTATTATTTACTTCTGTGTTTTTTTCAACTATTGTGATTCTTTAAAATGCATTTAGGTGTTTTGGCACCAGGGTTAACACTGTTGCCTCACAGCAAGAAGGTCCTGGGTTCGACTTCTCAGTCGGGCGCAGGGTCTCTCTTTAAGAGAAACCTTCTAGACAGAGGTCTAAAGAGCAAACAATTCCTGAAAAAAAGGCTTAGCATCACTAACACTTTGTATTAATGCATTGTTAACGCTTAGCATAGCGCTTGTCCAAAGTAAGTACTAAACACCTTAAATGTAAGTTCAACTTGCCAAAATGGCCGAAGTACACAAGTCATTTGGAACATGGCACAAAATAAGAGTCCAGTGGTCCCTCGTATATCATGGGGGTTAGGTTCCATAACCCTCCGCAAGAGTTGAAATCTGTTTTGTTTCGATTACTTTGTTTTTGTAACCATTCGGGGCAGTAATCAAAATCGAACCACTGCTCTAAATGATCCATTCTATAATATATAAAATGTTGTCATAGAAGGTTAAGGGCTTGTAGATTCTAAGGAGTTATGAAACCACTTATCTGTGTCACTGGTGGAGAACATGATGAACTGTAACAAACATATGAAACACTTTACTTTGTTTGACTTCTTATTTTTGTTTGCAGTTACTAAACATAATAGTACCATAAAAGTGGTGTGAAAAGGAGACTGATCGTTGATATTAATAATCAGGGTAAAAGACAAAGCTGCAGATATTTTTGGTGACTGACATAATTATGATAGCAGGAGGGAAACTGTAAAAGAGTTTTTTCACACTGACTCTGAGACCACAAAGACACTGATGACATGTCTTCACAACCTTCAGCAGCTCCTTACCATCTGCCTGCTCTCACATCCTGTCTCAGCAGGCTTTGAGTTGCCTGTTAAACAAGACACAGACGTGACTAACTTGTTGTACACTGGGGGCCCGTTTCAGAAAATGCGAAGTGAAAATTCAGGGTTAGTTGTCTCAGGGTTACTGTAAACTCTTGAGTTCTTGGTTTCACAAAGTGAAGCCAGCTGAACTCAGATTCAATTACCACAGGAACATACTCTACAGTAAAATGTCTCCTCTTTAAAGGTGCGCTATGAAAGTTTGTTCACTTTTTAAAAATAGAAAAATAGAACAGGCGTGGCCAGTTCATATGGGCTGGTGGGACAGGGCCCCTCTAAAAAAATAGTTCATCTTAATAAACAATGTTAATGACTTTATTACTTAGCTTTCAGTGTATTATTTACTTTTACATTTTATTGCAACTATTGTGATTCTTTGAAATGCATTTAGGTCTTTTGGCACCAGGGTTAGCGCTGTTGCCTGACAGCTAGAAGGTCCTGGGTTCGACTTCCCAGTCGGTTGCAGGGTCTTTCTGTGTGGACTTTGCAAAGAGAGATAGATAGATGACTTTATTCACCCCTGAAGGGAAATTAGGTTGACATAGCAGTCCAGTATGTTCAAATACAATAAATAATAAAAAATAATAAATAATATAAATAATAAAAATAAAATAGCATAAAACACAGTGGTAAATATAATAGCAGAATATAGTCCTAGTGGTAGCAGCAGCTAATGGGAGAGCAACAGTAAATAATAATAATAATGATGATGAACAAATAGTATGTAAATTTGGGAAAGTGTCATATATTAAGTCTGTGCTATTATAGTCTATAAAGATAATAATAATAATAATAATAATAACAATAAATAGTATGTACATAAATACTATAAATTACTATGTAAATAGAATATGCAAAGATACACATATTGTATAAATATGGTGTATAATATCATTATGGTTAATAATAATGGATAGGATCCAACCCCTGCCCACCCCCCGACCCCGAGTGTGGGATAAAGGGGTAGAAAATGGATGGATGGAAATGGAATTTTAACTGTTTTTGGTGAATGATTTTCAGTTTAATGCCTAATCGCTGTTGTGGGGCAGGACGGGTCAGCAACCACAACCTCATCTGTGGATTTATCATATCACCCTGTTGGCAATGATCAAAAGGTTTTCGGAGCACCAACCTGCAATTTGTGTCACCTGGATGTCACCAGAATTTCAAAGGGGAGAGTCAGACCTCTGCACACTCAATGAGACAGACGTGTCAAACACTGAGGACACTGTGAGCACATTAAAATCACTGAAAGATGTGACCACACTGATGTCTAAGAAGTATAATCCAACTGTCTCTCTTATTGCTCCTCTCATCACACAACTTCTCCAAAACATGACAGATACCACCAGAGACTCGCCCATGATTCATGAGATCAAGAACGTGGTAGGAACAGATCTCAAGAAGAGGTACACCAGTGAGCCAGAGAAGAAGAGGCTTTTTACTGCTTCTGCCCTGGATCCCCATTTTAAGGGATTACTTTTTTTAACAGAGGAGGAAAGATTGGATGTATACAAGGGAGTGACTGAGGAGTCAGCATCCTTGGAGGTAATTCATGTTTTTTGTTGAATGTATAAAATTGTAACTAAATGATCATAGCATGTAAATCATGTAAATTTTAAAAATAAAAAAACACTTTATATGTATGAGATGTTGAATTAATTGTGTACCCACTCTGCTTTCTCTTCTATTTTTTTTTTTTTTTTTTTTTTTTTTTGTTGAGGTACTGGGACAGTCTTTCAGTCATACTGAAGGTACAGGTTAAGCCAAGACCCCTTATGCCAGGGCTGAAGAGGAAATGGACAAATACAGTAAAACCTCACCCATGCCTCTGACTGAGGACCTTTTAAACTGGTGGCAGTTACACAAGGTCACATTTTCCTTCCTTTCTCAGTTGTCAAAACGATACTTATGTATCCCTGGGACAAGCGTATCTGCAGAGCATGTTTTTTCCACAGCAGGGGATGTGGTCACTGGAAAAAAAATTCACTCTGAAACCAGAGCATGTAGATCAACTGATGTTCTTGCACAAAAACCTACAACTTCCTGAATGCTGAAACTAATGCTTGTGGTGTTTTGCACTTTTCAGTGTCCAGTGTTGTTAAAGATTTTTTTATAATTCTTATTTTGTATTGTGGACATGCAGAGCAGGGTTTCCCCACAGCCAGAGATATGGTTACTGCAGAGAGATCTACTTTCAAACCAGTGTGAAGTTGTGGTGCTCTTATATTAAAACTACAAATTTCCAAATGCTGAAAATTGACAAACTTTTGACTTTAATGTAATGTTTTGCACTTTTAGGAAATGCCCAGTGCTGTTACTTTATGGTATAGATTTTATTTAGTATAATATAGCGCTGCAGAATGTTTTATTTTTGAAGTGTGACCATATTTAGCTTATGCCAAAAATAATGGTGTCTGCTGAGTTTTGTTAAATATAAGAGAGTCTGACTGCTTGTCTTTGTTGATATAATCAAAGCTGTGTGAAGTAAGACAGAAAACTGATGTAAACCATTGCGATGCATTGTGATGTCTTTGAAATGTCTTTAAAACAACGTAGTGCAGTGAGGTGGGGTGGCCCAGGTTTAAGATCATCATCAAACATTTATCCTGCATGAACTGAGTTTGAGTGAAATGAGGATCAGTGACGCCCTCACGTGGTTGTATCATATACATACATGCTGAAAGAGGAATGTTTTTATAAAGATTTCAGCATTTCTGAGTTGAAATGAATTCAGAACAGACAGTTTCAACATTTAGACTTTGATCTCCTCCTCTTCTTCAGAAAAAGCATATGGTGTTTTGTGGCTGTGAGGAAAAGCAGGAGAAGTGGAGCTGCTGCTCATCCTTGTTCCCTTTGTGAATGACCCTCCACCATAATGTCGAGACAGTACAGATCAGCTGCTTTTTGGAACCTTTCTGCCTCTATTACAGGCTCTGTTCTCGGTAGAGACCCAATGGACGCATCTGGTGTCCTCAGAGACCTCCTATCTTCCTCTTGCTCTGTCCAGTTTGAGCTGCAAGAGCGTCCTCTGTTGCTCATGGAAGGGTTGGGTGATATTACCACAGGGGTCTGCTCTCTGTTAGAGAGCAGTCAATCAAGCTGAGCACCTCTGTCATAAGGGAAGGGCCGAGGTCCACGGTGAACGAGGTGAAGGAATCTGAACGTTTCAGTTCGATGCCGCCACTCTCTGTTACAGAGCCTTTCTGGCTGTTTCCATCTTGAAACTGTCTGTCAAGGCGAGAGAGGCGGGGCAGAGTGACAAATCCAGACTGTGGTCCTGCAGACAGACAGAAGAAGAAAACTCTCAAAGTCAAAAAATGTCAAATCCATCTTTAAACAGAACTGACATTGTGGTGTTATTGACAAACACACACTTGACTCACATAACCCCAGATTTCTTTGCTACATGAATTATAATGATATTACATACAGATGCTTCAGAAAGCATTCAGACTCTCATCACTTTATTTTTAATAAATTCTCTAAAATCTCTAAAATTCTGTTTTCTCTTTGTCAACATGAGATACTTTTTTAGAAAATGAATTAAAGATTGAAGCATCAGACTGCAGCAAAATAAAATAGCAAAAAGTGAAAGGTGACTGAAAACTTTCTGAAGCTACATATATATATATATATATATATAACATATATATGTCATACAATTTGTCTGGTAATGAAATGAGGGATTTTTAATGCAGGCTAGTATTTTTCCCAATACAAACATTGGAGTTGTGCTCTGGGAAATGATTCAGTGCCTATTAACTTATAGGTTCTTATTACTTAAAGTTTAAATGGTTATAAGTATACAAAGAAAAGACACAGGGCAAATAATTTAATTTAAAACAATGTTGAAGCGATCATTATCATAGTCATACATGTTAGATGCATCACCCTCTGCCCCCACCAAGCACCCTGTGTCGTTTAAATACATTGTATTTAACAACATTGTATCAGAATGGTGTAGGTTAAGAAAGAACATAGAACATTCTTGTTCTGAGGCGACCATACTAACCACTGCACCATCAGGCTGCCCTCATCAAGCTCTTGCCTGATTAATTCATATTGTTGCCCATCTCTTCATAATTCTGGTTGAGTATTTTTACATTACAGCAGTACTCCACTTCCATTGGCAGCACTTAGGCTAATACACACCTCTTTGCATCAGCAGGTGACAGCTGGTGAACATTATGTTCCAATTATGTAACATTATCATTGTGAAAATGTTGCCATACCATTTAAGACTGGAAGTAAAACACGCCTAAATAAAAATAATATAGCTTGCACTGTGGTCTTGACCTACAGAACTGCACCAGATCATTCCTGTTGATCTTCAATAAAATCAAGTGTCATCTTGAGAACATTAGCAGGTTGATAGGTCTGCAACATCAGATTCATAGTGTTCGATCTGTCTGTCCTTTGCAGATGAGCCAAACAGATGCATTTTTTTCCTTTGAGGATGTCTCTCTGCAGACAGAATTTGAAAATCAAAGTCTCTGTCCTGCAAATCATCCAGAATGTTCCAAAGATCCTCTTGTTTCATTATAGTTTCCTGGAAAACATCAGAGAATATTGTCAAATTGAATGATGATTTAGTTAAAGCTGTGTTATTACATTTCTTCCTTGAAATGTATTCCTGATTTAAAAATCAACAAAACTCTGGACAATCAAGTATAAAAAGGGTTTGTATGTATGCATTGTGTGTGTGTGTTTGTGCTACATATGCTTTCACATATTATTTGCTTTTATATATATACTATATACAGTCATGTTATTTGTATTTTGTATTTCTGTGGTGAGTAAAGAAAGTCAAACTTAGAAATCTACTTCTTGTAAATTTACACTTTTGGGATTAGCAGTAAAAATTCTATATACGTTCCACATACCTCTACAGAATTTCCTCATTGACCTGCTACTAATAGTTGTCCATAATTTAGAGTGTGTGTGGTCATCTTTTCCAGTGAAATCTTAAAACGAATCATGATGAGACACTTGATATGTCAAACTAAAGGTGACAAGGAGTTTTTTTTTTCCAGATTTCTATCTGTTGGGGCAAGTGTTAGATGTTTGCATGAGAACAAAATACTTGGGTCACTACATCACAGATCAGATCTCTGATGATGATATATATAGGCAGTGTCCCATGTTATATGCTCAAGTTAATACACTGGCAAGGAAATTCCACGTGTTCACATGAGGTAAAATATCAAGCTTTTTAAAGCTCATTGTACTCTACTGTTTATGGCACACGTATGGTCAAAGTTTTAAAAGGTGAGCATACAGAAGTTAAAGGTTGTCTATAATGGTATTTTAAGGATTTCACTCAGGCAACCAAGGTGTTGTTGTTCAAATGCCCTGTTTTGTAATGCAGGTGTCAGCACCTTTAGGGCACTACCGAGAAACCTGATGTATAAATTCACGTCGCTTAAATAGTTCCCAGAACAACATTGTTAGTCTGTTGATAAATCCAAGTTATAGTGCTGTACGGAACCAGTCACATATGTGGAGTCACTGGTAAGAGTGTCTTTTATAAGAACGGTTTTATTTTGTTTTTTTAGTTTACTGTATTATGTGTTTGTATTTATATATTTATGTATGTGTGTGCTTTTAAATTGGATCTTGAATCTGGCAGTGAAGGTGATGATGATATTGATGATACAAGAGTATGTACTATGTTCTTGATACAGATTTAAGAACAATATTGCAAGTGATCTCAACATACTGCAGCTTGACAGAAAACTGCAAAGAAACCTCCCTTAGATTGAAAACACAGTCAACAAACAATAATGCAAACACAAGGAAATGATGAAACAGATTGACAAAGATCTGCTCTGAATACAAAAAACAAGATTTTTTTTTTTTGTAATGTTTAAGTTACAAAAAAGACACATTATACACTTTTACTGCTTAGCCTTCTCTGTTCTGAATGTTTATTGATTTATTGATCTTCATGTTTAATGTGTCTTCTTGTCCCTACTGATTTGTGAATATGGTTTGTCACTTTTTGGTTTGTAGCTCAAGACTTTGGTGAGACTTTACAGCTGTCTTACAAAACAGATTTTGTGCCACTAAATGAATCCCCACAGATACAGATAACGTGTTTGTCAAAACTAGCAGAGATACTGGACCCACATGCAAAACACTGACGTCGGAAGAGCGGTAAGAGTTTTCTAGAGGATTCTAGACGGCAGAACTGATGTAGAGGCTGTTGTAGATGACGAAGAGACAGGGGGAACCTGGGGGTGACCAAGTAAGTAGACTGCTGACGAGTGATGAGAAGCAGGTGTGTCACTGCTGTAGGCGTGGCACTGGATCTGCCCCTAGGAGAGAGGGAGAGAGAGAGGGAGCAGACCTAGACCAAGACAGGCTCATAACAGTGTTCAGCTTCACCTGTTTCTCACTCTGATTTTTCTCCTGTGATGTTCTGCTCTCTTGCCATGTTTTCCTTTGTAACCTTAAGTGTCACTCTCGCCACTTCATGACTTTTCTCTAAAACACAAGTAACCAGTTTTTATCTCCATACCAATCATACCCAACAGTGTCCTGAAGAGTCTTCTCAGTGTACACAATGGCTCACAGTCAAAATCTAATTTATTCAAACACCTCACTGTGACGCTGTGGCAACTGTTACTTGTTTGGTCAAGGAGGCCGATAAATGATCGATCAACAGCAATGATTAAACAGAGCAGTGTCTCTGCAGTGAATAGGCTTCTTGATTGTTATAACAACGATAAAGACTATGGCACATTGTAACTGTTAGAGCCATAATGGAAATAAGTGAAAATTATTCTATATATATTTTTGTAATGTAAAATGTTTATTTTTTGAAGATTTGAAAGTAATGACTGTTACCTATTTAGTTTGTATCTTAATCCAGAAGTTTGGTATTGTTTAATTATATTAACATCTGCATCAGTCTTTGACTGTGACTACATGGAACTTATTTGATCATTTTTCTTTTTGTGTTTTTTTTTCTTTTCTTTTTTTTTTTTTTTTTTGTAATTTCATTCCTTTAATTTGAACATTTTGATTTAGTAAATACTTCAAACTTTTAAAGAAGTCTCACGTCAGTGACTTAAGCTCAAGAACTGGTCATAAAATGGAATATACGAAACAGCAGCATTTGGAGGGAGGTAAACGAAACTGCACTGAAGTAGACTTTTTACTGATCGTTTAGTTTTGGAGTGTTGAAGGCGAGGATTAACACGGAAAATGGCTTTGATGACTGAATGCTAAGATGAACGTGCCAGAGTGAACATGCTAATTCCTGCTTGCTATTAGAAAGGCACTACTGGATACCGTTTTGAGTAGAAAACCAGCTTTATTTAAATGCTTGTCGCATTCTGAATGTGTCTTATCACAAGATGATTCTGTAAACATATAGAAGATGGAGAAACTGTCAAAGTTCCAGTCGACTGAGAGAGTTAATGTGCACTAGCATAAATGTGCTAAAATGGCTGATGACCGTGAAGATGTGGATTCTGCTAGACAGAAGAGGGTGGCAAAGCCCACAGAAATAACAGTAGAAGAGAAACTGAATAGACTGCGCAATAGCAGACAAGGGAAACTGCCACTGCTCACTCGTAGGATGCATGATATTCAGCAAATGAAAGAAGTTGAAGATAATGTGGAAATAGTTGGAGTCAAATTGTCACGTCACACATTTAATCGCATATTTAGTGAGTTTAAAGAAGCAAATGAAGAAATGGTTCAAAATTTATCAGAAGCAGAAAAGGAAGATGACCAGGCAAATTGGTATAAGCCTAAATGTGATGCAGTTGAAGAGTTTATTTTTGAAACTGAAAAATGGATCTCAGAAACCAAATAATGGCATAGTGAAGATGATGTCATGAAGACATTATGCCAAAGGACACTGTGTCAGCAAATTTCACACTGGGTGCTAGGAGTAGATAAAGTTCTTTAACACAGTCTACAACCAGCTCAGCACGCATTAAGGCCAAGGCAGAGCATGCAGCGTTACTTGCGCGTGCAGCTGGATTGACGAAAAAGCAAGAATTAGATGCAGAGGAGTTAAAGATAAAGGCTAAATGGGAACAGGTTGAGATTGAGGCAGAGATTGCAGCTTCTACTGCCAGATTGGAAGTATTTAGTGAACATGAGAGTGCTCATGATGACATGAGTAATTATTATCAGTCACACAAGAACATTAAAGAGGAGTGCAAATTTGATTTCTCTGATTCTCTTTTAAAAGAAGAACGAATGCCTGTAATGGCAGCACAGGCACTAGGTGCACACAGCATGTACACCAGCTAGACAAATTCCTGACTCACAACAGTTAAGTGCCCCTGAGAAAGAACTTCATAAAATAATGCAATGCCAGAATGAAGTAACAGAGCTACTAGTCATGCAGCACAGTCTATCCCAGCTTCCTCAGAGAGAGGTTCTGGTGTTTTCTGGAGATCCACTTGCGTAGGTCCTTTATGAGGGCTTTTGAAAGCACAATTGAGAAAAATACGAACAGTGATCAGGACAAGTTGTTCTACTTAGAACAGTATACAAGTGGTGAACCATGAGACCTTGTCCTCAGTTGCGAACACATGAGGCCAGATAAGGGGCTTAAAGAAGCAATGAACTGAAGATAGTTACGGCCTATCTTGACAAAGCACTCAAATGGCCACAGATCAAAGCGGAGGATGCCAAGACATATTTATCATTTTGACAGTGGTACCTGTAAAAGTAAAATAAAAGAAAAGTGACAAGACTGTAGAGATATATGCATTTTTAGATCCAGGTAGTACCACTACATTCTGCACAGAAGATCTGATGCACAGACTTAATGTCCGAGGCAAAAAAACAGACTTCTTACTGTGTACCATGGGGCAGCAGAATAAGACACAGGGACATGTCTTAACAGATTTAGAGATGTGTGCACTGGAAGGAACCACATACATTGATCTACCAAGGGTGTTGACACAGCAACATATTCCTGTGAAGAAAGGCAACATTACTATGCAACAAGATCTTCTTAAGTGGAGATATCTATTCTATAAGTTCGTCTACCACACATTGAAGCAGATGTTGGACTGTTGATAGGTGTAAATGCCTATGAAGCAATGGAACCGTGGAAAGTTGTGAATAGTAAAGATGATGGACCATATGCGGTGCAGACAGTACTAGGCTGGATTGTAAATGGTCCAAAACACGAAAGCACAAGTGTGGATCCTGACACCCTGCAAAAGGTGCATAGCGCATCACATATCAGTGGAGACCATTGAAGACATGTTGGTTCAACAGTTTAATGCAGACTTTCCTGAAAGGCGATATGAAGATAAGACTGAAATGTTTCAAGAAGATTGTCAATTCATGCAAATGGTGACAAAGTCATTACAATTCAAAGATGGTCATTACCACATAGGATTGGGTCTGAAAGATGAAAACATTCAAGTGCCAAACAACAAATGCATAGCAATGCAGAGGCTGTCAGGTCTGAAAAGGAGACTCACAAGAAATCCTCAGTTTCACAGTGATTACTCAGGATTCATGGACAGCATGCTTGACAAGGGATATGCTGAAAGAGTACCAGAGAATGAGTTGCAATCAGACAGAAGGGTGTGGTGCATCCCCCACCTTGGTGTTTACCACACCAAGAAGAATAAGATACGAGTGGTGTTTGACTTCAGCGGGTCCTACCAAGGATTTTCACTGAATGATCAGTTACTTCAAGGACCCAGCCTCACAAGCACTCTTCTTGAAGGGCTGAACAGGTTTTGCAGACAGCCAGTTGCCATCATGGCTGACATGGAATCAATGTTTTATCAGGTCTGAGTTCAAGAGAAGGATACAGACTTCCTTAGATTTTTGTGGTGGCCTAAAGACAGTCTGGAAGAAGAGGCAGTTGATTACCGAATGTGTGTTCACATATTTGGTGTTACCTCCTTGAATTGTCTCTTAGTAGCTTGAAATGAAGAACTTGGATCTTCGAGCTGGAGATCAACTGAAGGTAAAGGGAGTAATTCTGCACGATGCTGAGAGGTAAGTTAATAAAATTATATATGATACGATATATGATACACTGATATATTCTGGTTTATCACTGTAATAAAAATGTTAAAATCTGACCACTTTTTCTTCCATGTTCAATGTTTCATGTCTCTTTTTTGTACAAACTCAGATTCCAGATCGACCTCGGCTATGACCCAGACGACCTGGCGCTGCACTTTAATCCTCGTTTCCATGATGACGCCGATGGAGCTGTGCTTGTTTGCAACTCAAAGACAGCTGGTTGTTGGGGCGATGAGAAACGGGAAATACACAACCCCTTACAGAGGGGCGCTGATGTCAAGGTGAGGAAAAGCTGATGATAGTCTGACTTTGTCTGAGATTTCTCTACAGAAAAATAAAAATGTTGTACTCTCTAAGTATCTTTCTTGTTTTAGATTGTAGTGAAACTGGCTGGAGACGTGTTTGAGGTGGAGCTTCCTGATGGACAGGAAGTCCAGTTTCCTAACCGTGTTGATATGGACGTTATCAGTTACATTAGAGTCACAGGAGACTTCAAACTGACTTCCTTCAAGATCTGTTAAAAGACACAGCTGCTGTGACACATGATTTGTTTATCAGTTTGATTGGAGATGAGACCGTGAAACTTGGTCAGTTACTGTAAGAAATATTAATCAAGAGCAGATGTTGCTCTTCAGTTCATGGGAAACAAATCTTTACTTAAAATGTTCTGTTGTGTACAAGAATAAAAATGTTTAAATAAAAATGATGTTTTGTTTTTTTACTCTGTTTTAACACTCAGTTTTATAAACTGATCCAGGCTTTGAAAAATATTTGATCACAAACAAACTTCAGATACAATGTGTTTCATCTTGTCAGGAGTAAAATAGATGACACCAATTTTACACTAAAAGTTCAGTTCATGTTTCACAGTGAAACACTGCTCCACATGTGAAAACAGCTGCATTAAATCTTGTGACAGAGTCTGAGAACATAAATGTGGTGATGATATCAAGGTTTTTTTTTTTTTAGATCAAACTTAAGATCTAAAGATACGGTTGAGTTGCACTACTAGAAATGTAGGATCCTGTGCATGACACATACTCACGATAGAAAGTCAGGATATGTTCGTTCCTGCTGCTTTGGCCATTTAGTCCTACAAATTCCCACAATGAAGGTACCAGACTATGTTAAATTGTATTATTGGTGTAAATTGGAGCATTGGAGCCTTAAATTTTATTTTGTTTTAAGGCGAAATACCAAATAGGAATAAAGTTTAAAGTTTTATCAAACAGAAACAGTTACTGACAAGGCAACATCAATCGAAACGTGTGGTCTTCTACAAACAACATAGGCTGAAAAGAGAAAAAATGTAAATTAAGATTTTGTCATTTGATTAAAAATGAGAGAAACATTCTGTTTAGTAGATATGAAGTAGTCATTTTTATTAATAGGCATTATGCTCATTAAAACAATGAAAGGTTAATCAACTTAATAAATGATACAATCCTTTGTAAATATTTTCTTCACATGACTTAAATTCTTTGTGTTAAGTCTGAACATCAGAATAGTTCAGACAGAGAGGACGATTCTACTGAAATGAAACAATAAAACTCATGATGATGTAGATATAATAACAGATTATTAGAAATGAGATCAACACATACACAATACTCTTTGAAAAAAAAAAAATCTTTCATTACTTAAACTGATGAATAAAATGATTGAACTTACAACATATAATAATACAAACTAAGAAAACTTGTCTGAAAATGTGATTTTTAGAAATTAGTTACACAGTTAACAAATAACTGTCCTCTATTTGTTATAAAAAAGTCAATAATTTCATCAAATGTCTTTCATCAACATTGTCACATTTTTAACATTCATAAAACTTCATATTTCATATATTTTAATTTAGAATTTTCAAACATCCATCATTAAATGCTTCAGTTTCTCTCACTCTTCAAGAATAAAAAGCAAATACACAAAAAAACATTATATCGTGTTCTGTTCTATCTTTAGTGAAATTCTTTTCATTTCAAGAAATTCACACTAAATAACTTTATAAATGTCACGTAATTTTAATATTAACATCAACATAGTTTTTATGACTCATTTTTAATTTTCAAAATTATTATTGTTTCCTTTTTTTTTTTTTAGTTTTCAATTTGAATAAATCTGATTTGTTCATACCAGTTTAATCACCTGTGATTTGTAATGATGAATGATTCATTTACTGTCCACATTTATTAGTCACAGTTAAAACCACCTGACTGACATGAAAACCAGTATCATCATATTCATATTAATGTCTGGGTTGGTTCACTCACTGACTGTCCAGTTCATCCAGACTTTTTATTGCATCTTCTTTAGTGTGTTCTTTCCAATCACTGGGAATCTCTCCTCTGCCCTGAAATTTTAATTTATAGTGGTCTTCCAGTTGTTTTTGAAACTGACACACAAACCATTTCCAGTATGTCAGTTTAGACTCATCAGGGGTAATGCTCCAGTTTTTATACTTAGGTCCCCCAGTCCGCTACAATTTATAGGGAATACTTTCTTCTAAATCATGATGAGGATAAAACCCTCTATCACTTGCAACATTTGTTGTGCAGAAATTAACACTCAGTTCCACAGTGTTTCTATAGTGCCATCCTCTGATCCCATCAGGTCGATGAAAAGGGACACTGTGGTCTTCAGGACTGTGATCCTCCAGAGTGTTGGTACAAACAGCTGAACAGAATGGACACGTTACCCAGCAGCACTTGCACAGCTGATCAATGAGGATTTGATCAGACTTCAGTCTGAATTCCTTCATTTTATCCAATGAGAGGTTTCTCATCTCCTCAGTGATGGATTCAAATCCTTTTTCTATCTCTTGTTTGAGAAACTCAAAACTGTTTATGTCACTGAAGTTTTTAGAAGAAATGGCATCAAATCTCATCTTATTCTTTATTAAACCGAAAAACTCCTTCAGCCACATTTCTATGTCTCCTCTCTGAGTTTTGACTTTCTCTGTTGCAGTAAATAAAGCTTGGCTCACAGCTTTTTTCACATCATCAACATTTTTCTTGAATATATTCAGAGTTTTATCTTTGTGATCAGTGAAGATGCATTTCTCTACTTCCTCTTTTATAAAACTTTCCACATGTTTCCTTGGGTCTTGGATGTATGTGATGAAGTCATCAAACTTCTCCTTTTCTGCAAGTGACTTCAACACATGTTTCTCCAACTTCAACCTGTTCCCATTGAATGCTGGGTAATTGCTCTTCATCTCTCCAGCGAGATCAATGACAGTTTTGTTACAGACAGCCTCAACAGTGGAAACTTTCAGTTTTTCACAGATCAACTCTCCAAGCACAACAGCAGATGAGCTTCCTTTGCAGAAACTTTTGAAAATGTTGTAATATTGTGTTTTCTTGCTTTCTAGATAAAACAGTACGTCATTGTTTCTTTTGAACTGCCTGTGAGCCTCTGATATCCAACTTCCAACTGTGTCAAACACATATAGTATGAGATCGACTGTAAACTCCTTCTTCAGAGCATATTTCTTCCCTGATTCAAGGTCTGTCACTTTTTCTTTGACATTTTTGGCAATTTCTTGTAAGTAAGCTGGTGCGTAGCCTCTTGTAGCAACAGGTTTGCTCTTAATTGCTTCAACACACTGTTTTTCAACATCTTTAATCAGGGATCTGATCAGTTGTTGGTCCTCATGCTGCAAATTGTCGTGAAAGAGAAACACAAATGTTTCTTTTGTTTTTGAAAGAAACACTGATGGCCCTGATGCCCCCACTTCTTGGTAAAAGTCACATAATCTTTGTAATTGCCAACGTTTGGGATTTGTTTGTATTTGCCAGTTCTCTTGGAATAGTTTATAACTGTCCAATCAAAACCCATCTCATGATGGATAGTCGTCTGATCTTCTTTCAAGTTAATGTCCTCAATAGGTTTTGTATTTTCAGTTAGTTCTCTCACCCGGCTGCTCCAAACAGAGCCAAACTGCTTTTTTAGTTCAGTTTCATTTTTGCCTTGTCTTTCATCTGATGAGTAAACTTTTTGCTCTTCTGTCGAAGTTTGTTCTCAAACTCTGTTTTCTGATCATCTAACTTTTTCCAAGGTTTCTTCTGCTTAATAACTTCATCCAGTTTTCTTTTAACTTCTCTCACCTGTTCATCATGAAACTCTTTGATTTTCATTTCAAATCTGCTTTGCCACTGAACCAGTATTTCTTTGTCTCTGTCATCATCAAAGAAAGTTTTCATCTCTTTTTGGATTTCTCCATATGTTTTATCAGTTTCTTGAAAAAGGTAACTGAGTTCAACCTTGTCAAGATTTCCATTTTCAATTCTGGTTTGAAGCTGGTTTTCAATGGTTAACATGTTGCTCCTCAGGGTCCTGGTCCAGTTGTTGTACGGGTCCTCAAGTTTTCTGTACACTGCAATTTCAAGTGTGTTTTTGAAACTGAAAACAAATTGTTCATTCATCAGGGCGTTCCACAGGTCCTTAATGTTGCTATTGAACTGTGACAGAGTAACTCCAGCAGACCGTGAAGCTTTAGAGAGAATAAAGTTCTTCAGGTCTTGAACACTCTCACTATAACCTGGATTTGGAGGAGCCATAGGAGGACTTCCCTCCCACAGTTGGGCAAAGTATTTCACATCTTTCTGCACATCAAATGCAATGACATCACTGAAACACTCAGCATCACACACCTCCTCTTTGGCAGCTAGTTTGACCATCTGGTCCAGTTTTTCTTGCAGGCGTCTCTTTCCCTCCATGTTTTTCTCTGCAGCTGCAATATCTGTAACATTCTGGTGAACAAACACACAACTTGGAGAAAGTTTAACTTTCTTCATCCTCATGAAAGCCTGAACAACAATCTGCAGAATATCTTGCATCTCAGCTGGATTCTTTCCAAAGATGTTGATCAGTGTCATGTTTCCCAAACCAACAACAAATGTTGCTAGTTCATTGTCGTGGTGAAGAGTGGTGTCACCTGCCAACTCAAGAGCACGTAGACCTTCAGTGTCCACCACCAGAATGTAGTCAAACTTAAAGTCTGTCTTGATTTCCTCTGACACTTTGACCAGCTGCATGAAGGCTCCTCTGGTGCATCTGCCAGCACTCACTGCAAACTGTAACCCAAACATGGTGTTCAGCATCGTTGATTTTCCACTGCTTTGTAAGCCCAAAACTGACAACACAAAAACTCTCTTGTCTCCCAGTTTCTTGATGACTTCATCTAAAAGACTAGAGATCCATGTTAAAGGCACATGACCTGCATCACCATCCATCAGCTCCATCGGGTGTCCTGATATCATCAGCTCTGCAGCCAGTTCAGGGTATTTAGACCAGTCAGTCAGTTTCATCTCTCTTGGTTTCTGCAGAGATTTATGGGCTTCATAGATCTGTCCCATTTCTCTAAAGATGTGCTCCAAGCCAAAAGTTGCTGACTGCAGTTTTGTTGATATTTCTTCAAGCTCAGTTTGTTTGTTTATTAACAAATCAGATTTTTCATGTTTCTCCTTCAGAGTCAAGACCTCAGACCACTTTTCATCATAACTTTGGAGAATTGAAGAGAGATCGTCAGTGGAGAGATCATCTATCAAGATCTGAGTCCATTTCATGAAATAATCTTTGTCTGTTGTTTTCAAAGATGAGAGATTTTCAGTAAATAACTTAATCAGTTCACTACAAGAAAAATCAGATTGTTTTTGTCGTATTTCATCCAGTTTATTTTCCTTTTCACATTTCTCCTTCTCAGTGTCTTCTTTGAGATGATACATTTCTCTCTTTACTCTGCTCCAGTCATGCCACAGTTTGCCTTGACAAGGGAGGAATTTATCTTTGATCTTTGAAACATCTATTCCCTTAAGTAAATTCACTATTTTCATAGCAGCATCTTTGCCTTTTTGACAGGCTGTGTCATCTTCATCTACTCTGATTCCTGGGACATCAGCCATGGTTTCAAGCTGGAAGGATGTGTGTTGTCCAGACAAAATGTCTCTGATGATTCTCTTCAATTCCTCAGAAACATCTGACTGGCTTCTGTCTTTTAGACCCACTTTGTATTTTCCCTCTTTTTTCATCTGAATAGCACCACAGTCATTATCAGCAATGAGAATAATGAGCGGCTTCTGTGACTGAAGAAGGGCTGAGATGACTGTGCTACTTTTGTCACCTTTTTCCAGAGTTGGTACAAGAACAACATTGACTGAAGATTTTTCTATCAGTATTTCACATTGTTTGTCAATCAATAGAGCATCACCATGAAGGTTACAGAAGGCAGTGCAGTCAGTGAAGGCATCAGTGGGTTTTCCAGCAGGACAGTACCAGGCGATCTCTGCAACACCATCCATCAAATGGCGAGATTTGGTGTTTCCTGGGCAGTTTCTATGGAAGAAGGTGTCATGACGGTTGTTGATCAAAGTGTTCATCAGCTGAGATTTAGACACTGACAGTGAACCCAGGCGGAAAAATGTCACCATAGGTGTCTCAGCTTTGCAGATGGACAAACTCTTCATGATGACGATGTTTGAAATATCTTTGATTTCATTTACCTTCCATGTTTTTCTTATTTGTCTGAATGTCCACAGAGGACACTCAACATCCATTGTGACTGGGTCAGGAACAAGCAAAGGTAAGGCGTACTGACATTGTGACAGCTTTGTCATCATGTTCTGCTTCAGGAAGTTGTCTGAGCAGTAAAATACTGACATTTGAACGTCCATGGGATGCACATGAGTCTGTTGAGATTGATCACAGTTTACTATGGGGCTGAAAAAATTATCCAAATCACATACTTCTCCCTCAACAGTTTCACACCCTGGAGGCTTTGAAGAACTCACCTCCACACTGTCTTGTATTACAGAAATATATCTGACTCTGTTGTCTAAAATCATCAACCTCTGAAGAAAAGTAGAAGCTAGATCTTTCTCATATATTTCACGGTCCTGTCTTACAGATGGATTTATTTTGAGAAAATCTGCCAAGCAAAATTTCTGCTGATGTTTGTCCTGGAGATGAAGTCTACGAAGCAGTTTTTCAATTTCTCTTTGATGGTTCTTCGTGTTCATCTCCTCAGAAATCTGTAGCAACAGCTATAAATAATGAATACACACATGAATGAATATAAAAATATGATTTGTCAGACATTGTGATGACATGAACAGTCCTCACTCACCTTATCCTTGTTTCCACTTCTTTCCATATCAAAGGTTCCTACAGGACAATAATGAACCAGACATCTAGATTAATCTGCTACAGAGGCAGTTTTTTTTTTTTTTCCAATATTCATTGTCAGTTTGTTGATTAAAAGTTTAGTTAGTTCATTTTTGACTGTTTACTATAATCATAAACTAAATTGATTAAACAGGTTACTTTTTTCCTTGGTTGCAGATGGTAGTACAGATCTGATTTCAGATTCTCTTCCATAGCTTTTGGGCAGTGGTTTAATTATATAATATTGGGGCTGTATTTTATAATGTTGCATTGTGTTGCATTAAGTTCCATTATATTATATAAATGAAAACTTTGTAAGTTTATAGTGTTTTTGTTCAGGGTTTTCTCTTACCTCTTGGGGGAGATGTGACCACAGTGTTGACCCTAGACTCTATTGATGCTACTGTGTCAACATCATGTTTTTGGAGATACAAAAGAAAAATCACACCAATATGAGTGATTTTTTTTTTCCAAATACAATTGATTTTTTAAGGATATATTAGCAATATTAGCATAATTCTGTAATATCTGTAGGATCATTATTGGTTTTTCCTCCAATAATGAAAACCTGATAACATAATGCCTGAGTTTTGCCAAATGTGCTGATATAAATGGGGATGGACTTTGCTGATCATCTTCTCTTCAATTGCTTCATCGCGTTATTAACTAATAAACTACATGCTGCAGAACTCTGTGTGTGTGTGTGTGTGTGTGAGATAGAGAGAGAGGTTTCAAGGTTTATAGAAACTATTTATTGATAGCTCCTGCTGCTTGGTTTTAAAAATGGAGTTTCTTTGTTGACTGCGTCATGTGTCATCTTGAATTACAACCAATCACCACGAGTCAACCTAAAGCCCTGCCCATGAACTTTGCGGGACTGAATGGAGAACAGAACCCCTAGAGAGGGACACAAGGGTTATGGCACTTTTTCATAACTTAAGTTGTGTCTTAAGTAGTGTTCTTGTTTTGTACAGACAATGCTGATTTGTGGAATGCATCTAGTGACGCATCACAATAAAAGTAGGTAATGTTTTAACTCCACAGCAGGAAGTAGGTGATGTGACCTAAAATTAGTGCCTGCATATATCGGTGCTGGTTGATGTCGAAATCGGAAATTAAGTGTTTGGACAATATCGGCTATCGAATAATGATAAAAATCGGGCATCCCTTGTTTTTTTTTGGTTTTTTTTTTTGTTTGTTTGGTTTTTTTTAGGGCATTTTATCATAGAGACACTGTAGAGAGACAGGAAACAGGGATGAGAATGGGCGAGAGACAGAGGAAAGTTAAACTCAGTCAGGATTTTGGCAAAGTGTATATTCAAAATTGTGATGTATTTTGAAGGAACCATAACAAAATTACAGAAATTAATTATATGTAAAAATCTGCACAACCATCTACTGTAAGCCATGTTTACCTAAAATTCTGATTTGATCCTCTGATGCAGAGGATCTTTGTTAAATGATCTGTTACACTCTGCATTCAATAGTACTACATTCAACAAAGTTTGAAGTTAGAGGTCTGATCAAAGTCCCATACCACTAATATCACAATCTTTCTTTCTTATCACAATCAATCTTTTGCAGTAAACTAAAAAGATTTGCAACTCTGTATATATCATACTGTCAGGTTTTGATATTAACCATGTTAGCCATGTAACCACTGTTCTTATCACCAGCTAGATAGAAACAGCCAAAATGTCAAGGACATTGAAGTATGGATTACACCCACCCAAGACAATGTAGTCTTGTCTTACCTTTTGTAGGAGATTTGATTAAAGGATCGAGACCAGGTTTTCTTGCTAATGCATCATCATGACTTTTTGTGTCTTCGTGTTTCGTGTTTTCATCCTTATCAGTTTCATCCACTGAGCAACACTAAAAATAAATAAATAAATAAATTATTTCAATGTAGGCTAAGGTTTAATCTTAATCAGCCATTAGATGAGGTTAAGGGCTGCTCTTTCAAAACGAAAAATAAACATTAGCATAAATATTGAAAACCATATGTCTTAAGCCTTATTCGGACTATTAGTTTTATGTGGTGACATGGGGTAAAGTAATTATTACCAAGGAATTTAGTCCCATCTGAACATGACATGTCAATAAACATCACAGAGTATGTCAGCAAAATTTATGGCAACGTTTACCTTCTGTAAAACGGTCCGGAGAAAATACCATAGTAATTAATAATATTAATCCCATGCGAATGTGTAAACATATATGTAATATTCTGTCACATCCTGTTTTTAAAACAGTTTGCCGCACTTGTTCGAACATGGAGGCGTTGAGGAAGCATTTGATTTTGCAGGCAATAGGGAGCCTAAGTCACACCCATCTACCTCCAGACCATGGGTTTTGTGTGAGACCACATAATGGACTACAATGCTCGTCTCACAAAATTTACATCACCATGAAACTCTGACAGCTAATGTTAGGCTAATAGTGGGTAAACGGGAAGGGCGTGACTTAGTCTCCCTATGAAAATTGTCCACTGATTCTGTTATGTACAGGTCCGCTGGATACTTCATACGCAAATGTTTTAACAGTGGTGATGTGTATTGTTTCTGGTCTTTGCCACCACGAGACAAATCGGCATTTGAAATTCAAAATGTAGCTTGACTTGACATTTTAGTCTTAAATTACTGCCAAACAATACTTTTTGTGCTAATGAGTTCCATTTTCACTTTCTCCTGTGTTCGAACGGTCATCTTACTTAAACATCCTCCCATAATCATTAGCATTATCATTACAATGATTTGCGTAGGGCAAGCATAGGGTTTGGTTAGTTTAATATTCTAAGGTTCAGCAGAGACCCATCCCCGTCAAAAAATAAAACAAAATTCAGTCAAATCTGAAACTGATCCTGGATGCAGTACATTGCTGCTTGCAGGTAGCGCTTGTAATGTGAAAGACATTGATCAGGAGTATATAAAAGACGAAACAACTCAAATTAATTAGAGAATAAAACAATATTCATGTTAAAACAGAGGAAGCTATGAGCAGCAGAGTGATGAGTATAACAAGACTCTGTTCTGTTCTGTTTCACCCCACAAAATACTTGTTTATCCAACCAACTTAAGCAGCTCACTCTATGGAGGAATTTAACTGGTGATAAGATTGGTTAGAAGATACGGACTAATGTAAAATATAAATAGTTATGTCAGAAGACTACAATTCCTTGTAGTGTTCCTTACAAGCAGGTGTGCAAGTGAAAACCAAGACAGGTAGCTGGTATGCTAGCCCAAAAACCAAGAAATTAGCTGCTGTACTAATGTCCGATAGCACTCAACCTGCCATGGAAGGGGGTTCAGTGTGCTAGAGTTGTTAGATGAGGAAAAATACCTGTTTGGTCTGGTCTGACTGAATGGCGGAAAAAGTCCAAAAAAATTGGCTAGTGTCCGGCAACAGAAGCTATCAAAGTTCTGTCTGTGGACGGTTAAGATAGCTAACACGGACACAAGTGTTGGGTGAGAAGGTTTGGGGGGTGAGAAGAGTTGGGTTCATTTTGAATGATGTGGTTCCCTTCGCATAGGGTTTTTATTGCAGGTGGTACTAGACCAACCTTGGACAGATGGACACATTCACCAGCCAATCAGGATTGGTGTAATGAGATAAGTGCTTCTGAGGGTCGTAGTGAGGCTCCTTCCCAGTGAGACATCAAGCAGAATATTATGAAAAACTTCAATGTTAGTATAAAGCTTTTGAAGTTTTGCTCAGATGTGGGACATTAAACACTACACACTACACTACATTAAACTTTGTGCTTTGATTGCCACTGAAATGATTCACTGGCTTTAAACATATAATAAGCTTCTTAGTTAATAAGGTTCTTATTAGTTAATATTCTCAACAACTAAATCAACAGCTCTCAATGATTAAAGTTAAAATCAAAATAATTCATTACTTCAAAACATGATATCTTTGTCTTTTCATTTTATTTCATAGTAAAACAGCAGTCTACACAGTAACATTAATATCCATCAATTTTCTACCCTTTATCATGCACTTGGGGCCCATAAGCAGCCTGTCCCAGCTGCTTACAGGTGAAGGCAGGGTACACCCTGGATGGTCACCAGCTTGTCGCAGGGCTACATATAGAAACTAACAACCATTCGTACTCATATCCACACCTACGGGCAGTTTAGCGCGCTCAATTCACCTATCCCACAATGTGCCTGTGTAAGTTCTCAGTCACCCAGGTCATGGTAGTCTTAAGTCTTAGCACCTAAGACTACCCCCCAATGCATGCATGTTTTCAGCTATAATTTTTGGCTATATTTTTACTGTGAGGCAACAGCGCTAAGCCCCTGTTCCGTGTGCTGCCCATAATATTAATATCATAAATCAAATGTGGGATGTTATCAGTAATTTTGCAATAATATTTTGATAGCAATGATTTCTGAATATCTTACTCTTTTTGTGGTTGCAGTTGCATCTATTCCCATATGACCTGCTGCTGTGAAGTAAACACAGGAAAGACAGATGGCAAAGGATTAGATTTTGAAAAATGTTTTTAAAAATGTTGAAGAATAATGTTAGATGCATTTTCCCCATGTATGTGTGTTCCTACTCAATTGACTTGTGCAGCCTCTTCTATTTCCACAATCTACATCAGAAAGGCAGTAGCTCAGGACAGAACCTAGAATATTCTTGTTTTAATACATCCATGTTAACCACTGCACCATCATGCTGTCCTCATCAAGATCTTACCTGATTGATTCAGATTTTGTCCATTGAAACATTACAGCAGTGCTCCAGTTACATTAGCGGCACTTTGGGTAATACATGCCTCTTTGCATGAGTGGGTATGACTTAGACTTATGACTTAGACTATGGTGGGGTGCCACAGTCTTGTCAGTGTATTGGAAATCCTGATATATCCACACAGCATCCTCAAAATAAAACATGGAATCAAAAAATAATGCAGTTTGTTGGATCATTTTAAAATTAGGTTTGTTTAAGACACAGCAAATATATCCTTCAAAGCAATTACACTACAAAATAAGATAAACATTAAATGGTTTATTTTCCAACATCTGCTGGTTTGAATGACTCACAATCACCAGTAAAACAACCTTACCATGCCCTTCACCCTCTCTTCCATCTCTGTCACCAGTGCACGTCGTACACGGTGCATTCAATTGAAAATTCACATCTACAGTTGACATCACTGATTAGTGGAAGCGAGGTATTTTAATTCACAAGTAGAGCAGTGGTTGTGGGGTTCTCAAGACTGAATACAGTGACAGATTTAGAGTAAAAAGATGGAATTCAATTGTAATATTTTTATCATTACTGTAAACATCTGGATGCAGGACTGAATAAAACAGGCTTAAATCAAAATAATATAGCTTGCACTGTGTACATTTTATATATTTTTAAAACATATTCCTTCTTGTAACTGACCTTCTGGTCTTGACCTACAGAACTGCACCAGATCGAGCCTGTTGATCTTCTGTAAAATCTCTTTTGTCATCTCCAGAACGTCAGCAGGTTTATAGGTCTGCAGCATCAGAGTCACAGTGTCCACCCTGTCTGCCTTCTTCAGCCAAGACTGACCGATGCGTTTTTTTCCTTTGAGGATGTCATCTGTCCGCAGATAGAATTTGAAACGCTTAAAGTCGTCGTCCTCCAAATCCTCCTGAATGTTCAAGAGATCCTCTTGCTCCATTATTTTTTCCTGCCAAAAATCTGAGAATATTGTCAAATTGAATAATGATTTAGTTACAGATGTGTTATTACATCCATTCATTTGATTTAAAAACTACACATACCTCTACATCACTTCATCAATGATCAGCTGCTAACAATATGGACAATAAATTGCCCATAATTTGGAGGATGCATGGTCATCATTTCTCATTTCCAGTGAAATCTTAATAAGAAAGAAATAATAATGATGAAAGACACTAAAAGACTGATCTCACCTGGGAAATTATTGTGTAAATGAATGACATGTTATTAAAGCTGCAAATTTTTATTCCTTAATGTTTCTGATATGAATAAGTGTCTAGTTGACAGAGCCAACTTGTAGTCTAGATTAGATTCACTACATTCACACATCTGTTTAGAACAACATGAGTTCATCAGTTGTAGCATTTTATATCCTGATTTCGAAGGTTTTAAGGTTCACCATTTTGTACGAAATAAATATCAACAGCATATCAAGAGTATGTAGTATGTTAAGGTTAAGGAATATTATTATAGTGCAGCTTAACAAAACACCAGAGAAGAAATTAAGAAAACAATCAATGTTTCTGAATGTCTATTACAAATACAAAAAATAAGCAGATTTGTTCAAGATATTTAAGTTACAAATTGGCTTTCTGGACGACTCAACAAATTATGATTTAAGACTAGTGAATATAAAACTAAAATCTCCAGCAATATTAAAACACATGAGGAGAACACACACACACAGAGTAATAATCTTGCCAATGAAAAAAATGCTACAGGGGTGGAAAAATACAAAATACATTTAATGTTACAACTGTCAAATACTAGTTATTGGTTTTGGTTGTTAGTAATTAATTGTAGTGATTAATCAGTAGTTAATATAATTGTTTTTGTTCATTATAGATTTCTTTGTTTACATTATAGTCAGGACATTTTGATTAGATTTCATTTTACTAGTTAATTTTTTTGTTAATTGCTAATTGTCAATTGCTGTCATTATTTCATTTTTATGTTTATTGTAAAGTTTGGGTTAGATACACTGTGGGCACCGGGGGCACTCACAAATATAAAGGCAGGAGGCTGGAAGGAGACTCCAGTGTACCTGAGTTTTTTAACAAACCAGAAGACACAGAAGATTTGTTTGGTTGCATAAGTGGACTAAATAAACCAGCAAAACCTCAGTAACTCAGCATAGACATCATTTTTTCTTTTCCTGAGTACACTACCTGCCCAAGGTGTAACAGTAGTAAAATGTGAGCTTAAGTCATTGATGCGAGACTTCTTTAAAAGTTTTAAGTATTTACTAAATCAAAATGTTCAAATTACAGGAATGAAATTGCAAAAATAAAAGTTGCTTCTATCCATACAGGAGAACAACTGACTGTTGTGCTCTGACTCGCTACATAACTCGAGCATTCTTCTAACGGTTCGTTATCAAGAAATATCAGACCGTAGAACGTTGGAAAATTCCGTCAAAGAGAATGGAGCATTCAAAAACATTCAAAAGCATTATTAAGAGCTGTGTAATAAATGTCATTATTTTCACTTATTTCCACTTCTAACAAGTCATATGATTCAGTTTAGTTTTAAATTAATTTTTGATATGTTTTGTTTAACTGTTGACAAACGGCTACATGAACGGTTACTTCACCAGCATCGTTGACACTACTGAATCCTACTAAAACTGAGCTGAACGAGTACTGAATGTCAGAGCACAGACCACAGTATGAAACTGATTTTTCATATCTAGCTGTATAAAAACATGGTATGCATGATTTTTAGGTGTCTTCACAAACACATTATTGACATGATTCACAAACTCACCTTTGTGTTTTTGGAGTTCTGTCTTGTCTGTACAGGTGTGGCTGCCATCTTATTGAAAAGATACTTACATTTGACTCTAGATGTATGCTTCATAAATTCCTCCCATTTCTTCTTAATAAATCAGATATTAGGACAGGTTTGTGAGACAGGTTTCTGTTTTGACATTGATTAAGTCAGTTCTGAATGAATCAGTCTTCGTTCTGAACTAAAGCTCAAAGGTTAAATCTCACCTGAGACTCAGAGTTTATAGCGTCTGTTTCTTTACTATCTGTATGTCTGTGAATTGGAGTCAAATTCCAAACCTACTGAAAGGTGCACAACAGGGCACTGAAGTTTACTGTTTAGCCTCTATATTAACAAGAAGTCATTCTGACAGCCAGAGGTAACATAATGTTTCTTTAATCTTTAAGAAACTATGAATAAATTGAACTTATTTGCATATTATCATAGAGACCAATACTCATCAGGCTAAATTAATACAGTGGATATTTAGCATTTAGTCACATTTTATTTGAAGCCTGACGCTGTGACCTAAGAATTGACTGATTATCAAGTATTTAAAGACATTCAGAATTAAGAGATGGAACAGTGGGATAAAGACCAGATTTTTTTTTTTCTTCTTCTTGTTACTGTCATTAAATTAGTCACTATCATTACTATTATCTTATCCTATTATCGTATTATTACTGTCACGCTCCTTGGGCAGCCATAAGGATGTTCCTCACACTCAAACACAGACCCCATACACAGCAAACAACACTTTCGAAAGTGTTAAATACTTTATACTGACAGAGTTGGAGCAACACTTTCAATAGTTGAAATTTAACAACACTTTCACAACACTAGTGTGTAGTGACACAAGCAGAGGTGGACAATAACAAAGTACATTTACTTACTGTAGTACTGTGCTCAAGTACAGTTTTTGAGTATCTATACTTTACTTGAGTAGTATTTCTTTGGAAACGTATGACTTATGAACATCTTACAGTGCTTAGTACACCCTGACAATAGCTGGAAGAAATGACATGTAGCATTGGTCCTTTGAACATCACGGATGGAGCAGCCAGTCACTGATTAGACTTCCTGATCACAGAACATTAATGACTGATGAATGAAAAACATGGACACAAATGAGTCAAAAATTTGGTCATATCTGGAGTAGCCATTTTATATTTACTATTAAGATATTTACCACGATTAAGAGAAAACATCCACAATTACAGTCCATATTTTATATGTTAAGTTTATATGTTAGTGCATTGGCATAAACAATGTCATGTTTATGTGCATATTCATCAACCGTGTTTATTGCTTTATATCTTTTTATAGGAATATACATAAACAAGCATACATATGTTATTTGTTCAAAGGTCAGAGATAACCATTAATAAATGAATAAATGTATGACCAATAAAGCACTAAAGCACTGTTGTTCATTAAATGATTAGAATGGAACTGAAACAAAATGGAGAAGTCAGCTGGTGACTGGTAAGTGAATGTCAGAGACCCTGACCTGTAGAACATGACGTCACAGCCTCTCACACGTGTCTTTACTATTGTTATTTATTAAATTATAATCCTTTGATGGTGATCCAGAATATTGAAATCCAAACCATTTTTCTGTTGCCAGCCTGACCATATTGTTTCTTAGATTTAATATGATCTCAATGATCAGATAATTTACATATAAACTGAACAACAGTGTGGAGTTAATCAATAGATACATGACAAAGTAATTATGTCTCCCTCTGTGTGTCTGTGTTTGGGTGTGGTCTTTATTTATTTTATTGTAAAACACATTTAAGACTAAATGAGCTGGTGGACAGATTTCTGTCTAAAGAACAAGTACAATCAATTTTAATAGGTCTCACACAGCCAGACCTAATAAACTTTGTTTTAGTGTTGCTACAGTGCCATCATATAAAAGTCATATAAAATCTATAGTTGAAATTATAGTTCATGGTCAAACAAAATCCTAACCCATAAGTTCTCTATGGACACAAGAATGCAAAATGTGACATGAATTTGCATGTTTCAAAACAACAGTCAATAATTACAAGGGTTTTCTGAGTGTAACATATTAAACTTTTATTATAAAATCACACTACTCCTCAGAACTATCAGTCTAAACATCTTTATTTGTGTGATTCAATTTTGTTTTTAGTGAGTGAACAGAAAAACAAAAAACAAGATATTTCATTCATTATACATTAAAATACATAGTTGCATAAAATTTGGAGGTTGAAATAGATTTTAAATGTAATTAGTGCAGTTGTGACCATCTTTCAGCACTCTCTTTATTACTCACACATCATTGTTACTAGTTCATTACCAGCTGTCTCTTCATCATTTCTCTTTATCATCAGTTTTCATCAGTTGTAGATTGTTGGTGGGGTTGTGGACACTGAGCTGTTTGACTTCTGTCTTAAGTTTAATGTCTTTTGTTTATTTTTCAGACGACTTCCACAGACACAAAATCATTTCCAAAAGGATAACAAATAACACATAATTTTAAATAATGTCTTTAAAACAACGTAGTGCAGTGAGGTGGGGTGGCCCAGGTTTAAGATCATCATCAAACATTTATCCTGTATGAACTGAGTCTGAGTGAAATGAGGATCAATGACGCCCTCACGTGGTTGCATAATGTACATACATGCTGAAAGAGGAATGTTTTTATTTTTAAAATCTCAGCATTTCTGAGTTTAAGTGACCTAATAACACAGACAGTTTTAACATTTAGACTTTGATCTCCTCCTCTTCTTCAGAAAAGGCATATGGTGTTTTGTGGCTGTGAGGAAAAGCAGGAGAAGTGGAGCTGCTGCTCATCCTTGTTCCCTTTGTGAATGACCCTCCACCATAATGTCGAGACAGTACATCAGCTGCTTTTTGGAACCTTTCTGCCTCTATTACAGGCTCTGTTCTCGGTGGAGACCCAATGGACGCGTCTGGTGTCCTCAGAGACCTCCTATCTTCCTCTTGCTCTGTCCAGTTTGAGCTGCAAGAGCGTCCTCTGTTGCTCATGTTCTGGCTGGATGACCCGCTGCTCATGGAAGGGTTGGGTGATGTTATGACAGGGGTCTGCACAGGGGTCTCTGTTAGAGAGCAGTTGTCGTCTTCCCCATGTCCTCCTTCAACTTCCTCACCTGCTGTATTTCTGTGATTGGACATTAGGCAGCTGGAGCTGTCAATCAAGCTGAGCACCTCTGTCATAAGGGAAGGGCCGAGGTCCACCGTGAACGAGGTGAAGGAATCTGAACGTTTCAGTTCGATGCCGCCACTCTCTGTTACAGAGCCTTTCTGGTTGTTTCCATCTTGAAACTGTCTGTCAAGGCGAGAGAGGCGGGGCAGAGTGACAAATCCAGACTGTGGTCCTGCAGACAGACAGAAGAAGAAAACACACAAAGTCAAAAAATGTCAAATCCATCTTTAAACAGAACTGACATTGTGGTGTTATTGACAAACACAAATGTAAATGGGCTGACTCACATAAACCCAGATTTTATTTGAGGATTTTTTTGTTTGCAACATGAAGAATAACTATATAAAATATAATTATATATAGATAATCTGATCCCTATATATATGTGTGTGTGTGTGCATCCTTTGTCTATGTCAACGCTTTTCTTCACAGGAGTCTGCCTTATCCTTTAATTTATTCTCAATACTACTACTAATTACAACAACATCATCATCTTCATAATGATAAAGCAAATATTTTATATATTTTATAAATTTTCTTGAATACATCATAAACTAAATAATTGAATCAAAGTATGCTATGTCTGGCAATTCTTTTACCACTAGGTGGCAGCATGTAACATCAGTAGTGGTGGAACAGACCTGCCAACTAAATATTACAACTATCATCAACAAGAAGAGATGTAGGTTTTGTATCACACCACTGAAAAGGAGTGGAGAGAGATTTAAACACAAATATGAAGTGAGTGTCCCATGGAGTCTTGTTAAGTTAAAAGGCTGGATTGCACATTCAACCTGTGTAGAACATTGTATAAAAACAACTTAACTAAGTAAATCTGAAACCATGGATTACCCAGTTCTGTTTCTTCACAGTCCTCATTTCAGTTTAAGAATTTGTAATTAATAACCCATATATAATAACCCATTGTGTTATATACTTTATTTTTTCCCACTGGAGACCCTGTCTAGATCTAGAAGCTGATCATTTTAGCAGAGCCCAAACAACACAGCTGGATTGTGTGATAAAATCAATGAAAAAGACTGTGTTCATTTAATGTTAATTCTTTTTTTAGACAACTCTGGACAACTGTGTGGTCGTTGGTCTCAGGCTGTGTTTTGTTCCTCACCTCATCAGGAAGCCTTGTGAAACTAAAGTATGTTTAATTAGCCTTTTCCTCAAACCTAGTAAAAGAAGCTTTTAAGTAGGAGATAGGTAGAGTTTTAAAGACAAACTGAGGCTGGTACATTACACCCAGGACACTTGCTGAAGTTTATAAATAACTCTGTAACAAACTCATATAAAACTAAACAATAATGTTCTTAAATATTGACTGATAACAGGCAGCTTCCATCATCCATCATTCATCAGTTCATGACTTATTCTAGTGCCACATCACTCATTTGGGTAAATTCCTTATGAACTGGGTAACAAATTTGGAGACGGAGAGGGGATTTCCAGTCCAGACCCTGCACACTGCTGCCTGATAAGCGCTGACTGGTTCGCAGATACTGTGTAATGAATGGTGTGTTCATGACATGCTTAGAGGCAGTGATACATACACAGAGAGAGATGACAGGAAAAGCCCATTAAGTGTCTGTTTTTCTCACAAACCAGCTGTGTGTGTTTGTGTTTATAGATCTAATTGTGTACAGGTGTTGCCTAGGTGATTCCAGATGACTCAGAAGAAGCCGGTGTGTTTGCTGGTTGTCTTGGAGGAATGTGGGAGCGATGTTGACAGGAGGGCAACCTCACCCGCTCTATTTATGTGCTCACTGACATTTATAGTCCTCTTTTCACCAGCTCTTAATGCTGTTTGGTCGGCAGAGTAAAAAGTAACAACAGAGACTGTAATGATTTATCATTGTACCTGGTTTCTTTTTTCTTTTCTTGTTGCTTATTACATTGCTGTTTTACCAATGTGTGGCAGCCCATAAGTAGGTCATGTACCATTCTGCTTGGGTGAAACGTCAAGATAGTATTGCATGCAATATAAAGACTTTTTAACCTTCATTTTTTTTTTTTTACTTTGACTGTGTCTCTAAGTTTGTCTATGGTTCATTTTAACCTAAAGATAAAAGAAAGAGATAGAAAAACCAACTAAAACAAGTATCACTCAGCCAAACTGTTGACTCGCATATCCACTGTCTTTAGTCTCTGTCCTGTCAACACTAATCATAGTTACACCTGCAGTTGTTGTTTCATCAGATATTTCAAAGAAATTATGTCTTTTACAGTAAAGTTCTAAAGGTCTGGACTGGTCTGTATATAAATGGAAAATATCTTAAAAAATGACTTTGTTTGCTATCAAAAAGGCCTTGTTTTAATATCAAATTAACATGTGATGTCCAATCACTTCATAGTCAGATAAATAGCACCATTTTTAGCTGAAACTAAATCATTTTAATGTGGAAATGCTTTTTAGCTAATGCTAAGCTAAATGCTTAGATGTTTCTGTTTTATGGTGAAATAAAATGAAAACCTGACAGTCAAGTGCATTCTCTAAGTTTTAGCTACCACTATTTGATAAATAATTATCTTGAATATTCTTGTCTAAAGCCCTGAATTTTCTCAGTTTACTTGTAATGCAGATGATCTTGCTGCTAAGATGCTTTATATAAATCCTGTCCCATGCTGGAGGTGATTATCTATTTTATCTCACCATATGTGCAGAGGGAGTCGTCTGAGCTGATAGAGCTTGGGAACAGCACCCTCTGCAGGCATCCATTGGGAGAGTCTATGTTCAGCTGTGGCAGGGAGATGGCGTTCTTGATGATGGGTGAGATGTCTGGTGGTGGTGTAGACAAGTCCCGTGAGCCCCCTCGCGGCCGTGGCCCAGAGTTCTTCCTTACGTGCCGAAAGGTGCGTGTGAAGAACCCGGATGTCTTGGAGCTGTTTGCTGAGTCCGGACTTCCTGGCTCTTTAATGCCCCCGTAGTTGCTGAGGAAGGAAGTGTCACCAAACACATCCCCACCACGGCCGACATGCATAGTATGTCGGAAGTCACCCAGTGGAGGGCTGATCATGTCCACAGAGAGGTCACTCTTGAAACGGCGTTTCCCCTGGGAGCCAGACACAAGGCCTTTAATCCCTGGCAGTTTTCCCACACTCATGATGGCAGAAAAGTTGCACAATTTTTCCCTTTTAATTTGAATGAAAGAGTCTGATTACATGTCAGTCAAATCTGAATTCCAGTATAGGGTCCACTGTTAAACCAGAGAGGGGAAAAAAATTAAAATGCCGGGACAGTGAGGACAGAAAACACAAATATGTGGTTGTTCTGTCGGCAGAGAATGTGTGTATAATCCATTCTCCACACAGCCACAGCTAACTATTCATCCACTGTCGGCCAGTGGTTTCCTTTTTGGATCTACGTGAAAAGATGCCAGGATGGATGTAGGGTCAGTCAAGATCCCGTCTACATACCCTTTTCACTTCCCTGTTTCTCTTTCTTCCTTCATGCACAGCTACTTCTGCACGTCTTTCCAAAATGACCAAAAAACACTTCTGCACAGCTACCGTCTTCAGTCATGACAAAATAACAAAGAAGATGAATTACAAGGTCATACTTCGTTTCCTCTGGCTATACCACAGATTATGTGGTTGGAGAGTTTGGGTCTGGCCCGGCACTCTTTCAGATTTGGTTCAGCAAATGACAGTTCAGAAATACAAAATCCAGCCACAACTGCAAATACATTGAGATGTGATTCCACCCAGACAAAACAGCTGGATTGTGTGACAAAAGCAATGAAAAAGACTTATGTTTACACTGTGTTCACTTAACGTTAACTTTTTTTTTAGACAACTTTGGACAACTGTGTGGTCGTCAGTCTCAGGTTGTGTTTTGTATCCCTAAGATGATCACCTCATCAGGAAGCCTTGTGAAACTAAATGTATGTTTAAATAGCCTTTTCCCCAAACCTAGTAAAAAAAAAGCTTTTAAGTAGCAGATAGGTAGAGTTTTAAAGACAAAATAAGGCTGGTACATTAAACCCAGCACACTTGCTGCAGTTTATAAATAACTCTGTTTAGGAAATGTAATTGGATAGAGTCACTTTATGGTCCCATTTCCACCAGACTATGTTTTCTCTTCCCACTATTGTTTAGGTTACAAGTTAGTTTAAAAGATTTAGTATCTGAGTTTATGTATCAGGTGGTTTTTAAGATTACTTCAGCATCCCACCTACATTGCATGCGCTGTTCTCAAGTAGTGATGAAACACATGACATTGATGAATCATTCATTCTTTCTGTTAATTAGTCTCCTTTTAGCTTCAGAAACCTCTGGTAAGTTTCTGTAGCTCTGTGCCTTTAAATACAGTAAATCATGCAAGACAGCTGAATGTCAACACAGCACAGTCCCCACTCTGTTGCTTACTGGAAGCGAGTCCTTTTACTGCTGTCTCATCCGTTAGGTTGTTCTGCACTTGTTTTCCTCAAAGTGCAAGCAGAGAGAGAGAAGCAGGGGAGAGAGCGGGAGGGCGGGCGTCATGCACCGTTTCCCACTAAAGAGATTTATCCATGTGTGTACCACACTGTCCATGGGACATCAGGTCTGTCGCCAAACTTCTTTGTCCTCTGTTCCCCTGGTTCCTCTGTACCCAAGACTCCAAACCTTTGAGAGGCAACAAAAACAATCAGAGCAAAGTGAAAAGCTGGGGGACGATTTCTTGAAAAGACCAATAAAGTAATGCGCCGTAATCCAGCAAATGTTTTGTCCGCATCATCCTAGAAGAAAGATAAGGCTCCTTTAGGATTGTCCATGCACTGGATTAACTGATAATCTCTTCTGTCTTCCTTCTCTCTCTTGACTCTCTTGCTTGCCCTCTACCCTCCTCAATCCACTTAGTTCTCCAATGGTTTCCAGGTGGGGAAGGATTCTCTCTTCTCTTTCAGTTCACTTAAGGCTGTCTAAGACAAGAGAGAGAGAGAGACAGCAAAGGAGAGACATGTGAGTTACACACTAGACCAAAGACTAAAGCAGAAGCATTCAGACGCACATAAACATGTCAGGCAACTAAAACTTTGCATTGACTGATGCTGGGAATGCTTTTCTCTCTCTCTCTCTCTCTCTCTCTCTGCTGCCAGAGGAGTGATCAGGTTCTCAAAGGACTGAACTCGTCAAATAAAACCTATAAAAAACTCTAAAGGAGGAAATGTGAAAAGCCTCATGAGTCATATGATTCATTTCACTGTACTACAAGATCTCTTCATTGTTCGATTGAGTCAACAGCCCTGTCTTTAATTACATTTTAATTACACACTATACCTATACTTATTTTTCTACTACAATAACAATTATATAACAACTAGTAATCAAAATTCTATAAAAAACAAAACAATTTGAATCAGTGATTCATTATTTTTCTGAGTTTGGACTGTAATATAATAGTATATAATATAGTAGTAAAATTAATAATGATGTCTCTCAAACAGTTCTTCCTCCAGCCTCAAAATATTGCTTATTGATCTGTTTTTTCCTAAATAGACTCTCAGCACCTTCTACCTGTCTTCTGTAGACATGTCTCTGGGGCAAAGGAAGCACGGGTAAGCTCCATGCATGTGATCTCTCCAAACAGCAGCCAGTGTCAGATTAATGTCTCAGGCTGGAGGAGATACTAGCCAAGACTGTTGCCATCTGGAGCGGTGATATAATGACTTGAGCAAGGTGATGGTGCCACTCTTACTGGGCAGTATCTTGGGCTCAGATTACCCTCCCTAAAGCTTAATCTAATCCCAGTTTTTCGATAGTGGATGGACAAATGTTCAAGGTTTGTCATCTTTCATTGTCACTCACCTGAGGGGAGGAGAGAAAACATGAACATATGATGAGGATACTTGTGTGAGACCGAGTCATTCATGAGGAGGAGTGGGGGAGGGAGGAATGGATGGATTTTAGCTGTCGCCTGACTACTTAACTGATCCTTCAACTTGTTACACTGAGCTTAAGGGGGTGATTAGGTGAGAAACAGATAAATATTAGTGAGGGTGACAAATATCCACTGTCTGTGGTAGATTATGTAAAAAAAAAAAAACTGTGCTGTGTTAAAATGTGCCATATTGATGAATACCTTTTGATGTAATGACATGTTTTTGTTGCTGCATCATCAACTGTCACAGCTTTTCACAGTATAATTGACATGTTTTTACTTGTTTTTATAGCTGCCAATTTTCTTTTAACACTATATGAGGCTTTTTTTAAAATGGCTTTCTTCTTCCTTTGTGGTTTTGTTAACAGTAAATGCAGCACAACTCTCTTCATGTATAACAAACTATAATACCAGCACAGGAAGTTGCTTTGGGAACATATTTCAGAAAATTGACCTTGTTAGTAACACACAGAGAGATATTTAGATTTTTTAAACATGTTATTTATCTGTAAATTGTACCTGCAGGCATCCATTAACAAGCCTGAGTCGTGTGAGCTGCCTGACTGATTGCAGAGACAGAGACAGACGGTTGGAGAGTGTAATGGGAACAGTGTGCAATGGGGAGAGCAGACCGGACACCATCTATTATGGCCATCAAATGAAGGATCTAGGGAAACTGATGAGAAACACATTTTTACCTCTTGTCTTGTGTTCTTTTTTCCTCTAGATTTCTATTTTAGGCTCATCCCTCAATCAATCATGCTTTCTTTTATCTCTCTGTTTTTCCCTCTGTCACCAAAACACACACTGTCAAACAAATCTCCGTCCTCTGTCACTCTCCTTGCTGCAAGCAAATTTAGTGTTAGTAAAACATCTGGTACCACAGAGCCACAAATTGCAGAATCAGGCTCTGGTGACATTTGAGGAGAACATTCAATCACAGTGGATCAAAAAAAAGACGTATAAGTCCCATGTCCTCATACACGGATACACTTGCACACATGGCTGTGTGTGTACAGTGGGTCAGCACTGAGGTTGCTTCATCCACTGGACCAGAGGGCCACGGTCCTTTTACAGCACAGCAAACTGTGGTTGAGGTCGGAACAACCTGACCATTACGCATGGCTCCAAAATACAACATGCACTCAGTTTAAAGGGATCTACTCCTGCAACGTGGCAACACACTCCCAGGCATGCCAGCTCCTTTGGGTGAGGATGAGTGTATGTGACTGTGATAATTTATAAGTGACGACATCTGATGTGGACGCCCGATATCTGACTGTGATGACATGGGTTCAGGGATGATGTCATACAGTGTCAGTTGTGGGTATTTCTGCCAGGACAAATAAAATAAGTCACATCTGAGATGAGATTTAATTTCACTTTAGACCTCCTCAGCTAGTTTAATGGCTTCTTCAACAATGTGCAAAGAAAACACCACAGCAGGATAAGCAAACAAGTTAATCTTTATGGTCAGGTTTAACCCTTGTCATTATTCATTAGTTTCATAAATTCTTTGTGTGGGACTTTTGTCATCAGAACACAGGGGAAATGAGACCAAGCAACAGTGAAGTGCAAACATATCTCATTCAATTCAAAAGCTCCGTCTAATAAAGGGCATTAGGAAATGTTACCTCTCTAAACTTCCACCTAGCAAACACAAACGGGGGGGGGCAGTTAATGAAACATGAAAGTGACTGTTCAAAGGAATGCTGCCACGGCCCCTATAACCTTTCGCTATACAATGAAATGCATTCATTTCTACTTCAAGTGCTCAATCTATCACTTTAGATTGACACAGTCTTCGTCTCTTTGAAAACACTTTTGAAAATATTTTCAAGCTGTCTTCACAACATATCGTATTAACCCCGTCCATGTTTGAAATCACCCAAGCAGACTAGAAGTCACTGTCAACAGCTACACTGCTGCAGGGAAAGACGAAGCGCTTTGCTGAAAGACGCCACAGCAGGCCAGATGTTTGGATGGTTTGAGGACAGTCAGTCTGTGTAGCCATGACGCCACCTCCCTGACAAGCTGCCAACTCACTGACATGATATCTGACACAACGCTTGGACAGTTGTTGTGTGGTTTAACTAGCGTAGCCAAGTGACCAATTGATTTGGATTGTTTCTACCCAAACATGGTCTCTCCGACTTAGCTACAACCAGGGTGTAGTCTATGGCACCTAGCAAGATATAACTAAATGATATATGATTCAGTTATAGTTCATGTTCTATTTAAACTGGATCAAAAATACAAATTATCAGTTGCACACAACTAACAGGAAGTAATGTTGTAGAAGAGGATGTACATAGGTTAGTGACCAACAAAAGAGCTGTCTCACCATTGTAAAAACTGATACAACATTGATTTGCAGCTCAAGCTGCAACGTTTGGTCACCTATTCTGAGTCACCTATTCACCTATTCTGTCACCTATTCTGTCACCTATTCTGGTGTCACCTATTCTGATGAACTGACTTTTATTCTGACTTTTCCTTATTTTATTCTATTAATTTATTTTTGTTTTGAAAAATAATGATACTGTCTTTTGGCAGATGCAATAGCAACGTGAGCACAAAATGTTAACTTCCTCAGAGCACCGATGGATGTCTCAGGCTTGTCGAAGATGTTATTTAAAGACGACAAACACTCATAAATTATCATAATTATCTTTCAAGTTTTTGACTCATTTAATAGGCTAGTGGCTCTTAACCCAGTACCGGCACCTTTTTGCCCAAGTGCTGCATATAGCTCTTGTATAATTGTAGATTTATAAACAGTACAGAATGTGACAGTTTAGTGTCTGACCGATACACGTGAGAGTACACTACAAAAGTTGACTTTGCGCATTTGGCTGCGCTCGAACCTTGATTCAGAAAAAGGCAGTGAGACTGGATTAAAGTTAGTAACTAGCTGTAAATAAAACTCCTGCTTCTTTTACGTACCCTTCTTTAGCAACATCTGCAGACAAAATGGTGACTTACAAACTGTTTTCTAAACATACCTTAAATTAACCTCAAGGCGCCGTCCTCTCGCAGAGAGACAACTTAAGTCATCCTGTCATCCTCTCCGGTTTGTGGCGCGCACCGTTTCCGCTCAGTCATGAAGCGGCTCTGCACTGCTGCAGACAAGTGGACTGAGAGGAGATGGAGAGGAAGAGGAGGAGGATGAGGAGGGGAGGAGGGAGATGTGGTGGGTGGACTGCAGAGGTATGAGTGACTAAATCATAATGGATAATGTTGACAGAGCATCAGCTCGCCTTTACAAATTAGTAAAGAAGAATGTAAGAATGTAAAGAAGTGGAAAAAAAAAGGTGCCTCACAGGAAGATGGAACATAAGAAGCAATGACTCTCAACGAGCACCACAGATTAGATCATATGCATTTTCACTTTGAGCAAATATTCATATAAAGGAAGCTGATTAAATTAGAAGTTTAGTCTGAGGACATCAAAGCAGTTAATGTCATGATAAGAGACACTAAGCACATTCTCATATGAGGCTGAAATCTGCAAAAATAAACTTCAGGGGCTCCTCCCACACTGTCAAGTCAGTGTGTTCCCGTTTGTGTATATTATGTGCTTCTGTCTGAATATGGTCACATTTGCATGTCAATGTTTTTTGTATTATTTCTGCTTGTTTGGTTGTGAGCTGTTCCTAAAAGTGGGGATGTGCAGCAGAGTTGGATATTTAAACATGAGCTTAGATATGAAGCAAACAATGAAACACACACACACACACGCAGACAGACAGACAGACACGCACACACACATCATCCCTGACCTTTACTCAGCTCTGTAAACATGATCTCTTAAGAGCTCCCATGGGTGTTGTCTGCCTTTCTTCTCTCTGTGACCCCTTTTCACCTCACTCTTGACAAAAATACACTCATCACCAGTTTCCAATTGGGGCATGCAACAATAGAGTGCACATATGTGAGAGTGTGTGTGCATATGTGTGAAACAGGAGAAGACTTTAGCCAAGAGTTTGGAGCAGTAGGTTACTTTTCAAACAATTGCACAGCAAGGGCTTTGCACTTCTGTGGGGGACCAGTCAAGCTCATCCTCCAAACTTCACAGGTTCACAGTTGACACTGGTTTAAGTAAACAGATATTTAAATGCTAGGGCTGTTTGATAAACAGGGTGTTTGTAGACCTAAAACAAATAATATTCCTGAGATAAAATGCAAGCAACTAGAGCAAACATGGAATGACTGTTTTCTTCTTCTTCTTTTAATCATGAACCAGCTTTCAGACCACTTTCATTAAGACCCCAGTTAAATGAAAAACAACAGCATCTGATGTTCTTGTGATTTCAGCAGGCTTTGCAGTGAGCTCCAGTCATCAAGATACATCTGTGGTTTCACTTAATAATAATACTTAATGGAGAAACGATTAGCTTGGGCACCAGCTGCTGCATTCTGAGGGCGGACAGGAGATGAGTGAAGAAAAGGAGATGTGACCAAAAGAGGAGAGAAACCCTGAGAACATGATGAATGGTAGGATCATGTGAATCTGGGAGGGTGAACCACTCCTGTTTACAACAGCAGCAAAATATCAGACGTTCTCTGATGAATGTTAAGGGGAAAGAAAAAGAAGAAAATACAATAATGAGTAATCAGACACCAAAAATTAACATATTGAAAATAATGTTATTGTTACGACTTGTATGGGATTGTATAAGAACCATTACTGTACATTTAAGTTATGGTAAGGTCTAGAGGAGAGACACAGAAAGTCATTCAACATGGATAAGACAAACAGAGCAAAGTATGAAGTTGGTGGGCATGAACAGAGGAAAGAGAGGGAGGTAGAGAGGAAGGACGGCTAAAATCAAACAGGACAAGAAGTCACTGAAGCAGAAAACATTTGTCTTCATAGGAACACATTTTCTCACACAGCTCACTGATAACTTTCAAACAGACAGATAGGGTCGTCTGGTGGAAACATATTTTTTAAGAAAAAGTCAGGTTTGAATCAGTGAAAAGGGTGATTCCACTTCATCTGGAGCATCACTCTTAATAGTGAGGGTCCAGTTTGGATGTGTTGGATGTCTTGGTGGGGGGAGTGGTGTGATGAGACTGATAGGTGGACGTTTGGGTTAAGGAGTGGATGAAAGACGTCAAGCCCAGTGTCTTTGTTTGGATTGCGCTCCTGTTTTCGTGGATTTTGTCCCGCCAGGATGCTGAGTGTTGGCTCAGAGACAATAGAGCATTGTAATGTCAGTCCTCAGTGCTTTGTAGGCTGCAATAAAAAAAACAACTGTGAGCACACAGACTCACATTTATTTCTGACATTCACTGGACAGTGACTGTTCAGCTTTGTTTTTAGAAGGCTGGTCTAAATTTAAGAGACAGTGTTTCTATTGTGTTGCTTTTCTTGAATATTTCTCAGGAAAATCATGACTTAAAGGAAAACTTCACCAAAAATGTATCTGGTAACTACTGACTGAGTCCTGAGTCCATATGAAAACAAGTACCGTTCAAGGTGGGAATCTGGTAGGGTATTATGCTCTTTCTGGTTGGTTAAAAACATTCCTAAACTGGAATAAAATAGTAGTACTCAAGGTGTGTACAATACTTCATTAACTTCATTAAGGAAACTCAGAAAGTTTAATCTTTCTAGATAGTTTGTGTTAGTAGTCATATGATAGATAATAAACTGTATGAAACCAATACAATTCATTGTGAAACTTCTGACAACTCTGTGTGTGATAAGAGCCGTGAGAAACTTTGCTTTATAACAATACTTAAAGCAACCATGATGGAACATAGTTTACAACAGTGACAAATAAGATATCCACTCATATCATTCAGTGAGGCGACAGCACTGACCCGATCTCATTCTTTCCATGATGAACACAAAGAAATGAAATGAACAGAAATTAGGAAATTTCAGTCACAAGGACTAAGTCAGAGTGAATGCCCTTTATCTTGTATGTCTGCCTGGTGGAGTGACAGATGAGGATGTCTGAAAGCTGTCGAGCATTGAAACCAGCCATTGTATTTCCAGACATACTGTATTCATGATTAGTGCACACAGAAGTCAGACATAGAGACAGAGACCAAATATTGTCAGGACTTAACTCTAACTAAATATCTTCTTGTTTTCTAATGCAAACTCCAGCATTATAAAATACTTTTGTTAAAATCAGTGCCTATCGGATGACGTTGAAATGTCTTTTGTTTATGGGAACACAGGCACACACTCATTGTTGTGAAAAGCTTGAAATAGAGCTTAAGTATTTCACCACAGTGACAGTCTCTGACTTTATGGTTGGCATTCTCAAGAGGACTGGTTTTCCTGTTGGTGTTTTTGTTTGTTTGATGCCAGTTAAAAAGGGAATCCCTAAATGCCTCAAGAGCATTTGTGCCAGTAGCAGGTGAGGCATGAGACAAATATATGATCCTTAATTAAATATGTGTGGGACATCTCCAAGTTTGCCCTCAGACATCACACACAAGTGTAAACATCCACCTACAACCCAGCACATATGCTGAAATGTGAGCTTAAATATACATACATAAATACTCAGGCAGACTGCTGAGGCCAGATGTGTTTAGCTTATCGTGACTGATCTATTACTATATGTAACCCTGTTCCTGTTCGAGGGCAACTTTTAGCATGTGGTTAGCAATACATGCATTTTTATAACTGTTTGTGAATCTGGAAATTGATGTGCAGTGGCTGGTAAAGCTGTCTATGTCTGCAGTTCAAATGTGTGGCAGAGCTCAGATTTAGACAGCTATGCTACACCCTGTAATTCAAGCGTCAACTCAAACCTCACTGTCCTGGAGGGAGAGTGACAGGAAGCGGAGCGAGCCGCGGCGTCAGTTTTCACTGGCACCATAAAGTCGTGTGTGCGCGCACATTTGTCTGTGTAGGTGTATCTAAATGTGAAAAACACAGACTCTATGCGGTGTAATGAGTCGATCAACAGGCCGTTCAAATGTCATAGTATGTCATAGAGGGACAGCAGCAGTTCGTAGCAAACCACTGTGGGACCTGGGCAAACATGTGTCTAGACTGAAAAACCTTTTTGTAGTCAAACCATATGTCTTTATGGTTTTGTTTTTTATATTAAAAAACTGGGGAAAAAATCATTGTAAATGTCCAGTTCCAGCTCTAAACCAAAGATGTTTTGCCGTCACACTCCAGAAACCTGGACTGAGTAAAAACTTGAGTATGTAAACTGACCCAGATAGCAAAGATTGTGGCTGTAGTCCCATAAATGTTTGGCATTTTTGGATTCACTCTGGCACAGAGGAAGCAGTGAAGGTCTTTGGTTTGGCTATGGCATAGTTATGGTTTACCACACTGCTTAAAAAGTAAAGGTAAGCAAGGTAAAAACTTTTGACTTGACTTTGGTGTTCTGGACTCTTTTTGGGCCATTATGGCTATGTTTTGGATTTACATAATTGGTTTTGGGTAAGTTTTGCTTTATTTTGCACCTCTAATTTAGGCCACATAGAGGCTGTAAATCTTTCTGAAACTTTGCCAAAACTGGGCCAAATTGGGCCCATAATGATTATGTTATCTGGAGACTATCTAAAATACTTCACACAGCAGGTCATCAAAATGAAATCAAGTTTTTCAACCCCACTCAGTGATAAATAAACATTCCCTGAAGTGGCCTCTGGTTTATATTTTTAATGTTTTTGTCCCCCTCATTGTTTTTCTAAGTGTCATGTTTGTTCTGCTAAGAATGTTTCTACCCTGGTGTTATTGATGTTGATTCCATGTTAAACAGGAAATTACATGGTATCACTGTGGGATAGTTACAAGATCTTATTAAAGTACAATGTGACTGTGATTGAGTCACCGTGGGCAAAACAAATTTCAAATGTATATTTACATAGTTAATGCACATAGTATGTCCCACTATCGTCGCAACTTTGTAATGAAGCATCAAGCATGTCTGGAATACCACTAGCCTGATTTAACAGAGAACGATGGTGTCACACTACTCTTCCCGCAAAGGAAGCATAAATCACATGTCAACATTTAAATTGGTGTCCATTACTGATGCCCCTAAGCCTCTCTTTCTCTGCCTCTGTCTCCCAAAAAAAAGTCAGAAAAGACACATTCTTCATGAACACAAAGAGACGATTCTGTGCAGCCGCCAGGCTTGAGTCATAGATGGAGCCATGGGGGGTCAGCTGCTGGGTGAAGAGCCAGGCCTGTTGTGTGCTGGGCAGGAGTGGAGTGGAACAAACATAGAAGTGAAACCCACAGACACTGGTGCTGTTTAAGCTGCACATAGCCAAATAGCTATATATGAAGGCGTATTGAAATTAATTCAGCTGTGTAGATTCAACATGTGCTGGCAGTGAAGCTAATTCAAGACACTTGTTCATTTCAGAAAGAACAAGCCTGTGCAGTCCCTGCTGCCTTCAAAACAGCTGCTATTATAAAGCTGTTATTTAAGTCATTCAGCTACATGTCCAAGACCTTCAGAGAGCTTCAGAAAGATGCTGAACAAAAAGATGTTGAACACTTTTAATTTGAAAAAAAAAAAAAAAATTGAAAGAACTGAAAATGTACAGTCCACTTCTGCCCGGTTCATTTCTGTCAGACCAAGCTGTCACGAAATCACACATTCCAGCATGAGCAAACTGTGGGGTCCAGTGCTGCTGTCAATGGCTTCTCTGTGTCGCTGTCACCTCAGAAACAACAGGAATGCTCTTCCACTGTAGCCCTCCCTCTCTAGTCCAGACCAAGGCCTGATGGACTGCTTGAGGCAGAATCTGTCTGAAGAAGACGAAGGTAAACAACAAACAATGTGACAAAGACACGGGAAAAGAAAAAAGAATGAGAAAGAAAAACTGAGAGAAGAAAAAAGTGGGCAACAGTGAGTGAGATGTGACTTTATGAGTCACAACTAAAGACAGAGCAGCAAAAAACAATTTAAAACCACAAGGCTGATTCAGTTGTTTGACCTAAGCCCCATATGGTGGCCTATATCCCATCTGTAGGTGCTTACAAACCAGAGTAAGTAGTAAGTAATCATCTTCCTACACGTGGTTACTTAACTAACAAATTGCTCAGCTACTTTTACATGTCTGTGAGATGCAACTACACATCCTTCACAGCGTGGCCAAAGTCTCATGCAGATTGTTTGTTCATTTCAACACTAGATTAACACTACAAGCTCTAGCAACCTCACCTTACTTTGCTTCCACACTTCCTGTGCTGTGTGGGTAGATGAGTGCTTAATATGGTCTGTCCTTTATTTACATGAACATATGCAATGTCAAAAACAACACAGAGAGAATCCAAATCAGGAGGCCTGTTAACTCAGAGGAGGCGAAGAGACACAGTGACTTTTTCTGTCCACATGCCAAGAAAAAGGCACATTATTTTCCCCCTGGTCACTTCATATTTCCTGTCTGCCTTCATACTGTACTGAAAGAAACATTTCACACCACACCCTCTCCCTGAGACCTGTCCCATTGTCAACATTGAAGGAGGAAGAGAAGTTACTCAACTTAATATACTAGATTTATTTGCTTTATCGTTTAGTCACATTTCCCCCATTTAATTTAATTTAATCATTAAACTAACAGATGCACTTTCCTCTTATTTGTTTTTACCTTCACTATCCTACCTCAATCAGCAGCCTGTGACTCAGCTGACCCACTTCACAATTAATTACAGTCATTTTGTGGGACTTTCTACTGGCAGTGGAAAAAAAAGAACACGTTGAATGAAACTCTGTGTCACTGTGTTTTGATGATCACTGATCAGTTAGTTTCTCCTGGCAGCACTGTGGTGACTAACCTGCTCACCTCCAGGGAACAAAACCCTACAACTGAAATCTGCTGCTTGTCGTTTTACAAGGTGAGAAGATTTTCTCTCTCTCTCTCTTAATGACAGTGAAGAGCGTGGAAGAGTGGAAGTGACTCATTGCTCATGAGTCACATTTAATTGACAAATCCTGATGACAAAACGACGTCATTTGTGAACTGAAGATACCTTTTACTCAGTCTAGTGGATGCTCAGCAGTGTCAGCTGTAACACTGCTACATTAATAACGAGCTTGTGGCCATCAGCTTTATGAGTGGACAATCATTTGGTTGAAAGCACCATCTAGTGGTCAAGAGCTCTGCTGTACCTGGAGCATACACGGTCGACCCCTCTTTACCGATCAGGAAAAAAGAGGAAATCCAAGTGATTTGCAGACAACGGGGATTTTTTTCCTTCTGGCTGCTGATTGGTTGACTGAAGGTGGAGGAGCTGAGTGAGCCAAGGTGTGCGTAAAGGACCCGTGCTCTCCGAGGATTTCCAATCAGGTGGCGCCGACGCACTGACTCGTCAGTTTCACTCCTGACTCACTCGTCTGTGGACCTCAACGGGAATGTGGAGCGTTTAATTACACCGAGAGCTGTGAAACAGGCTTTTTTATTATCAGAGGAAGACGCCATGAGTGGTAAGTGAACATTTTATATATTATTCTAAACCCATATGGACGTGCGTGTGTGTGTGTGTCCATGTCCATGTCCATGTCCATGTCCATGTGTATGTGTGTGTGTGTGTGTGTGTCCGTCCATGTGTTTAAAGCTACTCTATCAATCAGTCACCATATAACTCCGTATTATATAGCAGCAGCAGCTGTTGTAGCCTGGTTTCTTATCTCTGATAACGTGTCTCAGGTCCTGGTTCTAGGATGGGTCAACAACGTGAAACCTTCTCAGAAGACAATTTCAGTTGAACTGTTCCCACAATCATCAACTACTTTATGTACAATCCTCAAACATGTGGAGCTCTGTAATTGATGAGGATCTTTTTTTTTTTTTTTTACTTCAACTAAACTATCTAGTCACATTACTATCATTTCAGCTAATTTTATCTTCTTCTTAGCTAAGTTATAATAATTTCTCTGTTGAGTTGATATATTACCTTAAATCAACAACCAATTTCTTATCAATTCCTGACAGTTTTATCAAAAATCAACAGGATAATATCAAGTTTCTCAAATGTAAACATTAAGTCTGAATGCACAATTGAATGAAACACAATTTAAACACGGTTAGTTGTCTGTCCTATTGTTGGAAAACATCTGATAGCAGCGGATAGCGCATGTGTAATTTTCATCATTTGTTTTTATTTTTTGAATGATTTCTTCTAAACAGGAAGCATATTAACTTCTGAACAGTTTTAACAGTTTAAGTTTGAACCTGTGGTACCAGATATGTTTGTTAAATTTAATGTTAGATCAAGGGTAGAAATTACAGTTTTGGTGAATGTTTTTTACAACCAAAGAAAACAGAGGAGTAAGAGGATAAGAGTAAGGATTTAAGTGTCAATCAGTTCTGAACAATGTCTCAATAGACCTTTTATAGTAATGACAGAGATTCCAGAGCAGCCAGACCTGCCTCAACCTGCCCTCAGCCTGGAAGACTCCAATCAGCTGCACAGAGCAGACACTCACTCTCAGTATTGGTAAATAACTTTGGACGAGTAACAACAAAGGGAAAACTGAGAGTCAGCTTCTATCCATGCAATGTTTTTTTTTTTTTTTTCTAGATTTTGAATGAATCTAATCAATCTAATATGACACGAGGACTCAAAATAGTGTAGTCTTTACACATTATTTAATTGCCAAAAAAAAACTTTATAAAATGAAACTAGATACACACTGCACTGTGCTTTAGCTGTGGTGAGATCATCCAAAATCTCATGACCTGAGCCCTCCTGTGATTATCGCAGACTCATTACATTTGTTAAACCAACATAAGTGGGACAAGGGATTCAACCTGTAGATCAACACGGCTTCGGAGGGTTTATGTTGTTATAATGTGCCTTGTTCAGTGATGTCTCACCGGATTGGGAAAGCTTTCTCTTCATTGCATCACTGCATTGCATGTTGATAGAAACATGAATTCTATTAAAATTACTTTTACATAGACATGACTCTAATTTAGGATTAGTATTAAGTATAAATGTGGCTGCTTTTTAATCTTTTTTTTTTCTTCAACAAACTACTAGTGGCAGGTTTATTCACTTTCTCCCCATGTCTGAATGGGTGCTGAGAAAGCCTTTGTCTGTGGTCCCCTGGTGTGTTTTTAGGTGCGTGATATGAGTCATGCTTGTATTTTCATTCCTGGACTCTGAGGCACTGATCCACAAAGCGTCTTTCTTACCAGTTTACAACCCTCATAACAGCAGACCCTTTGCTCTACAACATTTAAACAGATTTTAAAACCATTGCTGCTGTTATCAACTCACACTGAGTATGAAAGTCAAGTTTCTGTTCTGTCATTCATTGGCCTCTTTGTATGTGGTATTTATTACCATATTTGCCATCTTATTCATTATCTATGCAGAGGATTAAACCAATAATTCTTTATGCATTAAAGGGCAATCACATCTATTAAGATGCTATTCAGTGTTGAACAAACAGGATCAGGCTGGAAGAAAGATTCATCAAAGATGAAAATAGGAGGATTAAAATTAGCAGCTCCTCACATGTTTGTTTCTGATGTCTTATCTTTGTAATGTGGAGTGGAGAAACTGAGATTGTTTAGAAAACATAAAGTAACACACTGAAATGACCCACTTTTGATGGTTGACAGTTATAGAAACACAGATAAGCAGAGTCAGACAGAAACTAATTCCAGAGGAATTCACCACAGAAAATGTGTTTAGTCTAGTATTGGCTATAAGATACAGCTGCAAATCTGACCCTTTGGACTGACATGTGAAAGTGACGAATTGGACTAGAGTAACAAGCATGTATTGAGTCATTTATTTTTAATTAATACAGAGTAAAAACAACTCACCAACAACACTAACATTTCATCTAATCTTTCATCTGGGTTAATTTGTCTTTTGTTGATGGTATTTTCCTGCTTGTGCTCCCCTTAGTCACTGAGCTGACACATTTTTGGGCTCTTGCAGGTATCAAAATTTGGGCAGAGGATGGGGACATATCTCCAGAGGAGGTACGATCTCTTACCCCCTGGTCGGAGGAGCGGTGTGAGGAGCTGTGGGATCGAGTGGAAGGTGTGCGACACAAGCTCACACGCATATTAAATCCGGCCAAGCTCACCCCGTATCTGAGGCAGTGCAAGGTCATCGATGAACAGGATGAAGACGAGGTCCTGAACTCCACGCAGTACCCACTGCGCATCAGCAAGGCTGGTGAGAGGAAGAAGAATTCATTTAAAAACATAAATAAATAATCACAGTCGTTCAAGGACAAAATAGTTTGGCTTGTTGTTTTTGGCCCAACTACCAACATGGACAATAGCTGCAGAAGAAGAAGTAGCTACTCTGTCGCACTTAAAAACGTAACATTTGAAGATATGGACTAGTGCTTACAGTTTTCCATGCATATTTTGAAAACAGGAATTAATAACTGTTCATCTTTTCACACTTGTTTGTTTCCTGGCTCTTTCATTTTTTTATTTATTTTATGAGCGATAAGAAACATGGAAAAAAAGAGAGGAGGAATACATTGAGTGTGGTCTTTATTATGAACTGATATAGTTGCCTGTTGCCTGGAAGAGAGGAAATTAATTTACAATCTCGCTTTGAAAATTGGTAGCAATTACGTAGGTGAAGAGCAAAAAGTCCCAAAGAATAAACATTGTGTGTAACAGATTGCGCAGATGGTTGTCAGAGAGAAACATGTGGTGAAGATAAATGTTCCAGAAACAAACACTAAGATGAAACTAAGGAGAGAGTAAGATGAAAGGCTTTTTTAAGTAAAGGGGAGTGTAAAGGCAGACAGAGAGGGAAGATTGAGGAGTGAAAGAAGATTAAGATGAAGGGGAAATGTAGCAAGTAGAGATGGGAGGAGGACAAGCACCTGGTCTGGTACAGAATAAATATCATTGTTGTTTCGTTGCCAGTGAGTTAGCTCATGCTGGAAGCAGTCATTTATCATGTAAATATTTGAAATACCTACATAACTACATGGGCAAATTATACTCACATCAAAGAGCTAGCATTGTTGAGGTTAAATTTTCTCAGTTGTGATAAATGTACGGGGCTAAACCTGAGCAGTAAGTTTGTTGTGTTGCCTCTCTAACATCATCGCATTTGAAGGTGGTATACCTCGGATAGCATCATTGTATTTTTCTGACATTTTGTGGCTTTGGGTTTTTGTTTTTTTTTTTTTTTTTTTTTTGTTAAACAGGTCGTTTATTGGACATTCTTCGTGGTCAGGGCCAGCGAGGTCTTCAAGCCTTCATGGAGTCGCTGGAGTTTTACCACCCAGAGCAGTACACGCAGCTGACTGGAAAACAGCCGACGCAGCGCTGCTCCCTTATACTGGGTAGGTAGGAGTTTCTCTACATAGGGAAAACTAGGAGAATAGCAAAGGTGCGCCAGTGCTTTTGTCAATAAGTACACTACAAAACTAATCACACAACTCTTTGACACTTTGAGAACATTATCATTGCACTGAAGAGTATCTTCAAGAAAATAACAAACAAACACAATATAATGAGGGAACAGTTTAACCTTTAACACTAATGGCCTCTGAGACAGAGATAAAGAGATGTAGAGCCAGGATGGGAACTGGAGGAGAAAATTTTGTTATATTTACCTCTCTGTAGCAACTCTGCTCTCACAAAGGATGCATTCAGTTTACCCAAAAGTTACACAGGAGTATGTAATCTGTACACCTCCATGTATCTCTCTGCCCAGATGAGGAAGGTCCAGAGGGTTTGACCCAGTTTCTACTTCTGGAGGTGCGTAAACTGAGGGAGCAGCTTAGAAACAGCCGTATGTGTGAGCGACGCCTGTCTCAGCGCTGCCGGATGGCGGAGGATGAACGAGGCCGCGCTGAACGTAAAGTACAGGATTTACGTCACGACAGGCTGCAGCTTGAGAGGTTTGTTCCCTTTTCCCATTCGGAACAGGCTGTAAAAAGAAAGTCTTGTCTTGGAGAATGCATGATTAACGGTAATTGAGAGAGCAAGTGTAAATTTTAAGATTCACAATAATATTTGGATGATATAAGTGGGTGATTTGTGATCCCCAGACTGCGTCAGGACTGGGAGTCAGCCAGCCGAGAACTGGGAAAGCTGAAAGACAGGCACCTGGAGCAGGCTGTGAAATACTCCCGAGCCTTAGAGGAGCAAAGCAAGGCCTCCACTCGAGAGAGGGAACTCCTGAGTCAGGTGAGTTGGTCACGAGCAACATGGATAAAAACAGGAACTGTGCAGAAAATGACCTCATGTTCTTTTATGTTATAGTTTGTTGACTAAATGGCAAACTGAGTTTTACTTGAAAAGTATGTTCTGTTACATCAGGCCAAGTTTCAGATATTTATACCTATTTTAGCCTGTCTAACACTAGCACAATCACAGTTTATTACTGAGGAAATACACTGAGGTAGCTAGAGGCCCCTCAGTATTCAATAGGGAAGTGAGATGATGAGCCATTCCCTTTTTATCACCACATCTCTCAGCTCATGTGCAGAGTCTCAGAGTTTGCTGCAGATTTCCATTTGACAGTGATTTAATAGTGACCGCTCTTATCATATCAAGTCCCGTAATCTGAGAAACAGGTCATTGCAAAATAATTTCATATCTGGAGGCAAGAAAACCTATTTCTTAGGTTTTGGAAGCCTGAGGGTGTTTTGTTGATGGAATGATAACATAGCAAATCAAAGCATTCAAGCAGCAGAAGCAAAACTGCCTCAGTGGGCAGGTAACTACAACATCAAACCTCAAGCAAGCAGTTCAGACTAGACGTTATCAGCCTTATTTAGTTATTGTGCATGTTACAACACGTCGACCATTTCACTGAGGTATGAAACACTTAGTCACAGATACCCAGAAATATTTGTGGCTGATATTATTATTCTTCAAAGTGGTGATGTTAATGGCCTATCGTGTTATGATGATTATGGTTACTTTTTGGGGGGGTAAAAAAGCTTGTGTTTTTATGCACAGAAATATACTGAAAGAACAACCATATAGACATTACATAATGTGGCTGCTTTGCTCTGTCTCAACACAGGTGGAGGAGCTTAAGTCCAGGTTGACAGAGGTAGAGAAATCAACATTCGGTGCTACGGAGAATAATACGCAAGGCAGGAGACACAGTTCGCTCACTAATGGAGTAAATGGTTCTCCACCTGCTATACCAGAGAAACCACTGCACCACACTGAGTTTCAGAAAGCAGAGAATAGAGAAACTTGGACAAGGGACTCAGTTCCTGCCACTGGAGTCATAGTATGTTTTAATTGTTCAAAATTAATCAACTGAAAGTTCCCTTTTTTCTGTTTTTTATTTTTTGGGAGGGGGTGGGAGTACAGTGGTATTCCCTTATGAATTGCCCATCAAGAATTTCTTAAATTTTCTGTTGTAAACATAAAATAAACATTTGTTTTTGTTTTTTTTATTTCAGGCACTCATGGATATTCTGCAACAAGACCGCAGGGAGGCTTCAGAGCAGAGGCAGGAACTGTGTGATATCATCACCAGACTACAGGGAGAGCTACAGAGCGCAGAGGAGAACAGGGACAAGGTGAATATCACTTTAAACATTATACCCAAAAAACAAAAACAAAAAAAGTTTGATTTCATTGTTGTTCGTTGTTCTGCTGTCAAGATTTTCTATCTTTGAAAACAGATTGGATTTGTGTCTGCTGATTGTGTTTGCAGCTGGAGTCTCAGTGTGAGCAGCTACAGCTGAAGGTGAGGACCCTCCATCTGGACTGGGAGACTGAGCAGAAGAGGAGTATGTCCTATTTCAACCAGATCATGGAACTAGAAAAGGAGAGAGACCAGGTCAGTGTGAATGGAGGATCTAAACTGAGCCTGGACTCTTGGTTTAAACATGTAGCTCACAGTAACGAAGTACATTTACTTGAGCACTGTACTTAAGTAGTTTTTTTAGTATCTGTGTGTGTGTGTGTGTGTGTGTGTGTGTGTGTGTGTGTGTGTGTGTGTGTGTGTGTGTGTGTGTGTGTGTGTGTGTGTGTGTGTGTGTGTGTGTGTGTGTGTGTGTGTGTGTGTACGGAAGTGTATTGCTGCCACACAGAGAAAAAAAATGTTGCAGTGTTACGTAATTACGTGAAAAGTTTATTGTTATAACAATGTCTTTTTCACTTGAAACGTGAAAACAAATTATCATGTTATTTTGTGATAAAAAGTTTTCATGTTATAACATGATAATTTCACATTTTTCACATAATACCACCACATCATTTCAGTGAACTGAAATGACATAAAACCACACATGAAAATGTGTGGTTTTATGTCATTTCAGTTCACTCGATTCACTCCCTAATATGGCTCGTTTACAACACATGCCAGTTCACAGTTGGAGAGGCGGAGAATGAGTGGATCTTATCTTTCATGTTATTACGTGAAAACATCTTATCACGAAATAATGTGATAATTTGTTTTCACGTTATAATGTGAAAAAGATATTGTTATAACAATAAACTGTTCACGTAATTATGCCATACTGAGACACTTTTTCTCGGTGTGGCAGCAATATGCTTCCATTATATGTGTGTGTGTGTGTGTGTGTGTATTGGAATCTTTTTTCTTTTGATGTCAGATGATATCAGATGACAGTTCTGCTTTTTTCTTTGTCTTGCTTCAAACATTGTTGCTAGCGGTGTAGACCTGGTTTTGAAGCAGGCTGATATGTCAACTTTATTTTCTGATCAAGCTTCATTTACAGTTATTCCACCATCTTCCTGATTAACACAAATATTCATGTGTTCACACACTGACTAAGCTGTGTCAGAACTCTAACATGCTGTTTTGTGGGGATATGCAGTGTTACAATTAATTTAAAAAAATAAACAAATGACTTGTTTACTTTCAGTTTGTTATGTTTTATTCTGCAGCATTCTACCAATTTCTTATTCTACTGGTTCAACATGCTACTCAAAAGGGCATTAAGTGTTGAAAGTATTGTGGAAGAACATTTGACCATGTGTACTTTGACTTAAGTAATGCAGTTGGGCACTTCGTCCACCTCTGGTAGTCTTAACAGTTTTTACACCATGTAAACCTCGCTTCTCTGTCTGTTTTCATCTATTTCCAGGCCCTGCGTAGTCGAGACAGCCTGCAGCTGGAATACACTGACTGTCTGCTGGATAAGAACCGTCTGCGTAAACGCATTGCAGAGCTGCAGGCCACACTGGACCAGCAGCAGAGGGAGCTGGAGAAAGAGAGGGAGCGGAGCCGGGAGCAAATAGAGCAAAGCGGCCACTGTCTTCACTGTGTGAGTAAACACTGTAGTGCAGCAAGTTGGGAGTGCGGCACAGCCACAAAACGTTTTGTACATATGCTATATTAATCCCTTGTGTTGTCTGCAGTCCCGCCTGTCTCTGTGCAGCGAGGACCAGTGCTATGGCCCCTGCTGTTCCCTCGACTTGGACCTGAGCCCCAAAGTCAACAGCAGCCATCAGCTGCTCAGGAAGGTCAGGACTGGGCTGGCTTTCACCCCACTTTTAAAGCAGTAGAGTCACTTTTGCTATAGTCAAGGTTCAAATCAGAATCAGTGGGAATGCAGTATTGTTGTCAATGATAGACATTTTAGCTGCTGTTTATGTAAAGTAACCACATCACTTGTTTACTGTAAGAGATCGTTTTCACACACAGCTGTTTTGAGAACCACAAAAACGTGTTTTCTCATGTTGTTATTGTGCTATGCAAAGAATGTGACTTTTGGACTAGAGAGAAAAGAAAGAAGTCTGTTGTTTGACTTGAATGTTATTATTGTTTCAGAGCTTATGAGGCATTTTAATACATTCTTATGCATTTCTCAGCATGTTAGTACCTGCATGGTGCCTCTCACTGGCGCTATGAGGTCATATTATATTAACTTTTCTTTTCTGTGCCACAGACGCCATCTAGAGGCCAAGCAAATGAAAACTCTGAGGGTAAGTTAGAGTGTTTGTGCTAATTGTTAAAGAAGATGATTAAGTTTAGGTTTACACTGGAAATACTAAATAAATATATACAAAATTTATTTGAATATTTATCTGCTCCTTTGCAGATTCTTGTTTCAATTCAGAGGAGAATCTCCTGTCGTCAGTAAGTAATGCAGCTCTGCTTATTAATAAACACAAGGATTAAAAAGAGTTATTTATGATAATAATAATTAACCATTTATCTCTCTACTGTCAGACAGAGGTCAGCGAAAAGGAAATAAACCGCCTCTCCACATTCCCCTTTCCTCCCTGTATGAACTCCATTAACAGACGGTTCAACACAGAGTGAGTTTATGATTCTTACTCATCATTTATCATTCATATTTTTACCAGTAAAATCTTTTCATTGTAGCCTGGTCTAACTAAATTCTTTACCTTTGTTCGTTCAATTAACATTTCTTTGTTCTGCTCTCTAAAGGTTTGACTTGGACTCCTGGGGTAGTGATGAGAATGATAATATTACAGGTACATTTGATTTGTTTTTCATAACCAGCCATCACTGTCCAAGTCATAAAAGTCACCATTTGACATCAGAGTACAATATTACAAACTGGACGAGATGTTGACTCGGTTGACTTGGTTCAGGTTTTGTGCTCTTTGCATGTAACGCACAGTAACTGTGAGTTAAGATGATCTGTGGTGTTTTCAGGTGATCAGACTGAACCTGCTTTGTACGATTCCTGGAACTCCCTACACTCTCATCTCTTCCCTCCTGACCTGGTCAACCTGCCTGCAGTCTCATCACACCAACCTGACCCAAGTGTTCCCAGGTGCAGCCTCATATCTAACACTTTTATCAAAGGGAATTACACTGAAATCAGTGTTAATTTAACGGGGGACCTTTTATGACTGGTACATTATTGCATCACCTTAATGCATTTCTTTCACCTCTGATATTTAACCAAAAATGAATCTTTAGCACATACAGAATAGAGCTAATGACTTTCAACTCATTAGAATAATCTAACTTGTAAGATTTCTCCCATGTATGTGTGACATTGTTGGCCCTCTCTGCCATGTCTCAGCATACCCCCCCGCTCCCCATCTTCAAGCCCCCCCACTGTACCAAAGCATGGGAGAGCCAGTCTGGCTGATGATATCACGATAGTTGGAGGAAACCGAACAGGGATCTTTGTGAGCCATGTGAGACCTGGTTCCCCAGCTGAACAGTGTGGACTGAAGGAGGGCAGCGAGTTGCTGGAGGTGTGTGTCCGCAGGGGGAATTAGCTAAATAAAATGAAATGAAAATGATAAAAAGAAAAACATGAAAGTCTTGTGAGAACATAAGACATTGACCTAACTCAGTTTTCTCTTCATGTTGTGCAGCTGGAGCGGGTTCTGTTTGGTGGGGGAAATATCCAACTGGGCCAGTGCACTGCTGAGGTAGCCCATTTTTCTCTGCAGTGGTGGACAGAGCCTTTGACTCTGAAACACCAAAGCAACCCAGAGGGTGAGTCTGCCATATCTGAGATTTGAACAATTAACATAAAACAGTAATGGTGTTTATGTTTAATTAAATTGATTCATGTCTCAGAGAGATGAGACTAAACTGTCCACTGTCCTGTTTCCCGCCATCAGCATACTCGAAGCTGTGCTCCCAGATCTCGTCGTCTTCTTTCCTGGGTGCCGACTCTTTCTATGTGCGTGTGAATCTCAGTATGGAGCCTCACGGTGACCCTCCATCTCTGGGTGTGTCCTGTGATGACATTATACATGTCACAGACACAAGGCACAATGGGAAATACCACTGGCGTTGCTCCCTTGTGGACCCGCACTCAGCCAAGCCCCTGCAGGCAGGAACCATGCCTAACTACAACAGGTAGAGCTTAATTTGACTGCTGCATTATTTCAGACTAGATTCTAATTCTGGCCACTGAGGACAATAGTTTTGAAAGACAGAACCTGGTTTGAATCATAGTATATAATATGAAATTATGTTAACAGTACATATATTTTATTATAAAGAGTTAGGAGAATTAATTACCTGAATTACTCCATTTCAACAGGGCACAACAGCTGTTACTTGTGAGGCTACGAAAACTGGCACTGGAGCAAAAAGACTTCAAGAAGAAGGTGGTAAGTCAGCAAGTTCAACTGCATAATTAATGAAACTGGTAACACAGAACACAGTTAACACAACTATTTCATGTTCATATGTCACCATTTTGGATGATTTAGTTCTTGAAGAAAGCACCTGGCCGTGTACGATTGGTGAAGGCAGTGGATCCCAGCTGCCGTGGAAGTGGTTCCACCCAGCAGGTCCTTTACACACTCAGCAAACGTAAGATCCAGACTTGGTGTTATTGGAAAGCAACAACAAATATGCATGATAAATCACATTTTAAATCATATTTGTCACGGCAGTATGTGTATATGTGCAGTTTATATTAATGTGTGTGTACCTGCCCCCCCCCCAGGTCACGAGGAGCACTTGATCCCTTACAGTTTAGTGCAGCCAGTGCAGGTTCAGACTAAGCGTCCGGTCATCTTCTCCCCCTCTCTTCTGTCCCGTGGTCTCATAGAGAGGCTACTGCAACCAGCAGAGTCTGGTTTGAACTTCAACACCTGTCCGCCAGGTATGCACACAGCACACACACACATTTTCAAATTCATTTGAATGTCATATTATACACCACACTCTCTTTCCACCATTTCCCATGGTTTGTAGAGCCTATCCAGGCCTCAGAGAGACGAGACAAGAGTGTGTTCTTGTTGGATTCCTGCAGTCCAGAGCAGGCTCTGGGCATACGGCTGCAGTCCATACAGGATATCATTAGTCAGGTAATGAAAAAACACATCGTTGTCTTTTTATCACCAAACAAACTGTTGAAGTTTTTCTCAAGGGAGAGTTAGAAGGGTGTTTATAGGTGAAATCAATAACTAGCTAGATATAAATCTCCCTCTTTGTCTCTGTCTTAGGACAAACACTGTTTGCTGGAGTTAGGGTTGCCCAGCGTTGAGAGGTTATTGAGACATGGGATTTATCCTATTGTCATCCACATCCGCCCTAAAAACAAAAAGCACAAGAAACTGAGGTAAGTGAACATCTTATTCCCTTGACAATACATTCATTGCTACATTAAGTACACATCATGTTACAGCTGCATAATGGTAGCTCAATCAGCATCATCATATACTTCACACCATTTACATTGTATGATAAATAAACATTTTACTTTATGCGCAGACTGGTATTTTCCTATCTTACAAAATGCAAAAATGCTTTGTTTGAAAGTGCCCAACAAGTTTTTTCCCCAACACCTGAAACAGGAAGTTTTTTCCACGGTGTGGAGAGGACAATGTAATGGAGGAGGTGTGCCAGGCAGAGGAGCTACAGCTGGAGACACTGCCCCTGCTCTTCTACACTTTGGAGCCCAGCACATGGAGCTGCACAGATGAGCTGCTGGCAGCCATACGCAATGCCATTCACAACCAGCAGAGAGCAGTAGCATGGGTTGAACTGGATAGGCTGCAGTAGAGGAGACACACTGTACATTGAAAGTTCGAACTAGATTATGTCTTTAAATAAAGAATTTAGCCGCAAACCACAGTCAAGTCTCTATCAAGACTAAATATTTAGTGTTAGATCATCTTATTATTCTAACTGTGGAACCGTGCCTGCATGTATGCAAACACACATTTCATAATTCTCATCTATATAGCCACGCTGGACTGGAAACAATGGTGGAAATGGTGGATAGTGAAAAAATGTGGGGAAAAAAAATCATTGTACTTGAAGATACTTGACAATGCAGATCTATCTGAATTTTTTCCATTGAGTCACTGAGTTTTTGTGTGAGTAGAAAGTGAAGCTGAGGACACAAAGAGGGAAGAGGGTTGTAGATGAAGGAAATTAAGGTATGTTGTAAGACAGGATGTATTGAGGATTCAGATATTTTTCATTCACATGTAACTTTTACAGTATCAACAATATCCTTTTGTTGTGGCTGACAATCTTTAGGTCACAGAGCTGTTTTTAAGAAAAAATGTATTTTTCTTTATTTCTGGATATTAAGTAGGTGGTAAATGTGTGACTGAAGGCCAGCTAGTGCTGCATTTTATTTACAGTATGTTATACAAGAATCTTGAGTTCGTGCCCAATGGGGTTTGTGATTAATCTTTTTGTGTTTTTTTTTAACCAGTTTGAAAAATAAATTAATACAGAAATAATGGATTTTTTTGTTGAAACATTTACAGTGCAGTGCAGGAAACTATGCATTAAATATTACTATACAAATATTATTTGTTCATTAAAGGTGATAAAAGATTTTGTGTTTGTCTTGGATTTTCATTACCTCTGAGTTCTTAGGTTGAAGATCCACCATCCTATTTCAAATAAAATCTTGAAAAAAATAAAAAGACTTTAAAATTAAATACTTGTTTTATGCAACGAATACACAAGACACACCGCAGAAAAATAGTCAGTTCACTATAAAACCACTAACATTATCACTTTTATTATCGAAAGACTATATAGCACACATAGCACAGTATCCATTATGTATACCGAGCAGTCTATATATATAAAGAGTTATAATTTTAACACTGTTTGGAGGAGACATAAAAGTATCATTCAGACCAATTTGTTTACTTATTAATGTCCCGCGTGTGTGACGTCATGTTTCCGGTGATTGGACGCCCTCTGGTGGGAGGCGCCGGTACGCGCTGTGCTCCTCCTCCCCTCTCTGATCAACAACCAGCCTGGTGATATCATATGCTGGCTAAACCTCCACACAGAAGCAAAATGGCCGATAGTAAACTAACTGATCATACAGCGTCTGACAGTCATCAAGGGGTTATGCATGTTTTGTTTACAGATTGAGAACTACAGTCGCGCAAAAAGGAAACTCATATTTCCTCGATTTTTTCTACGATTAACATTTCGCCTTTCGGTGATGTCATTTCTTATTCAATTTAGCCTTGAAAGCCTCGAAGAACTCGCTCGCTAGGCTAGCTACCTTGCTAGCCTGCTAGCGGTAGGTCTGCAAGAATTTTTGCACAGAAGCACTTTATGTCCTATTTGATTCCCGAGGTGAGTATTGAACATCGACATTAGACGTTTCGGTAGCTTTTATAATCTGTGTGTGTGCTGAGTAGTAGCGGTTGTAATTTCTATCGTTACACGGCGTCTGGGTTTTCTCGCTTTTACAAGAGCTGCGCTTGTTGTGCGTTGCAATGCCAGTGAAGAAACGTCACTGAAGTTCGTCGTTTAATTTGGCCCCGTCGACCGTTAGTGCTGATGAACCAGCGAGCAGACTGTCCACCGACTTGTCAGTAGTGTGTTTGAGTCCGGTTTATGGTTGCGAGACTCGACAGCAAATCGCGTAAATGTAAGACAGTGCGTTTGAAAATGAGGGACACGTCTGTAGCTAAAATGTCGTGCCTGTTATCCGCAGTCAAGCTGCGTTCAGGTTAGATTGGTCGCGCGGAGCGACAGAGGCACCTTGCTCTGGGACAGTCTACCTCCGCGAGCCCCCGGCTCTTCGTGTCACGGCACAGCCGACGCTTCAAAGTTGACTAGCATTAGCTAGCTGCTTACCCGGGTGAAGCTCCTTTGGTGGTTCCTGGTAGCTACACCGTGATTCCTTCCTGGGTGCTTATATTAAATGAAAGCCACGTCGTTTGCTCGTACATTTCATGTCAGCAGGTTTATCTTTAAAGGATACATTGAGGAGCTAATGCTTTAAGTTGTTCTGTTAGCTTACAGTAGTGTCACTTATGTGCAGCTTAGCTAATGCAAACACTGGGCCCAGTTTACTGCTCTCTGGTAGCTTAGGTCCTTTTACTTTGACACACATAACCCTGTCTGGTGTTTCTCAGCTTCCTGTAGCATCCCTCGCTTTCCACAGAAACTGCCTCACGTGGCTTGGATACGAGTTGTGTATTTGCAGTTTGCATATGTTTACTTTATGCAGGGTTGTGGTGGGTGGGCAGGTGTGGGGTCAGCAGGAGCATGTCCTTGATAACACTGGACAGATCCCGTCATGTTATCACATTAAGGCTGGTACCCGCTGGATCTCGCTGCCAATTCAGTGTCCACTCTGTGAGAACCTGAAATTTCCAGAAATGCAGAGTTTGAAGTCCCTTGTTTGTTTGACTCCTGCCTGTGTTGTTTGTTGGTTGGAATTGCACTCGTTTGCTGGTTAATGAATTATGCAGTGAGAAGCTAGACTACCATGGCTGTTGTCAAGATGTCTGCTCCTGGTTAACGTTACAGTCCTTACAACCGTGTAATGGTATTCTTAACAGTGAACTGATGAAATACGTGTATATATTAATTGTATACATGTATTTGTTCTGTATTCATTTTGAGTTCTAATTAATATATGTTTGTCTATGTGGGGGGAAAAAAGTATGCTTTGATTATACAATGAGTTTTAGTGTGGCTTGTGTAACAAAATAATTGATTGTGTACATTTATCTCCACAGACAGGAGAATCAGGAAAGGGAACAGTAGTTCATGGAAGACAAGAAAAAAAAGAAAGAAGAGAAAAAGAAAAGGGAAACCTCTCAGAAGGTTAATATTTTCACTAGATATTCACATTTTATTCTTCATCGGTTATTCCTGCTCCCATACCATTACTTACTTTCCCAGTGTTTTTTTTATTTTTGTGTAGATTTACGACTGATGCATATCAAAATTAATTTGCCATCAATTTGTGATTGTTTTTGCCATGTTTGGGAATTGTAAAATGAATATCAAATAGCACTCATTCAATGTGTTTTTTTAATATTTATTGAAACATTATATTTGTTATTTGTGTGGCAAGATAAAAGCTTAGTAAGATAATACTTACGTTTATCCACGTGGCTTCAAGTCAGTTGTGATGTGAAACCATTTTTTCTTGTTGCATTGTTAATTTACTGTAAACAAATTCTCCTCTTCATTATAACTGATGCAATTATTCTCTCTATTTTAGGTGCCAGAACAGAAAATCAAAGGTATGTTTTTTTGTTTGTCATTTGATGATACCAGTGATATAAATTTAATATATTGCATTGCACAGGGCTACAATCTTGTATGCTCACACTTCTTTTAACTAATTCTCAAACTTTTTAAAAGTTTAGTTACTATAGAGTAGCTTAACCTACCTTGAGTACCAGTACCTATTTGTGTCATCTTTCTTTGTATAATGTTCTACTAATGATCACCTTTTATTATTGACTTATTTCAGTGCCAGAATCAGCCAAGCCCTCCTGCTCCCAGCCACTAAGCACCCCAGGCTCAGTGTCCCCCAGCCCTGGCCCTGTTGCCCCCTCATCTCCCAATCCTGGTGCAGCTGGGGTTTCTGCACAAGTTCCTCCTGGTGGCGGGAACAATGCAAAGCAGCGGACTGCTGTGGCCAACGGACAGCCCTCCTCCTCCCCCTCTGGAAGTCAGACTTCCCAACAGCAGCGATACATGTCCAGAGAAGTTCCACCAAGATTTCGCTGTCAGCAGGACCATAAAGTGTTACTGAAGCGGGGCCAGCCACCACTGTCGTCCATGCTGCTGGGGGGAGGAGGAGGAGAAGGGGGTGCAGGAGGAGGAAGTGGCTGGGGGGCCACCTCACCTGTTTCCTCACAGGGAGCAGATAACCCCAATGCAAGCACAGCTGGAGGCGCAGGTTGGTAAATTAGATATTTATGTTTTATTTGAAGATCACTGAACATCACATGCCATAATACAAAAGTGTAATATTATAGTTGTAAATTTGTACATGACATTTATTCTTTGTAGTGACTAGATTTCTATAGGACCAAAAGTTGTTACATCCTGCAAGTTTTTGGTGTCATCACTGCTTTAATTGTCAGTTAAATCAATGATCTCAATTTTGTTCTTCTAGATTCCAACCTGGGTTCATCATCCCCTTCACCCCCTAACTCTTCTTCATCTTCATTATGTGTCGCTGCTCTATCGTCTTCTTCTACTACTACTACTACTTCAACTTATGCAAATTCCACATGGGGGGCAGGCTCTGGCAGCCAGTCCTCTTCTCAGGGCTGCGGAAGGGTGATTGTGGATGGGACTGACTTGGAGGATTGGCCAAGCATCCTTGGCGGGGCCAAATTGAGTTCTGACGGGGCTGGAGGTGCATTGCAGGAGCAAGACTGCCCCAGTAACAACAACAGTAGTGCCTCATGGAGTGAGAGAAACATCCAGCAGAAGGGAGGAGCAGCAGGAGGAGGAGGAGCAGGGAACATGGACAATCCTTCCCCACCTCGTTCTTCTCCTCTTTCTTCCTCTTCCTCGCTTAATGAATGTGTTCAGTCAAGTGGTGGTGGTGGTGTGTGGGGCTCTTCCACCTCTTCTCAGTTGGAGGCAGGGCTAGGATCAGCAGCATTTTACAATTCCAAAGTCTCCCATCTTTTACCTGGGGCTCAGGAGAGCCCTGTGGGTGGCAGCAGTAGTGTCCCTGGTGCCAATTTCAACCCCAATGTGAACCCCTCTGCCTGGCCTGCCCTCGTGCAGAGCGGGACATCAACTTCGGCTAGCGATGGCCTTCCACTACACTCGTCCATTACTTCAGCTTCCTCGTTCTCTGCCAGCACCACCCTCATCACCACTCATTCTCTTTCATCTGTGAATCAAACCGGTCTTCATCAGCAGCACACTGAAACAGCTGTGGGGGCCAGGAGTGGAGAACCGCAGCAGCACTTAGGAAACCCAGAGCCAGACCTGGGTTCAGGTGGGGGAGCACAAGGAGAAGGACCAAATCAAGAAGGTGGTGATGAGAGGGACTGTGGGGTTGCCAGTGTTGAAGAAGAAGGGAGTGGTAATCTTTCTGGCTCTTCGTCTTCCTCCTTAGTTGCCTCTTCTTCTTGGAGATCCATGCCACCAGTGTCCTCTGACCTCAGTGCAGGTGCATCACAGGCAGAAGGGTGGGGTGGAGGAGGGACTGGACCTCAGGGGCAGGAAGGGAATGTGTGGGGCTTTGGTAGCCAAGGTGAGACAACAGGATGGGGCAGGGGAAATGATGGTGGTTCAAATACCCCAGTGGTATCTCAGGGAGCGTGGGAAGGAGGCAGTGGAGAAGCAGAATGGGGTGGCACAGTGGGTGGTGTAAGTTCAAGTAACTTAGCAATAGGAAGTGGAAGAGGAGGAGATGGGAGCAGCAACAGCAGCAGTAGTGGAGGTAGTGTGGGTATTGGTGGCAGTGTTGTACATGACTCTGCCTCACCAAAGTTTGAAACTATGACAAAAGCTTGGGACAATCAGAAAGGGATGGAAAGTGGTGATGGGGCAGTTGGAGAGTGGGGTGGAGGAGGAGGAGGACAAAGTGGGGGCACTGGAGGTGGAGGACCTTCTTCCTCTAGTGGAGGAGGCTCCGTAGCTGGAAGTGGTGGCGGAGGGAGTGGCAACGGTCATAAGCAGGACCGAGCCTCATCTGCGCGTCACCGCTCTAACCAGACGTCCGGTGCTGAAGTGGCCTTACTTAGCATGCTCAATCGATCTGACCTCGACCCCAGGGTTCTGTCTAACATGGGCTGGGGGCAGACCCAGATTCGACAAAATGTGGCCTGGGATCTGGACACCACAGCAGGAGCAGGAAATAGAAATGAAAGAAGCACTTCATCTTCCTCTGCATTTTCATCAGCAAACATGAACACTACCACTAGTCGCGGTCCTGGGTACCCATCTAACACCAGTTCAGTAACTAATGATCCATCTTCTGGCAGTCACACAACCAGCCTAAACTCTGGCCCTACAGTGAAGGATGGCTGGGATAGTGGTACTACACAGCCCTCCTGTGGTCCTCATATGTCTGGTAGCACTATAAGGAAGCCAGGAATGCCAGAAGAAGGCATGGAGAGCAACCCAGGGAAGGCAGCTGGAGGGTGGGGTGATCTTCCACCTGAAAACCAGGGCAAAGGATGGGGGACTGAAGATCAACAATGGAGGGATCACAGAGGAGGAGGAGGGAACAGGAGAGACACTGGAGAACAGGGTAGCGGGTGGTCAGATGGTCCAGATGATAAAGGGACAGGGGGGTGGAAGGGGACTGGAAGAGGAGAGACAGGTAGTTGGGGAGGACAGGGTGGAGGAGGAGGAGATTGGGGAAAGAGAGACACTATACCTGGAAGTGGGTGGGGAGATGGACGAGGTAGAGGTGGCAGCAACTCTGATGAGGCATCCTCCTGGGGTAATTTGGATGAAGGGGGATCTCAGCGAGGAGGATGGGGAGGGGGAGACGTGGGTGGAGGTAAATCCCACCAGGACTGGGGGAATGCCAAGCCCCACACAGCAGCAGCACAGATACCAAACAGCCAAGTGGCACCAATGAAAGCCCCAAATCAGCAGCAGCACCAATCACAGGGCCAGCAACCACCAGGAGGTGGGATGCAAGGAGGGTGGAACAGCCGGTCCAATGTTGGAGGTGGAGGTCCACCATCCAAGAATCAGAACCAAAGTTTGGGCTGGACCTCCGGCCCAATCCCACAAATCTCCGGAGGTGGGGGCGACACCCTGGAGCCCAGTGGCTGGGAAGAACCCTCCCCTCAGTCCATCAGTCGCAAAATGGAAATTGATGATGGCACTTCAGCCTGGGGAGACCCAACCCGCTACAACAGCAAGAATGTGAACTTGTGGGACAAAAACAGTGCTACGCCCAGCCAAAGCCACAGCCAGCAGGCGCCACCACCATCCATGCAGCAACAACCACCTAGAAGGCAGCAGCAGATGCAGCACAGCAGAGACACAAACTCTGGCAACGCTGCAGTAGGTAAGCAGAAGTTGTCTTTAGAAATACAGTACATGTACATTTGGCAAGGTAAAGTAGATTTAGTGATTAAATTTGTATTATTCCTAGAATATGAATATGACAAATTTGCTGAACTGTGTTATCAGTTGTGGCACTATAATTTTTATGTGTGATTCCACATCGTAGTTACAGCTCCAGCAGTGCATCCAGACTCTTGACATCAGTATGGCACATTTAACTTGATATTTTTCTGTGGCGCATACTAAAGGGTTGTTTTCAATTTCATCTATCTCCAGGTCCAGGTATGTGGGGAGGAGGTGCACAATCTGTGGACAATGGTACTGCTGCATGGGGTCAGGCAACAGATACAGCAACAGGTTGGGGGGATCCGGATGAACCAGGCAAAACCTCTGGCTGGGGGAACCCTTCAGCCAACCCTAGTAAACCTGGTAAGACCAAGAAATATTGTAATTCATAATATGTTGTTATATCTGGCTGTTGTATCTGTTGTTATTCAAGTACCAAACAGAGGAACTCTAGGGAAGTGGCTCCAAATGTTATCATAACCATCTTGCTTTGTTTTTGCTGCAGTCACCAAGTCAATGGAAAGCTGGGGTGGGAAAGGAGAGGGCTCTGTTGCAGCCTCACGCCATCCAAGCTGGGACGAGGAGGAGGATGGTGGTGGAGGGGTGTGGAACAGCACTGGCTCACAGGGAAGCAGCTCATCCTTCAACTCTGGAGGCTGGGGTCAGACTCATGGAGGAAAGAGAGGCAACATCAAGGTAGGGGGCAGGAGGTTATTTAACTCACAGACAAGTTGATGTGGCTTGTCTTAATTTATTTTGTAAAGACAAAACCGTTCTCATTTTCTGTTTTGTTTTTCATTTCTAAAGAGTGGAGTTGGTGATAGCTGGATGAACCCAGTGTCACGCCAGTTTTCAAACATGGGTCTTCTGGTGAGATGTTAATTCATTAGAAGCAATATATGATCTGTATTGATAATGATCACTGTCCTACAAATTAGTATGAGGCCACTAAAGACCTTGTTGTTCCTCAGGGTGATGACCCAAGTGATGACAAAAAGATGGAAGTAGACAAGAGAGGAATGACTGACTACAACGGGGAGATGCGAAGGGGAGGAAGAGGTGGAGGAGGTTACCGCATGACTAGTTCCAAAGACATGGGACCTGTTGACATGGGGCCATATGGGGAAAAGGTAAAAGTGTTACAATCCTAACTTGTTGTTCGGTGTCTTGTCTCTTTGCGTCTATTTTTCTGTAATTTTGTATTGTTTCAATTTTCACATCAGCAGCATGCGGTATGGGTGTGAAAGACTAGGTCAAGTGTGAGTTGTGCTTATGTGAAGGCTTAAATGAAAAAGGGACCATGAATGTTATGAGGAATAATGAGTTAAGTGAGTAAATAGAAAGCTAATGTTGTGTGGTTTTCTTTGACCTCCAGATGAGTGGCCATGGGGTGTTTGTTGGCAGTGGCGGAGGGATGCCACAGCCTCGAGGGATGCACCAAGCTGGCATGCATCCGATGAACCCCTCCCAGGGGTTACGTGCTCAAGTGCCTCATCAGTTCCTGTCTGCTCAGGTTGGTTGCCTTGTGTCTCTGATGTTATTAGTCACTATGAGTGTTGCATCGAGGAGCAATGTCTGCCGAGTTCTGCCAATGATAAATTCGCATATATATTTAAATGAAACTTTTCGGTGTTAAATATTATTAATATTAAAGCTAATGTTGCATAAATCATGAATAGGTCCAAGTGGTTCAGTAAAATGATATGCAAGAAAACCTAGTGGATATATATTTAGGTGATATGTATGTATGCCTTGTGGTCTGGTGGGATATAACACAACAGTTGCTATGTGGCTTTTTACGCTAGGGAGAAGATTCAAGGGGCCATTTACACAATATTTAGATGATGTATACGTACTGGTTTTCTGTGCATGAACTCTTTATTTAATGTTTTATTGTCCTGATATTTTCCATCGTTCTCTGTCAGGCATCTTGTAGAATTGCAAAACAGGACAGGACATATCTGACTAATTCATCTGACCTGTGAGCGTAATGAGCTCTATACTTGTTGCATCGTGAAGTCTGTCGGCTTTCATGACTTGGCATTCTGTAGCAAGTAGCTGCTCAGTTAGACTCTGTTCTGGGGGACAATGAGGATATGCACTTTTCCAGCAATCCTGTTTTAATTTAGAAAAAAAAAATATTTTTCAGGCAAAGTTAATTTAGACAAATGGCCCCATTGAGATATATATGTAAAATAGAAGAAGCCGCTAGCAATACTTTCCTTAGTGCATACAAATTAAGGTCAATGAGCCTTTCAGGTATTAAAACCATGGCTCTGAGCTCTTTGTAAGTAAATGTATGTACGAATCTTAATACATACAATATTATAAAAAGTAGATTCCCATGAAAATAAACCCCCCAAAAACATTAGAAAAAAAGGAATTTTGATTTAAAAAAAAATAATAATAATTTTTAATAGTGCTCCATAATGCCAAAAGTTTTCAAAAAGTGAAAAAGTCACAATACTAATACAAGAACTTTCCTGTCACTAAGAAATATATACGAGCCATATTATCAAATGTCTCAACAGCCATGTAAAATTTAATTCCTATGATGTGCAGGTGCCGGGTCCCATGCTGAAGCAGATGCCCTCTCCTGGTGGCAGTGTGGGTGGAGTGGCTGGAGGAGTAGGAGGTGTCGGCAGTGTTGGAAGTGTCGGAGGGGTCGGTGGTGTTGGTGGAGGAGTGTTCCCTCCTCATATTTCCCCACAGCAGCTTGCAGTGCTCAGCAACATTTACCCCCACATGCAGCAGTTCCATCTGGTACGTGCCTAAATCTTAGATTGTCAATTGACGGACTAATTAATATCATTGAAACAAATATTTTATTGTGTCTTTGTGTAACTCTGGATCAGAATGTCTTGCATTACGTGGTAAATTGTAGTAATCCTGCCCCTGCTAACATATTCAGCGTCTGTATGGGAACACTATCTTATTATATGCCGTGTTCATCTCCGAGGCTGATCATTTCTGTCCACCGCTCCACAGGCTTGTCAGCTTTTGCTGCAACAGCAGCAACAGCAGCAGCAGCAGCTCCTGCAGAACCAGAGAAAGTTCCCTCAGCCTCAGCCTCTCAGGCAACAGCCAGACCCACAGCAGGTGAGCATTATTATATTTCACACTCTGTACCATGTCTTGTTAATAAGAACTCAACCAGTACTGTTGAATTTCTCTGCTGCAGCAACACAGTCTCTATCGCACTACAGTTAATATTACGCACCTAATACGCAATTTGTATCCATTACTTTCTCTTTGTGGTTATTCATAGAGAAATATTACTTTTGATAATATCCTCCACAGCTGGCAAGGATTATGGCTATTCTGCAGCAGCAGCAGAGACAACATCAGCAGGGTGGAATTGGAGGAGCAGCAACAGGAGGTGGAAGCTCCAAACTGTCGCCCTCTCATCTGGGAGGAGGCCTGTCCAAACAGCCCATGGTGGACCCCCTTCCACATCCAGGAATGGGGGGGGCGTTATCAGAACTTCATGCCAAAACGCAAGGGATGTACTCTGGTGAGTTGAAGGGGCAATATGTTTGTAAGCTAAACTGATGCAGCTGAATGGGTAAATATAAATAACACTGGTATGTTAAGGTACAATTATACAGCCAGTCAGCTAAACCCAAATGCAGTTGGTGTCAGCATCTGGTCGCTGGTCTTGGATTGTTCGGATGAGCCAACCAGTTGTACCTGTCTAATTTGCGTGAACACTTTTCAGGCCTCGCCCCCGGTGGTAACCTGTCAGGCCTGGAGCTCGGCCCCATGATGGGAGGGATGAAGGACACAGGAGGACAGCAGTCCCGCTTCAAATGGATGATGGAGGGACACTCCCCAGCTCCCTCTCCACCTGACACAGCCCTTCACAAGAACGGTGAGAACATGGCTCATAATGTAACATTTGCAGAAGCAAATTTCACACTAAAAAAAGCTCACCTCCCAGGCTGCTCTCATTCAGTGTTAATAATGACTTCCTTCTACAATGAGTCTGATTTGACCAATATTCATATTAATCTGTTTGACCTCATGTTTCTCTTATCTACCATTCTGAAGGCCCATTACCCAGTGCTATAAAGGTGAGAGGAGGATCCCCTTACTCCCAGTATGAAATGCTGGGTGGTGATGGTTTAGGGATTCCTCCACAAGGCTCTGCAGACAACTGGCACCGAACCCCTGGTAGTAAAATGGGGAACAAACCGGCTACATCCAGCTGGCCACCAGGTGATTATGTTTTTCATTGCTACTTGCAAATACAGGACAATGAAACAAGGCAGAGTAGAAATAGACAATACAGTGGTCCCTCCCCTATTGCAGGGGTTAGGTTCACAGAGGTGAAAATCCACAAAGTAGTAACCATATATTTTTTTATAAACCCTCCACACACTCTTATAAACCTTTCCCACGATTGTTATTTATTTTTTTAGACTAGAAATTGCTTATTTTAGTGCAAAAATAATTAAAATCTGTAGGCCACAGAATCCCACGATGTAATGACGACTCCTGTGAAATAAATTTACATATAGCAAGGGATCACTGTAGTTAGTGTTCATTTCATTCCAGGCTACAATGTCCATTGCTCTGTGTGTACTAAGTGCTCTCATGTTTATGGCCAATAGGTTAATGAAAGTTTTTATAAAAAAAAGCGGTTTAGTCCGATGGTCTCTAACTAGACTAATCCCCAATAATAAATATATACACACATTGTTATGTTCCTGTAATATTTGATTTGAAAAATTAACACTAATAAAATATCATTAGAATCAAATAAGAAGCATTCTTTTGTCTTATGACAGAGTTCCAGCCTGGTGTGCCCTGGAAGGGAATGCAGAGTAGTGGTGACCCCGAGTCTGACCCCTACATGACCCCTGGTAGTGTTCTTGGCTCCCCAGGACCTCCGAGCCTCAATGACTCTGACCACCAGTTACTGCGAGACAACATAGGTAAATGACTTAATGTGCTTTCTATTTTGATGTGTTTGTGCGCTTTCACCTTTACCACACCATATGTACCACACTCTAACGACGTTTTATTTTCCAGGGCCAAACCCCTCCCTCAACACCTCGCTGCCTTCACCTGGTGCCTGGCCCTACAGTGCCTCAGACAGCCCCCTCAGCAATGCACACAGCACAGGTATGTTTTCATTTGTTTGTTTTTTAGTGCAGCCTTTTTATTTCCTCTCTAATTTTATTTCCATTAATTGAATAAGCTCAGTTATTGTTTGTTTTTTCATGTCTTTCTTTCGGTAAAATTGTGTTTGTGTTGTAATTTTTCTGGTGTACAAGTTATGCCTTTTTTTTTCCTGCCAAGATGCCTTAGGAGTTAGCTGTACTATGTCCTCTCCACTCCCATATCTGTGGTCTGTTTGTTAAAACTCATTTTCCCCCTCTTTCTCCCACCCTCTCCATTTCCTCTTTAGGAAAGTACTCCGAGTACAAGAACAGCTGGCCCCCAGAGCCCATCGGACAAAACAAGTTGTGGAAGACCAATCGCAACAGCTCGCAGCTGCCACGCCCCCCTCCTGGCTTAACTAATCAGAAGCAGGCTTCACCTTCCCCATGGGGTAGCGGAGGCCCACGGTTGGCGCGGAGCTGGGGAGGGGGTGGGATTAATCAAGAATCGAGATTTGGGCCAGGTAGTGTTCACAAAGAAAGATTTCTTAATTTCACTATTGGTAAAATTCGGACTTTACTATACAGTATACAGAGAACGAGAGCTTCTTGACAGTTGGTCTGACTACAGTACATTGTCTTGACGTAGCGTAAAAGTTATCTGAATGTACATAAAGTCATCTGATTTCATCAACTACAATATCACTGCCAGTTGTTTCACCCGTGTCTTCTCTTGTGTCTCACCCCTTTTCATTTTTCCCAACAGGCTCAGCTTGGAGCGATGGTGTGGCCTCCAGAGGCAGCTGCTGGTTGCTGCTGAGCAACCTGACTCCACAGGTAGGGAGTGAGGAAAAAGAGGGAAGAGCAGGTTAGGAGGAAACCGCAAGAGATTTGGATAAGTTTAAGGGATTTTGTTTTGTTTTTTTTAGCAGCAGCAAATTTAAAATGTTGACAGTGTCACCACTGGTAAACCTGCTGCCTGTAACTGAAATGGCACCAAAGGGGGAGGTAAAGGTGGAACAGGAATATATTGTGCAAGTAAAGTAGAATCTAAATGTTCTTTAAAAAGTCATCACAGCAGAATGCATCACAGTTGTAAAGTTGCCCAGACAGACTGGTCAGGGTTTGAATTCAAAAGCATTAAACCTCTGAGCTCATTCATCTGTATTCTCCTTCAGTCTGTCTTATGCAAATTAGGCGGAATGATGCGTGACCCATCTGTAATTGGATTGTGAAGCTGGATCAGCTATTTAATCAATTAGCACAAATGGCATCACTGGCATGACACTGCTCTGGGTACAGCATTGAAAATGTTTACGTTACATTTAAGACCATATTTTTGTTTAGGTCATATACATTTTGTTTTCTACATTAAACCATCAGGCCTTAATCTTGCTGTGCTCAGGTGACTTATAAAGTTATAGTGTACAGCCTTGCCACATTATATGTAAATTCATGATACATATAAAATAAACATAACATGTGTCACACACATAACATATTTGTTGTATAACCCCTCCTTTACCTGTAGATCGATGGCTCCACATTGAGGACTATCTGCATGCAGCATGGTCCCCTGCTGACCTTCCACCTTGGCCTGACCCAAGGCAGCGCTCTGATTCGCTACAGCAGCCGGCAGGAAGCAGCCAAGGCCCAGGGTGCACTGCACATGTAGGTTAACCTGTAACCTCAGTAATATGCAGAGACTTAATGCTGAACATGCTCCGGAGTCATAACTTGTACCTCCCTTTCAGGTGTGTTCTGGGCAACACCACAATCCTGGCGGAGTTTGTGAGTGAGGAAGAAGTCGCTCGCTATTTTGCACATTCCCAGGCCGGAGGGGCAGAGGGGGGCAGCTCAGGTGGAACGGCGGCCGGTGGGACACAGGGCTCATCTGGAACAGGCACCGCTGTGGCCAGCAGTGGAGGTAGCTCCCCGGGGAGTGAGAGAGCAGCCGCGGGTACAACTTCAGGTGGAAACGGAAATGGTGGAGGAGGAGGAGAAAGTGGAGGAGCAGTTTTAGGTAGTGTGAGGTCTCCTGGCTCTGGCTGGCAAAGTCTCGATGGTACAGGCAGTTCTTCAGACACCTCCTCAGCCCAAGGACCTGGGCTGGGGATATTTTCCCAGTGGAGCACCAATGGGTCAGGGGAGGGGGCAGTTGTTGGAGGAGTAGAGCCTGGGAGGTCTGGGCTCTGGGGGGGCATGACTGCTGGATACACCAGCACCAGCCTGTGGGGCGCACCGCAAATGGAGGAAAGGCACCAAATGGACAGCCCTGCCGCATTGTTGCCCGGCGACCTGCTGGGAGGAGGAGCTGATTCCATCTGATGAGCCCCCTCTGTTTGTACTTGTAGGTTTGGACACACTGATACAACATACACTGGGATACATATGTACTTACTATAGCACACACACACAAACACATTTACATGGTATGCATATTAATGTACTACACATATACCACATGTGCATACATATACATAGTATGCATATTAATGTGCACACACATAAAGCAGAAATGTGAGACATGCTTACACACATTCTCGTGGCCAGACTTAAGCTATTATATAAACAAATGCAGGGACTGTTAGATGTGTATACAGCCTTTTTTCCACAGATGAAGATTTCAACTGCTTAGACTTGAAACCTGAAAAAGAATGAAAAGTCAGTTGGTCTGAAAGACTTGACTGGATTGCAATGTGCTTAGTAAATAGGGGACTTTTCAACAGATTTACATACACATGCACACACCAAATACAGACAAGCCTTCAGACAGATGGGCACTGTAAACAGCATTACCTTCATCGTATAAGAGAACTTAAAACTACTACATGATGTGAGGTTAAAGTGCAGTTTGTATTCACGTCCCCGTAAAGACGGAGACAGAATTCAAACACATGCAAAACAGCTCTGATTGACAACAGAACTGTATCTTACTGTGTATGTTAAGTTTGTTTTTTTCTGTTTGTTTGTATGTATGTATGGTTTTAATTTTTGAACAGTGAAAATATTGAAAAATGTCATTGTTCTGTTTTCAAAATGCTGACCTCCTACTGTTGTATCTCACGAACTCTCTCTGTTATTCTCTCTTGAACATGTTTGTTACTGTTGCAGTGATAAATGTTAAATTGCTGGCAGTTTGAGGCTATGTTGCATTTCTCCATGTGTCGATGCTGCGTGCAGTATCATACACACTATGTGGACATGAGTATGAGTGAAACTGAGACCAAGTAAGTGGATTAAACCACCACAGTTGTGTGCGTGTGTGAATGTGAAAATAATGTGTGTGTGCATGTTACTGCCTGTCATAATGTGGGCAAGGCTGCTTACTATACAGAAGGTCTATACAAAAATGTTTTGAGTGCATTCGGTATACTGCTGACTGTGTGTTAAGAAATATTGGCACTAATGCTTTTTTTTTTCTCATTTGAAGTTCTTTGTTTTTTTGTTTTGTTTTTTTTTTAGCAGACTTGTCTTTTTTATTGTCCGACCTGCAATAATAAAAAAAAAAAAAAAAAGAGAACATTTTAATGACACAAAGAGCTGAAGGCATATGCGTTGAGAAAATGGACATGCCAAATCTTATCAAACTGTGTGGAGTGGGAGGGAGGGGTGGGATGGGTTGTTTACAGATGCAGAATAAGAGTTACCGTACGTTTTTAATGTTCTGTTGTTGTGTATTCGTTTTAAATTAAGACAGGCTTTAACACTCCTGTTCAGTGTTTTCGTTTTGAGATTTTACAAAGGAAAAATTTATTTAAACAAATGAGAACAAGATTAATAAAGATGAAAGTATTGGCTTCTAAATTTGTCTTTGTAGTCGTTTGTGTTTATGTTTTCTGTGTGTATCCAGGTTTTATTTGGTTAGAAACTATCTGCTTTGATGACATCGTGGTTATGTTAACAATGAAAATCCGTGCATTGTGCATGTTATAGTGTGGTTAACAGTTGTGACAACAACTACTAAGGTGGACTGACTGCTTGTGGACTGGACCACAGCAAAACAAGGCAGCATGTCCATCTGTCACCCTCTCATTACCATCCACAAACCAATCCTATTTAACACCCACGTCATTCCTGCTGTAAGCCACTGCTTACTGTATGAAATTATTTCCTCCTGATGCATCTGAGAGCTATTGTGTTAATGAATACAACTGCCCACAGAGTCATTATTATTAAGTGATATTTTATGCTTTTCCATTATAATAACCACAAGAGGTTAAAATAACATTTTTTAATTATATTTATTGAGATTGTTAGCAATTTATTTTTGTTGTTTTCATGATAAATACTGTAATGTGACTCGGTAAGACACTAAAAATAATTACTTAATGGTCATATTCACAGAGGAAGGAGCCAGGTAGAGTAGGTGTGACGTTTTTCTTTAATGACTGTGCCCTGACATCCAGAGAATGACATCATCGACGTTGTGAACGGGCGCGTTGTTAAGTAACGAGAGGGGGAGACAGACTCGAGTGGAGAACGGCCGCTCGTGTAGCCGGAGCTTCTCAGGGACTATCAACAGGGAGTGCAGCCGACGACAGAGCTAAGAGCTGGGGGTATGAAAGCCGCCAGAATCCGCTCCCATCCTCCTTTGCCCAGACCCTTATCCGACTGACAACCATCGGATCAGAACCTCCACCGAAGCAGCTCTCGGACGAACCCAGTATCGGGTGAGTAGTGGGTCGCGGAACCGGAGAAACCGAGGGGGAAAAGCGGCCTGATTCGGCCGAATTGGAGTGTTGTATTCACGGCTTACAGGAGAGGGGGAGGGGGCGAGTAGTAGGGATGGCTATCTACACAGGCTGCTCCAACACATACATGGGTGCGGTTTTAAAGTATAAAACAAAAAAATGTGTCGAAATGTGATATAAATCTCCTGCTTCTTTTAATTTTGTAGATATTGGTGGTGCAGCCCGTATCACGGTTCGGTTAACGTATTTCTACTAGCTTACTACAGGCAGCTAACAGGGAACCAACGTTACCGTTCACATTTTGGTATTTTGTTCTTTTACCAACGTTACTGTCGTTTTTATATCAAATAACTTAATATTTTTAACCGTTACAGCTGTTAATTTAGATTTCCTTTTAAGTGTGAAATAGCGAATATTGTGGTCTAGTAACGGTAATCACAGCTGACTCAACGAACTGTAACCAGGAAATATAACCTGACATCTGCCATTACTGTTAACAAACACATAATTAAAGTCTAATTTTGAAAGTTCCTGTTATGTTAAAGCTTTTATTTAGTGCTGAGAGTGTAACAAACGGAGTTGACTGTGGAGTGACAGCTGCCTGAGCTGAGAGGCGTAGCACTGCTCAGTTTTTCATGTGATTGTGAAATATTCTGGCTTCCAGTCTCTGTTTTTTCTCTTAAAGTGGATTTGTTTTGTCACTTCTATTCAGGACTCGTTATACACAAATACAACAGATTCAATTCAAGAAATGCAAAAATTGTTTTCTATAATTTCTGTTACTCCCCCTCCTGAACCAGCAGTTATGTACTGTAGCATCCACTGTAACCAATCCCCCATCCTGTAGGGGATTACAACCATAACAGCACATGGTGTTTGTTCAAGAGGAGTGTGACGAGCTAATTCCACTTGCTCCTATTCACACAGGCCATTTTGGAAATATCAGATCATGCATTCTTCACATCCATGCTAAGTTTTAACCATATGTGACTTTATAATACATTTTTTTCCTCCTGGTTAAGCTTTTTAGAACAAACAGGTGAAGGTATATGTTGTATAACACTCGTTTGTTTGAACTGATTGAACCAAAGGCATTAATAATGTGAAAAATGTTGCTCCCTGAAACCTAAATCCAAATCCATATGCCTCTGTCACCTCTGCTATGGCAGCGTGTCCTCTAGAGTTGACAGGAAGGTCTACAGTGCATATCTGACAGTGTTTGTGTCTGTTGACGCTACAACAGCTATGCAAGACTTTAGTTTTCGATCCTTTCGACAAGGTTCGGAAGATCCAAGTTAAGTAACATCTGAGCTAAGGGATGTTGAGATTACAGAGGTTTGGATGGAAGCAGACAGAATATAGAGGACTAGTTCAGCAGAGCCGATGGCTCGTCTGGCAAAGTTTGTCTGTCTTTTGCAATTTCTCTGAGTTGTCATGGGATTTTTTTGTAGATTGAGGTCACCAGAAGTGCAACAAGGTCGGTAACGATGATACAGTCCAGGGCAGAACAGTTCATCGAAAAAAATATTATCCAAATCGCTTAATGGCCTAGCACAATATCATATATTGCCCTCTTGAATAGGCAATAGGACACGTGACGTGACATCAACTCATGAGCTCAGAGTCTGACTATAAATGTTATTTGAAGACGCAGCAGTGCTACATTTGGAACAAGGGTCCTATGTACTGTTACTATAAAGAGCACAGTTTGTTTACATGGTGTTCCCAAATTGCAGGGTAGGAAGCAAATCTCTTTGATAAATGCACTGATGCATTCTCCGCAGCACGTTGCTTTTTGAAGTTCATTGCACAGAATTGTCTGAGGGCCTTGACACAGATAAAGTCAGCCAGCGCCTCTCGGCTGCTCGTGCCTTTCCTCCTCTTGGCAGTGCCAGCACAGAACAGTAGAGAGCTTAGTCTTGCTTTTGCAGTGGCTGCACAATGTGGCGTGGTAGAGCGAGTCCTAAATAAATGATGATCCCGCTCCAGCATCACGTGCAGTACAGTTCAGAAGATGCACTTCATTTCCTCATGTGTGCCAAGTCCTAGTACTGATGCAGCAGTTGATTCTCATCCACTCCTCTTCCAGTTGAAAACTGGCATTTCTGTAAAGCCCTTGTTTTTGCTATATTTCTTTCTCTGTGTTTGTTGATCTCAGCGCAGCCACCTCCCCCTCCCAGCTACGAATCTAATCGTGTGTTTCTGGAGTCCAAACAGCTGTTTGCTGATCAACTAGTCCTGCTTAGGTTACATTCTCACACAAGCACGTGATCAGTCCAGCATGTCTGGCATTGATGATCATCATGTGAGCGGCTGGCTGGCTGGCTGGCTCTTGAGGATACCTTCCCTTAGTTCTACCACTTGGGGAAAAATGAAGAAACAGTCATGTGTTATTTAGAATGTAAATAGTTTTACAGCAGCTCATCCTATGATGTTTCAGATTTGGTGGTGAGAGGAAAGACACGTTAGCACAGTGTCATGTGTCATTTCCCTTTTTCTAACCATATTTTTGCTGTTCGCTTTGTGACAGTGACGAATTGCAACCATGGAGCTAAGAGTGGGGAATAAGTACCGGCTGGGACGAAAGATAGGGAGCGGTTCCTTTGGAGACATTTACCTTGGTAAGTGGAAACATACAATTTTTCTGTTTTTTTTTTTTTTTTTTTTAATGCTTTATTCAACTCTCATTGGTCTCCTACATTAAGAATCTTTCCACATTATTTTCTGGACTGTTTCTTTACTGCACTGGTTATTTTCCAACTTGATCTTGGTAGTGAACTTTTTTTCATATACATCCAATGCCGTGACTCGTGTGTGTGTGTGTGTGTGTCTGTGTGTGTGTGTGTTTTCCCCTCAGGTGCAAACATTGCCACCGGTGAGGAAGTAGCTATCAAGCTTGAATGTGTGAAGACCAAACACCCACAATTGCACATTGAAAGCAAGTTTTACAAGATGATGCAAGGAGGAGGTAAGACACAAATATAGTTTTGAAAAATGTAAAATATTCCATATCAAAGGTATTGACACAATATTCTAGATGCAGATATCCTACTAAGCCTGCAGGAAATGCATATAATGAATAATATCAGAAAGACTCAGTTTCTTAAATTTCTTTGAATTAATCTCTAGTGGCCATACATAAACAAAGACTGTATTTCAAATGAATTGTCTTGTGTAAAACTAACTAGTTTGAAAATAAGATTTGCCTATTATGTAAATTGAGTTACTTGGCAACACTGATTGCTTTTACACATCGTGTGCTGTGTTTGTGTGTTGTAGTGGGTATTCCATCGATAAAGTGGTGTGGTGCAGAGGGAGACTACAACGTGATGGTTATGGAGCTGCTCGGTCCCAGTTTGGAGGACCTTTTCAACTTTTGCTCCCGGAAGTTCAGCCTAAAAACTGTCCTTCTTCTGGCAGACCAGATGGTATGTCCCGTCTCTGTCGGGTTAAAGGTTTTATAATCAGTCAACAGTGTCCTCAGTTAAGATCTCACTGTGTGAAACCTTTCTGTTTGAGCAGAGATGTAATAAATTTATGTTGTTTTCAGGTCAATTTCATGACCTAAATGACTATTAGTCAATGTCTGTTAGTGCTATATATAAACATTTCACATGACCCTCCCCTAAGGCTTGTTTAAAGATTATAGATGTTTTGTGCGTCCTCTGTACATTAGTGCATCCACTGTGCATTCTGGCCTCTGCTGAGACTGCTGGCCCAGATATTTTATTTCATGGATATCTCTGTAAAGCGCATCCCATCTCACCTTTTGTTCTAACTGCAGCCAAATTGCTGTGTCAGTTCTCTATATGGGTGTTTGACTCTCCACTTATAGTCTGTGGTCATGACCTTCTTATGTCCTCTCTACATGTGCTCTGTTGTCCTCTTTATGCCTTAGTTTGTTCAAGGTATTGACATATTGAGTGCACCTACTTCTGCTCATTGAGCTTAGAAGACTACGCAAGGAAAGTGTTAGCCTGACCGCACGTAAAATGTGACCTTGTGGGCACTTACATTTGTTCATGTCACATTGACACTTTCCCAGTGTGTCTTTGCTGTGTGCCAAAATAAATTCTGTTTTGTGCGACAGAACCAGACAGTTTGGTCACTTTTGGTCTTGTCTGTGCTTTTCAGATTAGTCGCATTGAGTACATCCACTCCAAGAATTTCATCCATCGGGATGTGAAGCCTGACAACTTCCTAATGGGACTCGGCAAGAAGGGTAACCTGGTGTACATCATTGACTTTGGCCTGGCCAAAAAGTACCGTGATGCCCGCACACACCAGCACATCCCTTACAGGGAGAACAAGAACCTGACTGGCACTGCACGATATGCCTCCATCAACACCCATCTTGGAATTGGTAAGGTTCCTTTGGATCGTACAGACAAACCTAATTGTTTGTGATGAAGGCTGTTGTGTTGAAGATAATCTAGGGCAAATTCTTGGCATACGCATGGTTTGTAGAACATTAGATTTAGATCCTTAAAAAACAATTGTGCTGTTGTTTCCCGGTTATTGACACACATTTTCAGGCAGTTCTGTTATTAACTTGAGTGATGAAGCTTCTTTGAACGCCTCTGTTGTACTTGTTGAGTTTCTTGTTGTTTGCTATTATTCTGTGTAAGTGCCGTGACAGAGAGGTTCATGTTTCTCAGTGTGTGGATAATCCTCAGTAAATCAGATGCAAATACAACAAGTTTGCTGATGACGTCACCCTGAATGTAACACTCCTACCTTTTTTTTTCAGACTTTATAATCAGTTGTTTTTGGGTTCTTCACTTTAATCAGCCACACCTCTTCTCCCAGTTGATAGTCTGTGGTTTTTAAATCTGAGGTTCTCATTGGTGTGTGACTATGTTTTCCACAAAGGGATCCAGCGGTTCTAACACTGTTCGGTTTGATTTTGGTTGTGCTTCCTCTTTTCAGCAGTCTTCTTGTTTATACATACGTTATCAGATTGTTGGGAGGATGCAAGGGAAGAGGGCTCAGAGGAGAAAAAGATGAGGAAATGCCGCATGAGACAGAAAATAACCTTGTTATGGTGTTGTCATATCAGCGTAATGCTTGATAGGACAGTCAGCAGTCAGACAGTCTTTATATGGCTAATCTTTTAAATGCATTCTCATTGTGGTGTACTAGCTGAATGGTTGCTGACTTAAAACGTTATTTATCTCCGATGTATTATTGAGTTATGCTTAGATATCCCTTGGAGGGACAAACATGAGAGTGGAGGCTGATTGGCTCAACAGTTTGGAGATGATGTCATTTACAAACCACTTTAGTCCTTAAATACCCATGAATATACATGTTTTATTTTAAAACTGAGCCTGGGTAAATGGTCTTTTTGATAGAGCGTGTTTATGTTTTTTGTTTACAGAGCAGTCCAGACGTGATGACCTGGAGTCCCTCGGTTATGTCCTCATGTACTTCAACCTGGGCTCCCTCCCCTGGCAGGGCCTCAAGGCTGCAACCAAGAGACAGAAGTATGAACGAATCAGCGAGAAGAAAATGTCCACACCCATCGAGGTTCTTTGCAAAGGATACCCTTGTAAGTGTTGTTTCTGAACTTATCTGCAGCTGCAGTATTGAGTTTCCTCAGTATGAAATTGAGCCCTAATGAAGCAAATGCCTAATAACATTAAACCCATTCAGTTGTTGATGTTGCGTTTATGCACAATCTGAGTCTCTCTTTGTTGCCTGCCTTGTTTGATCTCCTACAGCCGAATTCTCCACATATCTGAATTTCTGCCGTTCACTCCGTTTTGATGACAAGCCAGACTACTCCTACCTACGACAGCTCTTCAGGAATCTCTTTCACCGACAGGGATTCTCCTATGATTATGTCTTCGACTGGAACATGCTCAAATTTGTAAGTTTATTACAAGTGCTTCTAACTGAAGTTTGTGTTAGCGTATGTTTGTTGCTACCACTAAGTCTTTTTCATGCTAAAAAAATCACACTATCCAAACAGTTTACAGTGTTTTAAAAAGAGTTGAGTTAAGTTGATCAAGAGATGCCTGTGGACCGATTTCAAAATGACTGTTTCCCTCTATCAGGGTGCCAGTCGGACAACTGAGGATGGAGATCGGGAGAGAAAGACTGGAGATGAGAGGGATGAGCGGATCGGTGGAGCCCCAAGAGGGTCTGCATCAAGAGGCCTCCCCCCAGGTCCCAACCCTGGTGCTCCCAACAGAGTCAGGAATGGGCCAGAGCAGGCCATCTCTAACCCCGCCTCACGGGTTCAGCAGTCTGGTGAGTTTTCTACTCAATAGCTCCAATGTCAAACTATTAGGCACTTAAAATACAGAATATTGTCTTAAATATATGCGTTAGATATGGTCGGTCCTCAATTTTAAACATAATTTCAGGCAACACGTCACCACGTGCAATTTCTCGTGCAGAGAGAGAGAGGAAGGTGAGCATGCGACTCCACCGCGGGGCTCCTGCCAACGTGTCGTCCTCTGACCTGACCCGTCACGACCAGTCCAGAATTTCAACATCACAGGTGAGAAAACTCTCAGAATCCAGTTTGTGGTCCAGATGATGCATGCAGGAAATGTATTTTACAACTAGTATATATTTTTTAAAAGATAGTTGAATAAATCACAGCTCCTCAATGCCCATAATTAAAGAATCAAATAATTTATTTATGTGATTTAATCCAACTGCATTGTTTCCAGCCTTGTGGTACTAATATAGTATATTAAACCTCAATGAAATCAAAACCATTAAAAAAATCCCCACAAACTGAGGCTTCTATAATGGCCTTAGAATGAAGTTGACACTTCTCTGATAGTCACAAAAAGTGTGAAGCACCCATTAGTTAGTGTTAGAAATGTGGTTTATCGAATGGCTGCTGCACTGTGCAACACTGCAGTACTGTTAGTATTGAAACCAGAGCAACAGGATTTTTCTGTAATGTGGAATATATTTTTGAACACAGTTGGCCTGCGTCCAAGGCCTATTTGTCACTCTTATCAGTGTGTAACACTGTTCTACTATCTAGCACTATCTGTTAATACTTGTGCACTAAAGCTGTTAAAGCAATGTTATCATTGGGTGACCATCTATATCATGACAAAATGTGCCCCAGGAACTGGCCACTGGGTCTATGTGGTTCTGTCTCTTAATAGAGGAAAGACCTGGTTGAGTGCACTATAAAAACCATGATCTGTGTTTATGTGAGAGGTAGAGTGCTAATTCTTCCTCCAGTCTTAAGTCTGCTTCCTTTTGCAGGTCAGCGTGCCATTTGAGCACATGGGAAAATAAAAGGCTCTGCACGCATGTGAAAATGACAGGTGAGGTCTAGTTACACTTTACATAAATACACTTCTCACCAATACCAACACTTCTCTAATGACTAACAGTTGACTTGTTGTCACAGGGCTCCGACGTACGTTCATCGCTCCGGTTAATTTTCCTTTACTTTCTACCTTGTCTTACTACAAGATGATTGCCAATGGACACATGGATCTTTGGAAAAGGACAGTTCAGTTTTAAAAGGAACCGAGGAAAGACATGACTGCACCCAAAATGCACTATTTCATAAACCGTCTTTGCTGAATCTTGGATTACTACCACCGTAAAACAAACAAAAAAAAAAAACAAAGCAAATAAATGACAGTGCTACAGTGTTGTCACTCCGTGGTTGCTGATACCTGCTTTCCTCTTCCTTGAAGCATTCCCTCAATACCTTCTCTCTGACAAATGTGAAGGAACTGTTGGCATCAAAGAAGCTCAAAGGTTTCAGGGACATGCATGTTTCTCATCAAAAGTCAACTCATGATATAGGCTTAGTAAGCATTTATCTTTTTTTTCGGGTTTTTAACACGGCACAAAAGATTTTTTTCAGTGAATGTTGATTTTCTTTTATCTTTTCACGAGGACATCTTAAATTGGAGCTTGTCATGAGTTTCCTTTCTTTGCATTTTTGAACGAAGTAACAGCTAAAAAGATGAAGACGTAGGTGAGGATAGGTGAGAGAGTAGCAGACAAAAAGAAAGGTAACTTTAAAAAGGATAAGTAAGTAATGTTTTAGCTGTTGTAATGTTTTTTGGTGAAGTAGCAATTGGTCCTTGCTTGCCCTTCATCCATCCATATTGTGATGATGTACTGTCCCTCAAAACTCAGCCACCAAAACCTCCACCACCCTGGATTTTGCCTGTTTTGAAATGAGTGCTTTTTTTGGTTTTGATGTGAGTGGGTAAGGTGAAGAATGACCATAGATATTGCAAAGACACACCAAGTCTTGAGGGAAGCTCCTCAGGAATTTCTCAGCGTATTTGACCAGAGACCATAGCTGCCCGTTTCGGTTAACAAACAGAGGCTGCAATTTTTATGATAGTTCTTAATGTTACCTTTTTTTTTTTTTTAATTCTTTTGTTATTGGAAGTTACAGGGGAGTGGTCAGGCTCTAATAGGGATTATAATTGGGGGATGGGGCATCCTGTTATTAATTATCATTTTTTTAAAATGTTTACTCCACTGTAAATATTTTTTTTTTATTTTGATGTAAAGCCAAAATGTGGTTATTTGTTTTAAGATGTAAAGTAGAAAAATGCATACTAATGACAAAACTAGGGTCTGGGTTCAGAAGTTATTCAAAGTACTAAATTTTGGGATGGGCTACTGTTGTTTTGCCAGCTGGGTCAACTGACATTTCCTGTGTGAAAGAGAGAGTGTGTGTGTGTGTGTGTGTGTGTGAGAAAGAGAGAGAGAGAGATCGACAGTGAGAATCCCTGCTAAGAGTACAAGATTCATTTTTGTCTTTATATGCGAATTGTTTTTATCTTCGTTCTGTCTGCTATTTATGTTAAACTATTTTTTATTCGTCAGAAATAACTTTCTCTTTATTGTTATTTCGGTTTCATTTCATCCTCCTGTAACTTATGAGAATTATCTTCTTGTCTTTTTTTTTTTTTTTTTTTTTTGCCTTCTTTTGCCCTTTGTTCTTCTGTTAAACTTCAAAGGTTGTCTGACCACCTCATAGAATTCATAGGGCTTTCAATAATCCCTCTGCAAAAATTATATACTAATAGTTTGATGTCACTTTTGGATTTTAACCTCCAGCAACCTTGATGATGTCATTCAGAAGAAACCATAGCTGATGCAATTGCAGGGATGTGTAAATAGCAGTGTACTGTGTGTAATTACCTTTGTACAGGCCACCATGACCCAGTGGCAATCTAACTGTTGGGTTGGGGATGGTGTAGAAGAGGCTGAGGCAGTGGGGATTTCACTTTATGTATTGTGTACTGATAGCTTGTACAGTTCTTTAACACACTTTATTTACAACAGTATTTGTGTATATTTTATGAAGTAATAAAAATGAATAACGTTGCTCACAACTTTCCACTGACTTCTTCTCGTTCATCTTCTGTGTACTGGTGCGTGTATACGTTTTTAAAGTGGTAGTTTTGAATAGAAAACAATATATAGTGAAGTGTAGCAGGTGAAAGTTACACTGCTCGATAGAAAGACCCTGGATATTGAATCCGCGGGACTGCGCATGCGCCTGCAGGCAGCTGCTGCTGTTGGTACAGTGAACTGCTGGTGGTGATGTGGGAGAAGTAACGGTGTCTACTTCACCAGCTTCAGATGGGAAATAGCTGGATAATGCTCGTCGTTTTTCGTTGGTATTTGAACATTGTAACTGAGCGTATCGCTCCTTGAAACGTGTTCTTTGTTTTTTACTTTACGTGGGAGAAAACATAGCAGGGTAGCGTCAGGCTAGGAGAGCTAGCTAGCAGCTAGCAGCGCTCGGTGTAGTTAACGCTCAGCTGCCGACACTTTGTAGCTTTGTTGAGGAGGAAAAAAAGACAAGTTACCGCGGTTCAAACAACGATGCAGTGATCAGATAAGTAGCTGACTGTCGTCGGGACGTTATCGCTCGGTCACACAACTTTAATTTTGAACGTTTGCAGTCGATTTGAGATGATGATGAGCTAAATTGATGCTCGGATTCAACCAGCGCAGATCAAACAACTGCAGAGGAGGTGAGTAAAGCAGCAGGATGGAGTCAGGAGCAGTGAACAACAGCTACCATTTTTCTTTTTTATGTGTTTTTTTTTTTTTTAGCTCGCAACACAAAGCGTGCTGAGATAATTATGACCCCGGTTGAATTTTCGTTAAATGATGTCACTCTTTTATTTAAAATGCTCCACCGCTTTGTTTGTACACTATTGTGGATGTTGAAAGCTGGGAAACCTGCTCTCCTATTCTTGGGAAGGATTCATAATAGCTTCACTTAGTACAATTGATATGAGTTGTGGTCACTGTTAAGTAGCTCTGTTGTCTTCATTTCCTCTGATTGATCACGACCTCAGTGGCCTGATGCTTTACAGTGCGTTTCTGGCAGCTCTTCTAGCCTGAGGAGTTTATGATGGTTTGTCACAAAGACTGCTGATTCAATCCAGGTCAAAGTACAATGCATGTTTTGAAACCTGCCCACGGGTTCAGTCAGCAGGATTGATGAGTTGTCTCTCTTGTCTGGCCCACTGGGAAACTGCTCTGAGCTCTCTTGTTGTGGGTGCAAGCTAATGTGCTTGTTTGTAATGAACACAGACGTCACAGTTTTTCAGGCAGTCCCTAGAACATTTTAATGTATGATTATTACAACTTGTTTTGGCTTATTTACATGCGTCCATTCATGTTTTTCACAACCTTCCACTAGTATCACCATAGTAGTATCTGTACACTAGTATCAATGCAGAAATTCAGCTGTTACAGAGTTTGCTTGATGTTTGCCACAACACAATACATAGCTAATCGGTTTCCTCCATCAGAAATCAAGTTTTATTTATTCTAAAGGTCCGCTATAAAGACTGACATATTGCAAACATAGTTTTCAAAATTTCAGCGTGATGAAAAACTGTAAATTCACAGTCTTTGTCATCTGCCCAGTTAATTAAAAAAAAAAAAAAAAAAGCTCAGGTAGGAAAAGAGTAAAATTTTACATGCAGTCCTAAATTTATTTCCTCAGTTTTTATGTTCTGCTGATATGTTCCCACTTGCTGCATTGCCATGAGCTGATTGAAGCCTTGGCAAGCAGAGTGAGTCATCCATGATCACATTGAGTGCCAACCTATATTTAGCAGGTGCACAGAGATTTGAAAGTCATTGTGAAATTAGTTTTTACAGTGAATGATTCGATTATTGCCTTCCTGGAATCCACACCAAGACACTGACGTAGCTGGAGAGATGACATTACTTAGAGAGTGTGGTGATTTCACGATGCACTAGAGGCATTTTTCTGGATGTGTTTAATGTTGCAAGCTCCAGTTTGTCCTGTCTTGTTTTCCTTTGGCCAAATCTGTCTTTATGTGTTAATTAACTATTGTTGATATTTCGAGGTATGTTTGCAATATTCTCCCATTGTGCTGATGTGGCGCAAATGCATTGTGGGCGTTAGGGTTGACATGGTACAAATCTGATAAAGACAACTCAGTGGGTTTGGATGATACAGTGCTGCACAGTTGGCTGTGTTTTCACAATGAACGTTTTGAAAACGTGAAGCGCAAACATAATACTTAGTGGCGCTCAACACATACCATCTTTCCCGTCTATAGCCTTGGTTATAGGTTAACCTATGTAATGGCCACCTCTTTATACAACAAATAAAACAGGAACTTAATGTTACCATTATAAATTTGGAGAGCCAAGCCTACAGTATAAGTGTAGTTTTATTTCATGTCAGATTTTTCAGTACAGTTTCTACTCTCGATACAAAACAGAGAAAAAGAAGAGAAACTGGGTCAGCAGCCTGCAGCTTGTTCCTGTCTCATTGATTCACTGTTTGAGTGATTCAGTCCCCAATCCTCTCCCCTTGTATTTGTGTGTGTGATTTTTACACTGTTTTATCAGCCTCTCTTCACTCACATATCTTATGCCTCCTCTTTTCACTCCCTCTGTTTTGATCTCACATCATACGTCTATCTACACAGTCTCTCTTGCTCTGTGGATGTGTGCACTGCCCTACTTTGCTCTGTATCCGTTTTGGTTTTCTCATTCTTACATCTGCAGATTTTGGCATGAGATTTAGGTCTTGGACTGTGCAGGCTTGTTGCAACACATTTTACACATTTTCATTCAGATTTTATAATCTTCAAGTGATTGTTTGTGATTTTTTTGTTTTGTTTAAATAAGCCTGTTATTTTAAAAGTCTGTGCTAAATTGGTTAGTAGTACATAATGAGCATCTTTTTTTGATAAAATCCCCCCTATTTGTTTACTTCAAACAGATGAGTCAACTCTGGCGGCGAGACATACCTCTGTCAGAGAGGTTGGGGAATGACTCTCCGGTCGGCGTCCCTCCAGGGCCTCCCTCCACTATGGCCACGCAAGGATCGAACTCCTCTCTGGTACCAGAAGCCCCAGTGGTCACACCTGAGGAGCCGTTTTTTCTTATGACCTCAACTGCCCAAACAATATCTGGATTTTTTGTTTGGACGGCTCTTCTAATTACATGTCACCAGGTAAGAAAATCCTGACATTTGGTGTGGATGCAGATTGTCCAGTGGCCAGACGGTTGAAATGTAACAATAGATATGTGTATTAAGAAGGGAACTTATGATTTAGGAGACAGAATAATGCACTGATACAAAACATCAGTGAGTTGTTTCATCTATTTTCCAGCATTAAATTCCTCAAACCCTTTAATCAAATGGGTTAAGATGGAATTCTGTGACAAAACCTGAATCTTGCTCATGATTTTTAATGTCTAACCAGTTCTTTCCCTCTCTTTTATTCAACCTTTATATATTAAAGGTGGGCTCTCTGAGCACAAATGGCTCATTTTCAGCAAACAAAAAAAAACAACTGCCACCTTCACACCTGGGAGCCTTTTTCCATGAGCCCCTGTTATTCTAAGGCTCTTTATGCACATGCACACACCAAACACATGCATGCATACAAAAGCTGAACTGATAACACTGTTTTTTATGTTTGCTACTAGAGTAAGTAGGGCTTCACTGAAGTTGTTCAGGTCCCAAAACACAGCCAGCATGGGACAAACAATACTGGTGGCTACTCTTCAGAGAGCGCTTCTTTATAACTGCTGCTTGTTTCCATAGATTTTATGTTTTTGCTTCTTGTTTAATATTAACAGTAGAGTTCAAAATCTCTGCAGAAAGGAAGTGTTAAGTGTTGATGGTGCCATACGACAGACAAGTGATGTTTGCCATGTTTGTGTCAGTTTAACAGCCCTCATGTTACACTGGAGTATTAGAGGCTTAGGTTAATGTTTGTCTTCCATTGTCTGCTGTTGGCCTTCACATACAAGGTTGAAGAAGAGCCTTTGTCACTCTGGCAACAGGTGCTCCAGGCTCGACTAGGACATCATCAAAGACCAGAGAATGGATGTGAGTGATAGAAAGAGAGAAAGTGTGTGTGTGTGCTGCATGCACACACATGTAGAGGGGGGAGGAGAGTCACCTAGCAACAAGCCCTGTGAGCAAAGTGCAGTATCACGCTTGGTGTGTTGTCGTCCACTGTTTGTTATTTTATCCAAGGTGTGTGTCTGTTTACAGGGGCTGAAAGGTGATAGGTGGGGCATTGTGTAAATGGAAAGGAGCTGGATGGTACAGACATAGGTGCCACTGACAAAGGCCCACCCTGTTCTTCCTGCCTGTCTGTCCGTCTGAATTAGAGTAATAAAAGCCCAGTATCAGTTACCTGAAACAAAACCGATGTCTGTGCACACGCACAGCACACATCTCTCAGACTAAGTACTCCAGTATCCGACTCAGGCAAATGTATACTGGTTGTATTCTGACCTGTAAAGACAAACCGGAGGCTGATGAGAACACACATACAGGTTTCATGAGGCAGCAGTTAGTTTCTGCTAACTCGTCCATGCACAACATTTTGAGTTGTGGCTTCACAAGCACAAAGCTGATTTTTATTCTCATGATATTCTGAATTTAACATATTTCTTGGGACGTTTTAATGCAACAAGCTATGGCACTGCATCATATGTTGTCTGATAAAATAAATAATTTACCTGATATGTTGTAAAATTATTTTGTTTTTACCTTGGCAGTTGATGTAAACCGCTAAGATGTGTTTACTTTTATGTTGAATTACTACTGAAAATCAACTTTATGTGTCTGTATGATTTCATATCTTTGCATGTGTGTATGAACGTGTGCTTATGTGTCTGTGTCCATCTTCTTGTCTTTGTCTCCCTCCTTTGATTATTTATTTTCACATTTAGCTGATTCTGTGTTTCTAGCACTAACAGCTCTCTAAGCCCAGAGTCTCAATGAGTCAATGTGACGCTACCGAGAAAAAATGTTCCAGCTGCTCTCTTAGCCACCCATGAAAACCTGATGTTGTAGACACATTAAATGTTAGGTTAGAATTTTACCTCTTAAGAATATGCCACAGTCAGTTATCATCTTCACATATGGACGAATAATTTCACCAACTGTTTATTACTGACAGTATGTGATGTCTGATAACAACAAATGTCACGTCTGCCCAGTTTCAGGTTCAGGGAGTGAATCATTTGTGCACTAAAAATTGTGACATATTCATGAAACATATAAATAATAAAAAAAAAAAAATGTGATTAAAATACATTTTCATCATTGAATCGGTATTCGTCGTCTGCTACTGAAGCATAAATATATACATTTGATATCTGTACATTCCTTGTTAGATAATGATGTCTTTCAAAGTACAAGTTCTTAAACTTCTGATAAATTTTATGGTGCTATTTTTGATCAAATCTTTTCTCACCTCTTCTCTTTCTCTGTTTTTAGATCTACATGCACCTGCGTTACTACAGCTCTCCAAATGAACAGCGGCACATAGTTAGGATCCTCTTCATAGTCCCGATCTACGCCTTTGACTCTTGGCTCAGCCTTCTTTTCTTCACCAATGAGGAGTATTACGTGTACTTTGACACAGTGCGAGACTGCTACGAAGGTGAGTCGACGGGTACACTAACAATTTCTGTTGCCGGCTGGATTATATGCTACTATATGTGGTGTGCACGCTGCAAGCCAGTACTCACCACAGTGTTTTGTACTCCAGTGTGTCTTTTGAGTCCCAGTAGAAATAAGAGTATGAGGATTTATGTGTTCTGATGCGGCAGCGGCAGATGGCCTTTGCCATGTCTTCGTTAACAAAGGTTGCCATCTTTGTTCTCATGTCTCCATGGCCTGTTGGGATTGCAGAGGAGGGTAGACCAGTTTCCTAGCAACTGTATGAAAACGAGCAAATCTCGGCGAAGACTTTTTAAAATGCCTCTCACTCGTGAGCAGATAAACGTCAACGTTGTCTATATGCAAATGCTGTCACAGGATTCACTCTCACTGTACAAGCACAATTTTGCAATAAAACAAGCAATTACATAAGATGCTATAGCTATATTAATGTGAACTATCTTTTATTAATAGACTATCACATGAGCACCATTAGGTCTAATGCTTGAACATACATGGATTAAAATTAAAATAATGGGAGGAAATAATGCGACTCCACACATCAATATCATATCTATATCATCTAGTCTGGGAATTATTTTGGTCAGTTTACGTACTTTACATACATTTCATAAAGATACAACCAGTAACATCCATTGCAGGCAAACGGTCATCTTTTGATACACGATTGCTTCCTATTACATCATGAAGGAGTGGTGCATTGAATTGTACAGTAAATAACAGAGGGAATACAATGAAAATACAAAGCAGTAGTTGAGTAGAGTTTCAATGATGTCACATGAGGCCATGAGGCCAAGACTTCAGTCAGCAGTTCTGTGTCGAAACTTTGTGCTTTGTTAACATATTCACAACAGAACAATAGGTAATCAGTGATGATTGAGCTGGCAAGTAAAAGTTGCTGTTAAAGCTATTAGATAAGCTACTACTGACAAGGCAATTACCCTCATTAAAGCACAGTATTGACACAGTTAGTGATAGGCATTTATGTGCTGCTGCTCCTATTGTTAATACTCTTGGATATATATACTCTTAAATACATGTTGACTTGCGTTGCATCAGCTGGGATCGGCTCCAACCTCCTACTGTGCCCCTCAAACGGTTTAGTAGTATGAATGAATGAATGAATGGTTTTGTCTTTGTCAGTCCCTTTTCTACCTAAAAGCAGTGACAGTACATTTTAGAGTAAAAAATACTGCCTGTAATTAACAAAGCCAGCACTGTGCTGACTGTGTTCTGGCAGTGGTCGTCAGTAAGGCTTTACTTTTAAACCCGTGCCCTTTCAACAGTAAAGAGAGCTGAGGCAGTAAAGAGCTGGTATTTTGTGGGTTACCTTCAAATTAGCCTGAGAACACCTGAAAAAGCAGATAGGAAAAAAAAAACATCCTGTTCAGGGACACCAGTTAATGGGATCAGTGCGCAGTCTCAGCAAAATATTCATTATTGACAGCACACTGGGTCTGATGTTTTTAACTGGGCTGTGTATTTATTTGGGTTAGCTGCTATTATTTATGAGAAGGATGGAGTTTAAACTTGAGAGCAGGTACGTCACTCTTATTGTATTTATGAACTGACACCACCAACGGTGGATTTATACAACACAGGTCTGTTTGCAGTTTTTTTGTTTTTTGTTCTAGTAAAACACCTCAGCAATAAGTCGATTCAAAGTGAGGCCAGGGATGCCTGCTTAAAAAATCTGTTGAGATTTGATTGAGATTTGTCAGGCGATAATAACAGCATCAGTTTAGCTGCCTGCGTGGATTAGACTTATTACATATCAGATCTGAGCAGTGGATAGAACAGAAAGGGATTAGGGACACACCTGGTGTGGCTTCACGAAGCTGAGGAAGATCTTTATTAGCTGTTGTTATCTAACACATTACGTGAGTGAATATTATATAGCTATTTTTAACGTGTGTACTGAATTTGTATAAGACCATTATTTGCAGTGTGAACATATTTTTTCTAACCAGTTTATTTTCCTCGGTGATGTCGCCACTGGCGTCCCATGATCACACTGCACTTCTGCTCTCAAGCACTAGAGAACTAACTTATAATTATACTTGGGCTCATGTCTCACTCTCAACCATCACTCAGACATTTCCCGGCCTGTTGAGGGGGATGACTCACCTTTCTTCTCAGTGGTTTTGAAACAGAATCAGCAAAATATAACTATAATTATGACAGTTTCACTGCTTAAGCCATCATGCATCAATATATTATTGGACGCTGTTTATGGCTCTTAAGTAGAATCTGAAAGTGATTTTACAGATACCGTCTGTTGCCTTGAAAAATCAGCAACATGTTTTTTTCATGTGACCCTGCAGCTTTTGTCATCTACAACTTCCTGAGTCTGTGTTACGAGTATCTGGGAGGAGAGAGTGCCATCATGGCTGAGATCAGAGGGAAACCAATTGAGTGAGTCTTGTTTACTCTCATCTCATCTCACTGTTTTTTTTTTTTTTTTGTTTTTTTTTTTCGCTGGTATTAACAATGTAATAAATAATAAAATCTTTTAGATAGGCTGCTTTTCAAACTTGTTTCACCTGTTCTTCACTGTAGGTCAAGCTGTATGTATGGAACCTGTTGTCTGTGGGGAAAGACGTACTCGATTGGTTTCCTCAGGTTTTGCAAACAGGTAACGGCTCATATACTATACACTCATGTTGTACAGTCATATGATAAACATACATAACCCAAAAAATGCTAAATGTATATATGCTTAGTAGCATCTTATGTAAATAGTGACATTCACTGAGTTACATCATTAATAGTTTCTTGCATGTACATCAGTATCCAATGTGTGAATGAAGTAAAGGTTTATTTGGTTTTGCTGCTGTAATGTTGTCTATATGTATTGCTCTGTTTTTCTACCTCGTTTTCTTTCCTGCGTTTAAATCTTTCCCTCTCATGCTACCTCAGGCAACTCTCCAGTTCTGTGTGGTGAAACCCCTGATGGCAGTGATCACTGTCATTCTTCAGGCCTTTGGGAAATACAGAGATGGAGACTTCAAGTATGTTTCCACAGTGGTTTTATCCATCCTCATTCACAGCACTGACAGCATTGATCTAATGGAGCAGTGACTCATTATGTCCTAGCTGACCAGGGCAGAGAATTCATCTCTGTAAAGATTGATAATTTTCACAAGATAGAAATTCAACTCTCTTGTTATCTCTGAGTAGTCCTTAAGTCATTATGCTACACTCTGTCTCTCCTCCAGTGTGGCTAGTGGCTACCTGTACGTGACCATTATCTACAACATCTCCGTCAGTCTGTCACTCTACGCTCTCTTCCTCTTCTACTTCGCCACACGTGAGCTACTCGTCCCATACAGCCCCGTGCTCAAGTTCTTCATGGTCAAGTCGGTCATCTTTCTCTCCTTCTGGCAAGGTAAGAAACCACAATCTGAATGTGTTAACATGGAGACATAATAAATGCAAAATATTCTAATTTCAGTTTCTTTAACAGTTGTGTTTTTGTTGCTGTGATTTTGTTTTCTTTTTTTTTTCTTTTTTTAAGAACATCGAAGTGAAGTGGTATCAGCTTTAATTCGCATTAGTTTCATTTTGTGAACTATGTTTGTTGATGTACCAGCTGTACATTTTCTGGTCACTCGCGGACAATTTCAAAATGCACAGATAAAATGTGGCTAAAGACAGTGGCTTTGTAATTTCTCTATGTATTCATTTTATTCTCCCTCTCTCTCTGTGTTTTTGTATGATTTAGGGATGCTGCTGGCCATCCTGGAGAAGTGTGGCGCCATCCCTCAGATCACCTCTGCTGACTTCTCAGTGGGCGAGGGAACCGTTGCTGCTGGTTACCAGAACTTCATCATCTGCATTGAGATGTTCTTTGCTGCTGTTGCTTTGCGCCATGCCTTTACTTATAAAGTCTACATGGATAAAAGACTGGACTCCTACGGTAAAGGAAATAATTGTGTCTGGGTACTTGTAAATGATACATAGTGATGACTGAAAAAGTAGTTTCCTGACGCAAGGGACATTTTTAAGGAAGTGAGCATAGTTTGGCTGCTCCTCACTGTCTGCCTGACAGAGTTTTAAAGGTTTTTTTGAACGACACATCTTGGTATTAGTGTTAATTGGTTAGATAAGGGGTAAGAGAATTCATTATGTCAATGAGTGTCCTCACAAGATAAAAGTACAAGTTTTGTGTGTGTGTGTGTGTGTGTGTGTGTGTAGGGTTGTGTCATTTGTCTCAGTTTGAGATTTGAAACATTTTACAGTTTGTGTGTTTAATATTCTGTCTAATCTGAACATACTATTCAAACAGGGCTCTTGTGTTTTCAACAGTCTTTCAGAGCTGACCTCTGTCTTTGTGTCCCAGTCTTTTTACTTTTCTATCTGAAACACTCTTGCTGTTTTCTTCGGCTCTGTTGTCCTCCTCCTTCATCATTTTCATCTTGACTTTTCTTGTGCTCCTTGTCTCCCTTTTTCCTTTTTCTCTCCTTCACTTTGCTGCACTGAAAGGCTCGTTTCCTATCTATGGACAGTACGGTAGGTCTCTGACGCCAGCTGTCTTTCATCTGTTTCTCGCCACAGCTGCACATGTTTTACAGTTGTTTGTGTTTGCTTCTTTGTGTTTTCCTTACAGTTAAGTGTCCATTACATTAACACTGGTGTTTTCTGTTCAGCATGAATTTATTGGAAACATTTCGTATCACTGGTATTTTGCTATCTTGTTTTGTTTCCTTATGTTTACTTTGCGGTCATTGAATGTAGCCCAGTCCATGTTCGCTTTTTGTTTGGTCTATGTTCCATAAACATTATCAGTGGTTCCCTTTTGCTTTCCCCTTCATCAAACATGCCCCTATTTTGTAGAGTATGCATCCATTAATATTTTCATTTCTTCCATCCTGTTGATTACGTTTTGCGAAATTTATTTTGGAAATTCACGTGTTAGCTGAAAGGAAACATTGTTTCTGTCATGTTAACCTTCCCTCACTTCCTCATCCTGTTTTGTTTCTCTGTTAACATTGACCTTCCCTCTCTGCATCCAGGTCGCTGTGCTCCAATGAAGAGCATCTCCAGCAGCCTGAAAGAGACCATGAATCCAGGAGACATGGTCCAGGATGCCATCCATAACTTCTCCCCAGCTTATCAGCAATACACCCAGCAGTCCACACTAGAGCGAAGTGGGGGTCCACCCCTCTCCCGCAGCCACAGTAACCTCAGCACCCGCGGGGACACCGAAAAAACCTTGCTGCTCAGCTCAGACGACGAGTTCTGAGACTCACATACACACACACACTCAGATGGTCACTTTACTCCTGGAGCCCATATTTAATCCCTAGCAACTGTGTGAGACAAATACGATCTTTTGTTTCAACTGAAAGTGGAAAATCAGATTATAATTTTTTGGTTTTCTTTTTTCACGCTTAGATAGCAATGAGAGATCAGATTCATGTCAGGCTTATGGAATTATGGTTAGCAGACTACAGTAAAGCAAAGTGGTGTTTTACTATGAAATATGGGAAATAAAGGGAGAAAGACAGGGTATGAAGAGGATGGACCCTTATAAATAAAGAAAAGATGATGGGAACATTTGTGTTGTTGTCATAGAGGCCATTACTGACAGAAATACACTATTTACAATCATCTCATTAAATGTGGATTAGTACAAATAACTGTGCCTGCATATAGCATTCTTGTGCTGCACTTTGACACCATAGCAAGAGAAATCATGTCAGATATAAGGTGCACATGAGAGAAAATAAGTGCCATCTTTATCTAAAAATACACAATCTCCTTCATTCTTGAGTTTTTATATTGATTCTTAACGCTTACTCCTTCTCACCCTGTCTGCCAACTCTGCCTCTTACTGAAACTTTGCCAAATAGAGGGAGCAGCAACCTGCGCTTCAGTTTATGAGACGCACTGTCTTAAGATTTACAATTGATTTATAGTCAAGAAAAGTAAGGAGCCTTCGACTGTCAGGGCTTTGTTTTAATATATAAGAGTTTATCACAGATATTTTTTTTTTATTTAAATGTTGTATGACCGTGAAGGTATAACTCATTTAGTGTGTTGGGGAAATTGTTATTCCAGAAATGTTATAAATATTCTGTGTATTGTTTTCATTTTGTTGTGGGTTCATATTTGAAAATGTGAACCAAAAGCGTAACAGTATGACTGCAACCGTTGGCTCCTCGCACAATGTTGTTGTTTGTGCAGCAGCGACAGATCGGCTGTAGGAGAGGTTTTTTTTTTTTTTTGTCAGGGTCTGATGGAAAGACAACACCCACGCAGATTACAGATTAGTGAAGAAGCAACACTAGCCTGCAGAGCTGGCCCAGCTGTGATGTGCTGTGGATTGCATTCCTGTAATTAAGGGCATTACAGGCCTCTGCTGGTACAGTTTATACACGCATCACTGCTGTAGTAATAGTAAGTGACTCAGGACATGTCGCTACAGACATAAGGATATGTAAAGACTTGTTAGTCCAAACAAAGCTTTAAAAATAACTGTGCTGACATCCTGAATAGGAGTATATGGGCATTACGTTATGCAAGATGATAGAATCTTGTGGTTCATTAAGAAAATATGTATCTGAAAATGACACTGTGGCAGAAAACAGAGATGCATGATTAGAAATGGGAAAAGCCTGTTTCTGTTATCTTTCTCTAAAAGATAATGGAGGCTGATTTTGAGTTGATGGTCCATACTGTTACCAACTGATGTGTAATGAGTAATGTTTTAGCAGCTGCCAGGATAGAAGTTGCTTCAGGTCACATAGTGAATGTTTGATGGCTTCAGCAAAGCAATGTAAAAGCTCAGTCACGTAACTTGAGACGCACAATACAAGGTCCAGCCCTGTCTCTAAATGTGCGTGCAGCGTTTTGTTGTTCATGTTGAGAACAGAATTCAAACTTTTAGATCATTCTTTTAGATTGACTCGAGTCTGTCGATTGCAGGTAAACAGAACCAGCTACTGTGAATAACAAACATAGTCTGGATGAAACATTAACAACCAAACGGATGTGCATCCTCAACGGTGCACCTTCCATTTGAGTGAAAGAGTTTGCGAGTCATAAAATCAACAACCAAACATTCAATATAAAAGTTGATTTGTAGCTGTGACCTCTCAAACCCCTTCACAGCTCAACCACTAATGTGTCATTTGTGTACATTTTTCTGCTGAGCCTGCAGTGATTCAGTTGAAGGCAAAGGTTTGGTGATTTTCTTCTGTTAATTTAACATTAACTTAATGGCATTGAAAAAAAGTGAAATTCTCTGTCTTACACTTTGTTCCTTGACAACAGCATATCAAAGTCAAGCATCTTGATTCCAAGCACTATCTAGTGATAGTTTTGATACAATATTATTTAAAAACTCAATGTTAAATCATGAAGCTAAATATGTTAAAAAAGGAAAATATTGTACCAGAAAGGAAACGATGTTGTAAATATAGTTCAGCGAAGCACTGCAAAACATTTGTGACAATGACTGTAACGGCATTGCTTGGTATAGTGCTTTGTTTTGTTTTATTTTATTTTTTGTGTTTTAATATTTTAATTTCCATATATTCTCTCATTTTATTTCTGTTGTATACTTTTTAATTTGTATATTGATACTATCTCATGTTTTTTGATGCTATATTGGTTTCTGTTGGTGTTAAAATAAAAAAAATAAAAGACAGATGGAAACGAGACATTTCTGCCATGTTTTTGAGCCATGATGGTATCATGGCTCTGTCATTATTATAATTATTAATTAATGATATGAATAAATGTTATACAATTATGTTATATGAATTGTTATACAATGTTATTGTGCAGTCTAAGGATTTAGAATTATTTAATCATAATATTAGACATGATGTATAATTAAGTGTCAATTAAATTAGCTGACGTCACTCAATAGTTTAAATGCCCATATGTCAGACCGTCAATAATAACTGATATAGAATAACATTAAGAACAGGGGCAATATGCCTGTGTAAGAGGTGTTTTATTAGTTATGCGTGAAATATTTCAGATAGATTTTTTTTTTTTTTTTTTAATGTTAAATTGAATATATGTATATATTTTCTTTAAATTAGCCATTGGAAGCTAAATAAATCAATGCATAAATCGTCGCAAACACAGAAGACCGGAGTGTCAGTCATGTTTGTGGGCGGGGCTTATTCTGCAACCAGCCAATCACAGTGGCTTCTGCTCACCGGCTGACCGCTAAGCTAACAACAACATAGCGGTGCAGCTTAATGTATCAATTGACTGAGATTTTAATTCTTTACACTAAAAATATGACTTGGTGTGATATTTTGCCTTAAACAAGCCAATTTGAAAGTGACGGTTTCCTCATAAAGTTCAAGATAACTTAACGTATTTGGCTGAAATAGAGAGCGCGTTGGATTTAGTTAGCCACAGTGTTTGTTTTTTTTTTTTTCCAAGGCCCGAAAAGGTAACGAAAAGCGAAATAAACAAGCAACTTGTTCAAGGTAAAAAACAAAAACCTTGGGCGAATAAACGGTGATATTAAATAGCTGATTTATCACTCGTAAAAGCGTGTATCCTCAAAATGAGAGGTTCGTACGGAGACAGAGATAGAGACCGTGGCCGCGACAGAGGGTAAGCGCTGAAGTCAACACAGTTAATTAGCATGTGAGCTAATGCTACTGAAAAATGTCTGTCAACAGTTTGAAGAATATTACGAGATTAACGGTGATAACATTAAAGGTAACATCTAGCACAGTGTCGTTAAGTCAATAAAACCAGGTGTGTGTCATCACATTTACAGCAGCCCTCGTTTCGGGTCCAGCAGAGGTGGCCCACCACTGGGCAAAAAGTTTGGGAACCCCGGGGACCGTTTACGAAAGAAGAGATGGGACCTGGATGAGCTTCCTAAATTTGAGAAAAACTTTTACACTGAACACAGTGAAGTACAGCGGATGAGCCAGGTACTCCTGAGGCAACACACTGATCCTCTGGTGTTAAAACATGATGCAGACCAACAATGCAGAATTGTTTTGGACGTGACAATTAAATGAAATCCTCAGTTTTGGATCATTATTCTGATTTTAATCTGCCCAGTTTGATCAGTTTCAAACTTTGCTGTCTTGTGTTTTCAGTATGATATTGAGGAGTATCGTAGGAAGAAAGAAATCACTGTTCGTGGATCAGGATGCCCAAAGCCTGTCACCAACTTCCATCAGGCACAGTTTCCCCGTGAGCACAAACACACACACATCAACAAACCTGTTTGATAGTTAAATATATGACCACAGCTACTTTAAATCTGCTGGCTGCTAACAGAAATAATCAGGGAGTGTTTTCTTCTTGTTTCTCCATTTAGAATATGTGATGGATGTATTGATGCAGCAGAATTTCAAAGAGCCCACAGCCATTCAGGCACAAGGCTTCCCTCTGGCCCTCAGCGGGAGAGACATGGTGGGCATAGCTCAGACAGGCTCTGGGAAGACGTTATCAGTAAGATGCATGTCTTTCTGTATTACTACTACTATTGCTGTCCTCATAAAAAATAATATATAATGTGCACAGAATCAAAATCCCTTGCTGTTGCTTTTATTCTTTCTCCAGTATCTCTTGCCTGCAATTGTGCACATCAACCATCAGCCCTACTTGGAGCGTGGAGATGGACCCATTGTACGTGAAGAGAAGCCAAATACACTGAGTGTTCTGCTTTATCCAAATTGTCTCATCATATGTGTCTATCACTATAAACAGTGGCTTGTTATGGGGTTATTTGTGCTCGATGTAGTGCTTGGTTCTGGCTCCCACAAGAGAACTGGCGCAGCAGGTCCAGCAGGTGGCATATGACTATGGAAAATCATCCCGCATCAAAAGCACTTGTGTGTATGGAGGTGCTCCCAAAGGACCCCAAATTCGAGACCTGGAGAGAGGTGACAAGTTTTTACTGTGTAGATTGATCCTCACATTGACTTTTGTGTTGCATAACTAATTATTCTGTTTATCTCTCCCAGGTGTTGAGATCTGCATTGCTACTCCGGGTCGCTTGATTGATTTCCTTGAAGCTGGAAAGACCAACCTGCGACGCTGCACATATCTAGTTCTAGATGAAGCCGACCGCATGCTGGACATGGGTTTTGAACCACAGATTCGCAAAATTGTGGACCAGATTAGGGTAAACATATTCATATAAAAGTGTTTGTCATTTAGAAGCAGAGAAATCTGCTCTATCATAGCTTATGCTTTGACTTTGCATGTTTTTATGAAAAGAATTTTAGTTGTTAGTTTATTTGATGTGGTCTTTGTTCAGCCTGACAGACAGACTCTGATGTGGAGCGCTACTTGGCCTAAGGAGGTTCGCCAGCTTGCAGAGGACTTCCTGAAGGATTATGTACAAATCAACGTTGGAGCACTGGAACTCAGCGCCAATCACAACATCCTTCAGATAGTCGACGTCTGTATGGAGAGTGAGAAGGACCACAAGTAAGAGACTGGTCACAAGGCAGATCTTTCTTTTCCTGCTTTTATTCATTATGCTTTGTTTTATTGGGCTCTTCCTATATTTTATTTTCAAGTCTTCTTACTCTTTTCCTGTTCAGCGTATCTCTTTCCTGCTCTTCTGTGCTCTGTTTTTAATGAGTGACTTCCATTTGTTGAAGTTACAAGTGAGGCAGACATCTGTATGTACAGTACAACTTTATATATCTAAATTTTTATTTGATGTTTTCTTTCCTTAGGCTGATTCAGCTGATGGAGGAGATTATGGCTGAGAAAGAGAACAAAACCATCATCTTTGTGGAAACCAAGAAGCGATGCGACGACCTCACTCGCAGAATGAGACGCGATGGGTGAGTATATCTTCCTGGTACAAATACACTTATACATCCATACACAAATACACAAAAGATTTTTATAAAATACAAAATTAACTTATCTTAGCACTACTAATTTAATGAACAGTTTCTGTCATGATGGGCTATGATCATACATTGAATTGCTGTCTTCATCAAGTCCTGTAGCTGACCCAGGGGTCTGTCAGGGCCAGATGGAGCTCATCCTTTAAGTATTTAAAAAATTCCAAAGCCACTGTCATATCAACCGGTCAAATTGATAGGGTCACATCTGAGACGTTGCTGTTCTTGCTGTTTTAGGTGGCCAGCGATGTGTATCCATGGTGACAAGAGTCAACCAGAGAGAGACTGGGTGTTGTCAGGTACAACAAATACTGACATTAGAACTACTGAGACTTACAGTACTGTCCTCTTTTTCTCTCATGTTCTTTGCTCCTCGTTAACTATCTATTATAGTAAAAATGATAATAGATCGATAATAATTATCCTGCTATTTCTCGTCTTGTGTTGCAGAGTTCCGTAGTGGCAAAGCTCCCATCCTCATCGCTACTGACGTGGCCTCACGTGGTTTGGGTACGTCCTTTGTGCTAAAGTGTAAAGCAAATGATATCCTCAGTATAAAGACACACTGATATTGGTGCACATACTAGACATTTCACCATTTAATATGTAGAGTAATATGAACAATGATCAGTATAATAATCAGGCTTTTCACTGCATGTTTATTTACTGTAGGTTTATGAACAAAAGTAAACCACAAACATACAAATTTGTTTTTCTTTCCAAGAATATACGATGCTTCTCAGATAAAACTCGTATCTAAGAAGTATGTCATATTTGAAGCAGGATTTCCTGCGAAGAGTTGAGGCACTTGTTGAATAACACTGAGAAACACTGAACACAGGAATAATGTTGAATGAAGTGTGAAGATGTAAGGGGTAAGGATAGTGAAGTAACCCCTTACAGGATGGCAATTGACCTTTAACCTAATTCTATGTTCATTTGTTTTCTTTTCATTTTGTTTTTGTTGTTTGTTTTTTGTTTCCAAGTCTCTCTTCCGGCAACTAGAAGCACACAGGCCCTCGGGAGCCTGCAGCCGGACCTAGGCATGACAAATCGAAAGCTGACTTGGGGAGAGAGACGGCCTGATTAATCAGTCCCAGACACAGCCATCTCTGCTGAAAACCTAGAACAGAGCCCACAAACAAAACTCTCCCCCCTTCCAGGACACTGGCTCCCTGGGCGACGAGGGGGGGAGGCAAGCGCGGGATGCTGCTGGGCTTCCAAATTTGATCCTAGGGTCGGGGGCGGCTGTCAGGTGAGAGGGCGAAGAGGGGGGTGTGGAGGAGGGTGGGCTCCCCTTGGCCATGCCATCATCAGTGACGCGCCACACCATTTCCTGATTAGAGTAGCAGAATCAACCAGTGACTTGACAAGTTTTTAGCAGCTCTACTTATGCTGATGGGATTTGGACTAAGAAATCTTTGCAACATAATCCTTGAGGAGATACATTTCTGTTCCCAGTACCAAAGTTGGGACATCAAATTAATTTTTACCTAAGTTAGTCTTGCAGATATTACACTTTAATAGACAACACTTAAGTTTTGTGAAGCTGAACAGTGGTGTGTTACCAGAAGACACAGAAACAGACAACTGCCAGGAAGTGAGGCCAAAAGCCGCGCATGGACGGCTATGCTGGAGGCTCCCCTCTGAACTGCCCCCTGATGCCAGCCCCTGACACCCCCCACCACTGGCTGTGCCGGCCGGCCTCTCCCTCTGCGGACGTCATGTCTGGTCCTGGCTGGCAGGAGTCCTGGCCTGGAGGAGCCACCTCTCTATAATCGATTTTCCCTTTCTTTCGCTCTTGTTCTTTTCTGTCCTTTCTTTCACTCTCTGTTTCTTGCCTCTCTTACACGTCATCTCTTTTTTTTCCCCCTGCTGTTATTTACTGTCTTGGCCATCACTTCTCTTCCTCTTTTGCTTCTTTCTCTCTTTCCCTGAACCTTCCCCCTCCAACCTCCTGTCACGTGCTCTCCTATTAATCTTCTTGTTTATTTTAGATCATTTCTGACCCCTGTCCTTCTTGTCCCTTTCCCCCTATACCCCAAATCCACTGTGTGTTGGTCTTTCAGTTTTTCTTTGTGTACATCACATCAGACCACCAGTTATGTCTGTAAATAACTCAGCAGCTTTCGATGACCTGATAAAGCCCCACAAGGACTATTACAAACATATCAGGACTCAAATTCACCAGCAGAGCCCCCTCTTACAGAAAACATCCCCACGTCTTCGACTTTGTGTCTGTTTCTTGTTACTTAACTTGAAAAGCTGGGCTCTATGATATCACTGCCTTTGGAAGTGACCTGGGAGGCATTTGGAACAAGTCGCCACACATCAAAGTCCATAAAAGCCCATAAGAAACTTCACCACCCCACATCTCGACTACAAATTACTCGTCTCTGCCACATACTAAATGTAAGAACTGGCAGAGCGAGTCTCCAACAAGGATGTAAGATCTTTGAAGTTTATATGAAACGATCCAGTAAAGTCCTCTCCTCCCGTCCTTGTACTACAAGCAGCATAACCCAGCAGTACCGTCTCCAAGTCAGTAAAAGGCCGGGAGACACGAAGAGGTACAAATAAGACTATAGAGTATGAACACATCCCAGCACAGTCCAGCTGGAGCTCTGGTCCAGACACTTTCCAGCGTTGGGAGTGTTGTGGAGGAGGCGAGGTTGGAGAAGGGACTGACTTTGTCCCGTGCCCTCTCCTCGTACCTCTGCAGACCTCCCAGGTCTGGTGATGGGTAGGGGGGGGACAGAGGAGTAACTTTGTAAGTCATCACTAAACTCTGATACAGGGTAAGTACTATACCACAACTCCCCCCGCCCTTCCCTACTTTCTCCTCTGCCAGCCTTCATCATTACGCTTCCAAAACAAGACTCGTTTCTCTGCAATCAGCAGTGTTTTCTGAGCCCTTTGTCAACTGTAATGAGAAACAGACCTGAACAGATTTTTTTCTTTACCTAAAAGAAATTAACTCTCTCAGTTCTTTTACCTGACCCATTAGTCGGCAATCACTTTAGACTGCTGGATCTGCCTTTTACGCAACAATCATCTTACTGTTTAAGTTTAAGGTCACGTGCTTCTCACATTTTTTCCACTTTTTAGTTTTACTTAATACTGTCTATATTCTTTAGCAAAACCACCGCAACTTTTTCATCACTTAATCCAGTTGATCTATAGTTTTTGCCTGCATGTAACCTATATGCATGTGTGCAAGCACTTAATTATTATACTAGATTATTGAACCCTGTTTTTTCTAATTGGCATGGTAAGTGAATTTATTTTCTAATTGTATATTTTACAAGTAGTTGCCTACTCAAGAGGTAAGTGATGCTTTCAGAGCATGATGGGTGTCTTGCAGGTATTGTCTGTCTGAATGAACACAAAACTTAAGAATTCATGAATGGAGTGAACTGACTGGTTTTTATTTTAGTTGCCAACCAGTGTTAGTTTTGTTCTGACTTCTGCTTTTATCTTTTCCGTCCCTGTAACCGATCACATCGCATCACACCGCCCCTTCTCAACCTTGCTGCTGCCTCAAAGATGTGGAGGATGTCAAGTTTGTCATCAATTATGACTATCCCAATTCGTCGGAGGACTACATCCATCGTATTGGCCGTACGGCCCGCAGCACCAACAAAGGCACTGCCTACACTTTCTTCACTCCAGGGAACCTCCGCCAGGCCCGCGAGCTGATCCGGGTTCTGGAGGAGGCCCGACAGGCCATCAATCCCAAACTGCTGCAGCTGGTTGACACTGGACGTGGAGGAGGCGGAGGAGGTGAGGGGCACATCCTGATTTATTTCTAGATTTGTTGTTACTACTAGATTTGTTATTAGATTAGCAGTTGCATGGAAATTAATTGGATATTCTTTCTGTCCACCTTCTCTCATATAATTTCCAGGTGGCCGTCCCCGTTTCCGTGGCAACTCCAATTCTAACAATCCCAATCTGATGTACCAGGATGAGTGTGATCGGCGTATGCGTTCGGTTGGCGGGGGCGGCAGCTCCAAGGACAGCCGCGGCAGCAGCAACTACAGTCGCGACAGCCGAGACAGCCGCAGCGGAAGCAGCCGGGACGGCGACCGCTCCTCTTCCTCTTCCTCCTCATACAGAGATCGCAGTAGCAGAGACGGAGGACGCAGCTACGGCTCCAGCTCCAACTCATACGACCAGTACCAGAATAATGGCAGCAGCAGCGGCAGCCAGTACAGCAGCTCCAGAGGCACCTCCGGTTCTGGCAGCGGTGGAGCGGGACAAGCTCCAGCTCCATCTGCAGTTCCCCAACCTCTAATGGCCCAGCAGTTCAATCCTCCACAGCCCATGATGGGTCTGATGGGGCACTCGCCGTTCCAGTTCGCTCCTCCACCGCCACCTCCTCCCTCAGGGAGAAAGTAATGTAATCTCACACACGACAGTCACACAAAGCACAACACACAGTACACCCATTGCCATTAGTCTAAGACGTCTTGATTGGATTTAGTCATTGGCATTTATCCACAGCAACATCAACATTCCAGTTATGAGCTTGTGTGGGCTGCAACACATCAGTGCACTGTGCTTTAAAATTCTCCATTTCATCAGTATGATTATAATTTTGTAACAATTCACATATAGTTCGAGTCATTCACTTGTTTTTGGGAGGTGGGTGACGGGAACTTTTTTTTCCTCTGGGTAAAATTAAGCAGCATTATTAAAGTTTGACAGAAGATTGTCCACGTCACTTAACTTACCTACGTTTATTATAAATTGTGTTGGACAGAAAATCTTTTTTATACAAATTGGCTGTTTTTTTTTTTTTTTTTTTTTTTTGTATTGTGAACCTCATTATGTCAGCTGCTATCAAAGATTTACAGAGTATCTGATTTTCCCTTTTTGGTGTATCAAAGGTAGGTGCTGAACTCATTTCTTATACATAAGCTTATTTCCATTTTAGGCTGTTTTATTTTTGGGTTCGTAACTCTGTAAGCTACACGATTGGTTTGAAAACGTAGGGATCCTGACTGATGTTAAGTAAAAAAGGGTTGAATATGTTTTTCTCCGTAATGGGGATTTTTTCTCTTTTGAACTTCTTTTTTGATGCGTTCATGACTTGTATATTAATTTAGACCTTATAGAGGATTACCTCTTCTTGGCCTTCATGTAGCTACGCCACCAGTTCACGTCACATGCATGTAAATGAGCTTCTCTACCAAGTTTTGTAAGTTTGTGTACTAACAAATATCCTTAGACCTGCTATAGGTTACCTTTTACTGTTAACTCACCAGTGTGGTCAAGTCTTTGCTGCAGTGATAATTAAGACTTTCCTAGCTGTTAGCAAATAAAGTTTTTACAGTTTGTTTTCCATGTTTAATAAAGCTCTTCGGTGTATCTTTGTCTGCTCTATCGTGTTTTAGTAAAAACTGAACTACAGCACAAACAACTTGAGATCACCAAGAAAAAAAAAACTTTATTACCCATTTTGGAATACTTTACCAGTGTTATTCTCTTGCACATTGCACAAGTCAATTGTACACAACACAACTGCCATCATTGGTATTTACAGAGCAGTCGTACTGAAGTGGTGGTGCAGTGGAATGTGACTGAGAGCCGGTGGAAGGAAGTGTTCAGTGTGGCTGACATGCATCGCAGACTGTAGAAACGAGTTGGACGTGTTTGAGACGGACGTGGTGCTGCAGAGCACCCGTGTGCAGGTCTGTTTGCATATGCTCAAGTTTTTTTTGATAGTCAGTTTTATCTGATAAATGCTAAAGTGTGAACTTAAATCACAAGCTGAAGAAAAAGATTCATCCAAAAAAAAAAAAAAAAAAGATGTTTTAACTTACCCCTATTGAAAACACTATGAATATATTAAGAATTTATTGGTTGTAATGTAACTGATGTGTAGCGTAGACAAAACTGCAGATCTACTGACCGAGATGTAACATGACAAAAAAATTCGAATGCATTAAGATTTAAATAAAGTTAGAACTGCAAAAGAGGCACATATGGCAGGTAATACACAACTCTGATGTTACAGTAATCTGTTATGTACATAAGGAGGAAAAGAGCGAAACATTGCTATCAAAAAAAAAAAGAATAAATCTCTGTGCAAATGCGAAAGAAAGAAGTGAGTCACTCGTCACAAAATAAACACACACAAGAAAAGCCAAATACATTTAGCTTTGTTCTGCAAACTAAGATGAGCTGTGTCTGCGTCATGTTGATGTTCTTTGTCTCCTGGTGTGTTGGATATTGTATCCTACGTCGTCAGAGCATGCAGAGGTGATGGTTAACACAACTAATAATGGGATATGGACTGACTTTATGACCTGACTGAAAATAAAATAATCATCATCATCATCATCATCAAGCACACCAAATGAGCAAATATCCACACCTTTGTTTGTCGTTTTCTTCCGTCATAGCAGTGTTCGTGAAAAAGATGACATCACTGCAACAGCTTTAGAGAAGCAGTCGCAGCTTTTGTTTTAAAGCAGCTACATACAGCAGCGGACTAGACCTAGACATATATGACTCGTTTAGAGCAAAGCATACACACGTTACACTGAGCATGAGCGGAATCCAAGGAAAGCAATCAATACCAATCAAAGAAAGTACAATGTGATTACAAAGGAAAACAGATTTTATGCAGTGTGTTGAGTTGAGGAACTGTTTTTTTTTTTTTTTTGTTTAGTTTTTTTTTTTAGAAGGAAGCAGAGTCTGAAAGCAGAAAGTCTGTTCTGGTTGTGTTTTAATGCTATAGATTCCCCCACGTCTCCGGACTTGGAAACTGTTCTAGACTGCCACTCTCACTGTGCTCCTGCTCGCCCATGGTGAAGGTTAAACTGTACTGGAGCTGCACTTTCTCCTAAAGCACACAGGATAGAAGAGGTGGACAGGTACGTGGTTAAACTTCTGGAGACATTAGACAAGATGGATTAACCTCTGTACTTATATTACTGTCATAAGAAGAACCGGTGAGATGCAACTGAGATAATATTCATAGATTTATAAAACAGCACAGCAGCGTCTAGCAACCACTGCAACTGTAGATAGACTAATGAGACTGTCACAAACTTCAACGGAGAATGCAAAAAAAAAGTGACAAAGTAAACAAGGCGGCGTGTTTTCATTCCAGAAGCTCTGTCTCTAGATAGTTAAAAATCTAAACCTACCTTGTTTGGGTTTGCCAGCAGCAGGATCTGTGTGACAGCAGCAGGAGGAAGGATGGGGTTGAAAGCTGGGAGCTCTGTTCCTGACGGGGGCTGCAGCTTCACTGCCATAGTCTGCAGTTAATGAGGGAAAACATTCTGTCTTTACTAACAAAGCGAATCAGTCGCAGTTGTATATTAATAACAATACTAATGCCTTCAGTATGAAGTTTGACGAAATTTAAAGCAACATTCTCGATACTGACGTTAGGAGCCGTCGTCTCAAACTTAATGTTGGTGACGGGGACGGGGGCCGATGACAGCATGGAGATGATCACCACCAGCACGTCAGGGCGAGACGGAGGAGAGTCACGAGCAAAGTGAAAGAGAACTCGCAGACTGTGTCCGTCAAAGACTGTCACGGGCAACAGACTACCTGGAGAGAAGGAAAAGATGGAGATTTGATGAATACAACTGTATTTGCAAGTGGGCAGAATCATAAACCTATGAAGAGACCTCAGTTTACTTACTGGGTTTAATGGATTCTAACGGTACAAAAACATCAGTCAGGGTGATTTCAGCAGCAGGAGACTCAGTGTGAGTCGGAGACATATCCAGTAAGGTCGCACCGACACTGGGCTGAGAGTTGTTGAGTGGAAGTGCAGGATGTTCAGAGGAAAAAGCTGGGATGGGGGTTGGAGTAATGGCAGCTCCAGACTTGCTCTGGAGATCTCTCAGAGTTGGTTTAGACTGTTGCTTGTCCCTTGATGCAAAAAAAATTAAATAAATAAATAACCACTCATGTCTGTGTGCTTGCTTTCCTGTCAAAAGACAAGTCAACTGAACCATTACAGTCTATTTGTGAAAGTATTTCCAGCCATCATGCCTCCATTACTCAAAATAGACTCAAGGCTGTTCCCCATAGTCGTAGCAGTAATGTGTCGGCGTCAGTTACACACCATTTGACCTGCAGACCCTCTGGAGGCAGCGACTGCTGCAGCAGCGTCTTCCCCAGCAGGTCCAGCTCATCCAGGGCCGAGTTCCCGGGGGTGGAACCAGGCGAGATGGGCTGAGAGTGAGAGGGTGGGTCGGGACTCAGGAGGAGACTTGGTGCTGCAGGGATGTCTGCGTCTATGCTGTCAGACGACTGGAAGTAAGTAAAAAGTAAGTAAAAGAAGTGAGCATGTGAGAAGAATATTGGAACAATGCATAGAAACATAAACCTGACTTTTAAAAAGACCATTTCTCCCTCAGCTCACCTGGAAGGAGTCCCAGGCTGTGGAGTCCTCAGGCTGCGAGGGAGGGTTGGAGGTGTGTGTTCCTTCACTTAAACCTGTTAGACACACAAAGAGTATTAAATAGCACATTTAAACATAAGAGCTTTACTAACATTCCCTAGAAACTCATGAAAAATAAGGTTTATGTTGTTTAATTCAAACCAAATACCAATAACAACAACAAAAGGTGGGCGATGTCTGATGTGTTGTTACCGAGTGACATGAGCTCGTCGTCAAGGAGACTTATCCCCATTTCCTGTGAGGGGGCGTTGAGGCTGTCTGTCGGAGTGGGAAATTCTGGGAAGGATGGAGGCGACTGGGGTGATGTGTCCAATCCTGACAGATCAAGCAGCGCCGTTCCTCCTCCTCCTGTAACAAATTCACATTCAAGCCGGTTCAAACCGATCCCTGAAGCACTCGGCGTGTTTTTGTGCTCGATGCTTCACCCACCTGTTGGTTTCTGTGCATTTGACGTGTTGTTGCCGTTTACTATCTCCCCCTTCACCTGCTGTTTGTAGAGGTTGATGACGTGAGTCAGGCTGTCGTTGGCCTGCAGGATCTCCGCTGTGATAAGACATTTGAAAAAAGAAAAACAAAGGAAGCTCCTTATCGTTTTCATAGAGTTGATATTTATCAGAATAAGTGTTTGTTAGAAAACTGTCAGAGGCTATTTAGAAAGAAATACCAGAGAGGGCAATGAATTTAAAACAGTAAATAAATAGTGATAAATATTCTCATCAAGTCTAAGTGATCATTTGCATTTGTGTCTGTGTATTTTCAGTATTATACTGATAATACCTCCAGAAACGTGAAATTATTTCCTCATTCAAATAAAAAAGGCACTAAAAGCTTGTAAAAAAAAAATAACAATAATGGATTTGAAATTCTAATAAATGATTTAAAACTGGATGACATCAGCTTCTCATTATCAGATACTACTTTTATATTCTGGGCCTTCTTTGGCCCTTCTTTGGGCCTTCTTTAGAGATTAAGCTGTATTTGATGAGGACTAACAACCTTACTGCAGCCAAAAAAAAACATTTAATGACAGATTCATGAAAGCAACACTCACCCAGAGCCTCGTCGTTGTCCTCTGTATCACTTGCTAGTCTGAACAGTGTGGGTCTCATTTTCTCACAGCGTTGGTAAAGGTCCTGACCACACAGCACATGCATCAAATGAAATGCTCATCATCAAAGCCTTTGATTTATATAATGGGAATCCTCTTTTTGATTGAAGGCGTATTTCTAGTCACCTGTATGAGTTCAGCGTTGCTCTGGTCGCTAGCAGTGCTGTCGTAGTCTTGCAGCAGCTGAGTTAGCAGATTGACGCTCTCATTCACTTCCTGTATTGCGTTCACCCGCTTAGACACCTTCTCTGCTCGCCTCTGATCCTGTAACAGGTAAAAGATCATATTGGCCACAAGCTTGTGCACATGTATAAAATGATCACAAGCGAACCAAGCTACAGAAAGACACGACAGAGAGACAAATTAGAATTGCAGTCGTTTTCCACTGCCAACAAATCCAGTCGCATTTAATCAACATGTGAATTCTTGAGTTACGGCCAAAGATGTGCCTTGTGCAGTCACAGCGATCATGATCTTTCACCAAAATCTGATCAGTTCGACATTGAATCAAAATGATGGCTTGTGCTAAAGTGGTAAAGAAACTCCCTCAGGGCGTTACCGAGATAAAGTCATAACAGACGGCAGATAACCCAAAAACATAAAATGCCTGCGGCTACGGCTGTCACCGTTATGGAGACCAAAAAAAAAAAAAAAAAAAAAGCCAAAGACATGAAACAAGGTCACTGAGAGGCCATTATAAGAGTAGAGGGGTAAGAATGTGCAAAGAGCAGCCCCTATTACCTCTTAGATCAGGACAAATTTACTCTGAACTGAAATCACTCTGCCAGCAACACACAAACCCCCGAGGGCAGCCGACCCATTTCCTCATTCAGTTAATGTGCCTGTCATGACTGCAGCGCTCTGATATTTTACTCCTTTCCCTTAACGTCACACACAAAACTATATCTGCAGCACTAAAAAGGTGGTGGTGCAGTTAACGTCTGACATAAAAGTTGCAATTTAAAAAAGGACTGAAATAGAAGGAGAAAGGTTTACCTCTTGGACCATTTCCTTGATGAGTTTATTGGCAGCTTTCAAGTCCTCGGGGTGTGAACTGTTCAACAGGCGAGACAGCATCTGACAAAGCAGACAGGTCACATAGTTCACATGGTGAAGGGAACAGTCCTTCACATCACACAGGGGAGACGATGCACAATCAAAACCTAAAGACTAAACCGACTCGAGTTACATTACTCTCGCAGCCGTAACTAAAAACATTTATATGAAAATGCACAACATATTCTCATGCTTACTTTAGACTTCTCCTCATCCTCAAAGATTGCATTCTTGGGTCTGGGTGGAGGAAGATTCAGTAGTTTGTCAGGTGGTAGCTCAGGGTCTTGTTTAATAATACCTGATGTCCAAACACAATGTCAACAAGACAAAGAGTTAAATGCTTGTCGTTATTAATCAACAGTGCTGTTTTGTGTTGCTGTGGCCTTTATTGTTATGTAAAGAAAATTACCCAGTTAAATCTAAAAAACTGGCCTGAACTTTTGTGGCCTTTATAACATCTTTAGAAGTTACGATTAACATTGTGTTAAAAACAGGAATCTTCTCACCTTGTTTCTTTAACATCTGATAGGCGTCTAAGATCTTGGCCTCATCAGGTAACCCCAAAGTCCAGCTATAGATCAACTCCAAAACCTTCTTTTTTACTGGCTCTGGTGACCGTGAACCCAGATACTGAGAGAGGGATTGAAGACAATATGTGGTTTCACACATATAAACACACAGGTATGTAAAATAATAATGATAATAATAAAAGAATATACAGTTACACTGAGAAATCTTACCTTTGGAGAAACTACTTTGATGAGTTCATTTAGAAAACGGAACTTGCCCACTTCACTGTGAAACCTTTTCCCACAGTTTTTCATACACGTCTCCAGAACCTTGTAATCAAACAAAATGCAAATGTATTTATAAATCTGCCAAAGGTTTTGAGCCCGTAGCCATTTTGCCATTTGAGAACTGATGTAAACACTACAAAAGTGTAAATTTCTGTGTAGTATTGCACAAAAAAAAAAAACTTCTGGAGGACTAACGCTTAGCACTAAAAAAGCAGAACAATCATTACTGAAGCAGCAAATTCTGACTGACAAGATGCTCACTCAGATCTCAACTCACCAACAACGCCTGCATGGCCTCCCACTCCTGTGGAGACTGGATCTTGTGGGCCAAGAGCCTAGTGGCAAGCTGAGGTCTGTAACAAAAGTAATAGTGAGCGTCCAGAGTCCAACAAGCAGCAGTGTGGTAAAGTGTGCTGCTGAGCAAGATATCAGTATTTATTATTTGACTTTGTAATCAATGTTATCCAAGATGTTTTCAATAGAATGCTATCTAAAATATTTAAGAATAACTACTACAAATGTTAGCACAAATACTATTAATTCACAACTGGGTGAGTCATTTCCCACACCTCTGAGGCAATAATGGCTTATTAAAAAATGTAACTTCCCAGGCATATTATCAGAGATATTCCTGATCTGAATTTAACATCAGCATTAAGATGTAATAAACACACAGAGAACTGAACATACATGCTGAATTTTTTTTTTAATCAAATTAGAAAACTTAAACTTGAATCAGCAACAACAATTATTAAGTAATGATGTAAAATAATCATAATAATAATGTTGTGACCCTGGAGCCTCCCTTACCCCTCCAAATCATTGTTGAGCTGGTCACAGAAGGCATGAATGCTGCTCCAGTCCGTCTCTCTGTTGAGAGGGTTTGTGGCTCTGTCTGAAATGTTAGTAAATGATGTCAGACAACAAACACATGTCACTTCACACTTCCCTGCATTGTATCAATATAGTTTAGCTGATATAGCGAGTGTGTTCAATATTTAACAGTACTGTAGTCATATAAAACAAAATCCCAAGAATAAAACAACATAATTTGTATTTATAAACTGGTAGAAATTCTCTGCATTTCTACCTATTCAGCCACTGTTTGAACACTCAGGTGCAACTATACCAGATACATTTGCCAAAACCTGATGCATTAAAAAAAAAAAACACCTCTATGCAAAAATGCAAACCATCAAAACTCAACAAAACCAAACAACTACGGCCCAAAAAAACGATCACAAGACAGCAGATTCAACCGAAACATTAAGATCTTCCTAAATATAGTGTTTCTAGTTCACTAGGAAGTAGGTGAAACTTGTTGAAATTCTCTCATCAACTAAAACTGACTGGCAGCTTCACGGTTTTTCTGTTGTATAGGAGGGTGTTGAGATACAAATGTGCAGGTTTCTAAGACGCAGGGAAGTCAACGAGGCTTCGCGGCATCTCGACTGAGTCAATAATTTAATATTAATCAAGTCCGGGCTACATTAGCCCAGCATGTCACCGTGCAGAGAAATACAGAGAGCAGGTGCTAATCAGAGTGTAACGTTAGCTAGCATGCTGTCCGTAGTCGCACTGTGTCACTGTCTGGTCTCGAACTTTCTTACGAGGCCACGGCGTTGCCACATTTACAATCTGCCCCCGGTCTCTAAAAAAATGGGGGGCAATGTGGTCTCATCGCCCGCTGCCTGGTGGAGCAGTCGAGCCGTAAAGCTAAGGCTGCGTCTGTCTGTGTTGCATGTTGACAGCTGCCAGGCACAGCAGCTCCGGAGCTACCAGGTTTAGCATCCTGGATGTGACGGCAGGGTCCGAGCCCCCTCTCCTGGGACACGCGCGGATATACTGATCTGTCATTTCGTTAAAAACAACTCGCCGATGATAATTTACGAGTAGCAGCGTCTCCGGACAAAACTGGTTCGGTAAAATAAGTTTTAAATACTCACTGATACGAGACTCCAAACTCTCTGCATCGGGCGGCGCAGCCATCACTGCGAGATTTATGTGGTGCGTCGATCTCGCGAGGGACGCACGGGCACGTAGAGATAGAAGAGAAACAGAACTAGAATAGATAGAACAAACATTCACACATTAAAACCATAATGGTTTAACTTAATGTGTATTATTGTGTTTATATTGTGTATCTTAAATATATTTAACATTTACATGATAACAACCGTCAACAAAATGTCATTCTAGAATAAATATTATTCATAAAAGTGACGATTAACACAATTATCTTCTAAATCAACGTTACTAAGTTACCATTATGCCAACTTTTCTGTGAGATTTATATTCCAAATAAAAACATAAAAATATTCCAAAAATGAAAACATGGTCACTCGTCGCATTTTCCTACAACAGAGATTATATATTTTAGATGGATGATTATTCTAGAATATTATTTTCTATGATCACAGAGTTGTGTCAAGCTGAAATTCAGAGCTAAACCGGAAGTTACTTTCCTTAAAAATTAAAACTGTTCCTTTGTTGTTGCCACCAGCATAAATACACAAAAGAAAAAGGTATATTGACTTTAATCAAATCAAACAATTGAATCAAACATGCTGATTTTTTAATCTATTTATTTTTTCAACTCGAAATATCGCTGCTGCTTTGATTTGTTATTTAATGTTTTATCATTTGACCGGAAGTACTTGTTGAAATGCTCTACTTTGTAGGTGACTGAAAGAAAAGTTGCTGAAATTAACATGGATAAATACACTGTGCAAATATTACAAAATAGTGTTGTATTCGAAAAAAACCGAATATGCTCACATAGTAAAACAAAACAAGAAAGTGAATGTTTTATATTCATGATCTGTTCATTGAGCCAAAATGAATGGAAAGGAAAAACGGAAATGCAAACGTGCTGTGTTACTACAATGCATTAAAGTTTTGATTATATATCTGTGTTTACTGTGTGTTATGTATCTGTATCTAACGCAGAAAACGTTTGTCATGTCTGCTTGTCACCACAAAAATCCCCTTCCTAATTATAGAGGAGCAGCAGCTCTGTGTCTCCCTCCAGCGGCAGCTATTGTGTATTTCACTGTGTGAGGAGCAAACACGCTGCACCACTGCCAAGTAACGGGAGTTGACCTAAAGTTTACTGCTCTTCTATCAAGTCAATCAGAAATCTTCGAAGCGCTGCAGATATTTGGACGATATTTTCATCCCACTCAGCTGCTCTTTGGTGATTTGAGGCGAAAGTGAATCCACATTTTGTTGTCGTGAGTGAAAGGGATCTTTCGAGAGTTCATATGTGGCTGGAAACTCTGAAGAAATGTAAAGTCGTAGTCGACATGAGCGGATATTTTTGTTTTTTTAAGTGACAAACCAACTAAACTGGTAGAAATGCGCAACTTCCTTCCTGCTGCTTCATCGAATTGACGCACAAATTTGGCCGCAGCTTTTCTGCAGCAGGAACCTGCACGAGTAGTGCGATGCTCGTTTCCTGTTTTCCCCACAAAACCTAAATCTGCCTACCTTCATCGGACTTATTGTCTGTCCTAATTGTCGCCGTGACATGTTCACAGCGCCCACATGCCGAATCTCACACCAGAGATGGCATCACTCAAGACTTTGAGAGAGTGGTGCCGCGTCACGTGCGCCAAATATCACAATGTGGAGATAAAGAACATGTCCACATCATTCAGAGATGGACTTGCGTTTTGTGCCATCATCCATAAACACCGACCTGACTTGATGTAAGTAGACCAGTAGTTTCATAGAGCTTAGTTGGCTGTTCACACTCATTATCAGTCAGATGGACAAAGACAGAGATGTGCATTGTTTTCATAGAAGCCTTATTATCTGTAGGTGTGATGCATGTTGTGGGTCTTCCCAACACTATAAACACAATGGTTGGCTCTTGTCTGTTTCTGATGTCCTGTGATTGTCTTCTTGTATTGCCTTAATCTGGACCTGTCAAACTAATCTCCTCTCCTTTGCTTAAACTCTCTCCGTTTGTTTTCTCGTCCTATCAAATGGGAGTAGTGAGTTTGTTTTTACCTTTTGACGAACAATGTGAATCACATCCTTATGATCTCTGACCTTGTACTTCACTTTGCTTTGTGTTGAGCGCCCCTGGAGTCTCTCATTAACCATCATTCATCAATGTGCAACTGTTTTTTGTTTGTTTGCAGTTTTGTCTTTTCATCGTCATTTAATCAATCTCTTCATCTTCCTCACCTGGCTACAGAGATTTTAGCCTCCTCCAAAGATAATGTTTATCAAAATAACAAACTGGTGAGTCATTTGCTCTCTGTGTTTTCCACACAAGCCACAATAGAAAGCATGTCTCTTTCAATTTTGTGTTTTTGGTATTTTATTCACCGTTACTAACACAAGAGACTACAAAGTATATTTTCATCAGTCTGTCTTTGTGTCTTGTGTGTATCCTGTAGGCGTTTGAGGTTGCAGAAACAAAGCTGGGCATCCCTGCACTGTTGGACCCAAAGGAAATGGCTTCCACCAAGGTGCCAGACTGTCTGAGCATCATCACCTACCTTGCAGAGTACTACTGCTACTTCAACAGGAAGTCTCATGGTCTATGGTGTTTTTTTTTTAATTCACACACAACCCTCCTCTTTTTATATCAAACACGCATTTTCATCCAGAATGTCTGTGGGATATTTACATATCCTCTCTTGATTTTGCACCAGGTTCTGCTTGTTCAACTTCATCGCACGTCACAGTCTTAAACAGTCTCTCCAAGAGTAAACCTGTTGGGTTCAAACCCCTGAAGGTAATCGCTCACAGTCTATTAAATGCACATATGACTATGTATCACTCATAGTCATCTCCACTGTTTCTCTTCTTGTTTCAGAACTTGACTCATCTGGAAACTGGTACAGATCGTCTGTCCGGCACAAGGCTACGGACTGCGTGTAACCTGTGTTTCAAGCCTGTTCACCTCATACAGAGACGTGTGATTGATGGAAAGATCTACCATCGCAGCTGTTTCAGGTAATAGCAGAGTTCACAAGGTAACAGCAGCTCATTTTTTCTGCTTCTATTAGTGTTCGGATCCACATATATCCAGACGGTCTAGACCGGGACTCCAGTTCGCACGGAGGAATGCATCTCTAATGTGTTTCAAGTGACCACTTGTGACTGTGTTTTACCTCACTGCTGACAATTTGAGTTTATTTGACGGATTCTATCAGCACTCGGCTACACAGCCAATGAAAACAGGAGCATTTTTGTTTTTTAAATGTTAAATGCCTGGATTGGATTTTCCTTTTCTTGTTTGTGTGAGTTATTTAGACATCAGCACAGGTCAGTCATGTGAAAAATTTCTGTTAATACGTGTTTGAATGTTTTCACAGGAACACATTTTATGTTTGTTTTTCAGGTGCAAAGTGTGTCACAGCACTCTTTTACCAGAATCATACACGCAAGGAAGTGATTCCGGGTCCTTGATCTGCACTTTCAATACAACAGAAATCAAAAGTATTTGTGTTGACCTTGATCAGCAAATTGAAACAACAGAGAATCATTCCAAATGTAAATTTCAGCCAGGTTATTTCTCTCTCGGTGGATTGGCTATCACCAGTGTCCCTTGTTACACTAAGAAAACAGAGTCACAGGACAGACCGGTTTGTAAAACATCAGACACGGGGGAAGAAGGAACACAGGAGAGAAGCAGAGAGGAAAGCAAAGAAAACAAATACTCAACTGTTGGACTGAAGAGCATGATAAAGGAGACAGTACCTCCTCATCCTGTCGTACCCGGTGTTGAAGACAGGCCAGACGAAGGAGCTGGAGGAGCCAGGCCTGCACCAATTCTGGCAGACGACTCAACTCAGCAGCATTCAGAGATCTCTTCCCCATGTGTACTGGCGTCAGAAGGAAGTGATCAGCCTGTTCCAGCAGACAGGCAAAGTTTAGACTCTTCTGTAGCCCCTGCTCCTGCACCCAGGACCCAAACCTCCCTGAGAAAAAATAGCTCTCCTGCTACAGGTAAACAGACTCTGTGTTATTTTATTGTAGATAATATCTGTATGCACAAATGAAGCTACGCTGGGTTTTTCTATCTTTGTCTGTGCAGGTAATTCATCCAACCAAAGTAAATCTCCATCCAAACCATCTCACATGTAAGTGTACAGAGGGAGTCTCTATCTTCACTGTTATCATTACATCAACAATATCATATATATATATATATATATATATATATATATATATATATATATATATATAAACTGTCTTTTTCACACTAATTTTAGTTGTTAGTTTTAGTTTAGTTTAGTTTAGTTTAGTTTAGTTTAGTAAGAAAAGTATGAAAGTATAAAATATAAATGCCAGAAAAACCTTAAATTTTTGATTACAAGAACTCAGAAACTTTAACTTGAAAATGGTGTGATTTACATATCTTATCCTTCCCCTTCTATGCCCAGCCCAAACAAGGGTACCCCTAAAATCAGAAGCAACCATCCATGGATGAACATCATCCATCCTGGACCCTGGACACAGCTGCCTCCTGCTCCAGCTCCAGTACCCACTCCACGAACAAAATCAGTCTCAAACCGGCAAAAGCGCTGGTGTGAACCCAAAACACCCACTTCCAATCCATTTGGGGAGGACGTGGATGAGGAGACTCAGGAAGAGGCTGTGAAACATGACTCTTCAGACCAAACTAAGTCCTCTGTGGAATCTAGTCATTTAGAGAATGAACCTATTCTATCCAGCAGACCAGAAGCAGCTACAATCACTGACCCAGCTGAAGGAGTGTGTGGAGCCAGTAACACAGTGGACACTACCAGTTTTCCAGCAAGAAATACAAGTTACATCGATTCACCAGTGTCAGATGACAAAGGAAGTCCGGGCGGCTCATTACCAGATGTGAGTGAAGCGGTGGGGCCACTTGTTGCTTCAGATGAGTCACAGACTTATATTTTACTCAGAAGTCTTTCTGTGCCCATTATCACATCTGACCACACTCAAAGCTCCTCAGTACCTGTAGATCCAACAGAGGCCGATGAATCTTTCACGTCTTATCAAAGAAAGGTACGAACGATGAAATGATGAAATCTGAAAAGAACATGGTCTTTGTTTTGTTAGTCACAGACTCCACAGTACTTCATAGGATGTATAGGCTATGTAAACATATCAGGTTAAACAGGTTTTGAATCTATCAACTCGTCATTACAACTTGTCATACAGTTATATACAGTAAAATGCAGATTTGCTTTTCCTTTCATTTTTAGGCAGCCTGCAAAGAGAATCCTTTTGATCGAGAACCTGCAGTCCCCAAATCAAAGACTTTCCAGGACCTCCCATCCGCACAGACCCCTGGTCCTGGACATGGCTTCCCACTCATCAAGAGGAAGGTATAGTAGCAAGTCTTTGACCTCAAACAGCAACTGATCATAATCGTAATCATTATCATTGTCACAATAATTAATCTCAACCCTTCATTGCTCTATTTCAGCTCTCATTAAAATTTCAATTTATTGTTTATTGTTTTATTCATTGTTTTAATGATGTTTAAATTCATTAGGTTTTGCAGAAATGGTGCACAAGATATTTATGATATGTTTGTATGTTGCTGACAGGTGCAGTCAGACCAATATGTTTCTACAGAAAACCTGCAGACAGAGATGAGAGAACTGAATAAACATCTGGAGGAACTGGAACAAAAAGGAGTGGAACTAGAAAAGAAGCTGAGAAACTGCAAGAACGGTAAACCAGATTATTACCCAACACAAAGTCCCTCTTGGTGTGATACAGTGTTGCAGATATAGAGCTGAATTCTCTGTTTTTTTTTTTTTTTTTTTTTTATTTATTTCAGATAAAGAGGAGGAACAAATACTAATGGAGTGGTTCTGTCTTGTCCATGAGAGACATGTCCTGGTGCGCAAAGATACAGAGTTGGTTTATCTGTAAGTAAATAGACATGTTTTTATTTTTTTTTTTGTTCTTTCTTTTATTCCTCAGTATTGAGAAGGGAAGTTTTGCATTTTTACAGGAAAAAGCAGCAGAGATTAGAGGAGAGACAAGCAGATGTGGATTACCAGCTCCGATGTCTCCTCAATAGACCTGGTCTGTATGACATCGTGTGATATTATATATTAAAGTAATCTTTATTCTTGAATTATTTAGGTGTAAATGGAGCATATTTAATCCTATAATTAACAGGCCCAACATTTCAAGCCATAACATGCCATTCAAAAGAGTGTTATATATTGTTTTGTTAAATGTTACACATCTGCGCATTCAGAGAAGGACTGGACTCAGGAGGATCGATGTCGAGAGCAACAGCTGATGAAGGAGTTGGTCGCCATCATCGATCAGAGGAACCAGATCATCAGTATCTTGGATCAGGACAGGCAAAGGTGCAAGAAGAAAAAAATAATACAGTCCCCACACATTACTAGATTCTCTTTAACGTGTATAAGTATAATTTAAATTTTGGTTTCCTAATTAGGGAAAGACAAGAAGATGAGCTTTGGGAAGAAAAGACAAAGGACAAAGGTGAGAAAATACATTTTTTGTTTCCATTTTTACATTATGTATCTTTTCCTGTTTATTTCTCACTCTCTGGTAAGAAATGAATCAACACTTGTATTTGCTTTTTTTTCACAGATTTCCAGAAAAAGGAACTGAAGGAGTTAAAGAAGTCAAAAGGAAAATTCAAGGCCACACAAGTATTTAAGATGGTGAACAGTAAACCAACTCAGGGTGTCAAGGACTCTGTGGACAAAAAGAGCTGACATATGACTGTGGCAGCACAAATAACGACTCGATAAGACGACTCGTTTATATTTTTATATGACAAAATGTTTGTTTACTACAGGAGATGATTGTCACATGTAAAACTAAACACATGAAGAGCAGCTCAGCAATGTAGAAAAGATGCAAATGATTCATTGTTACCTGTTTACATTTTCTCCTCCATGTTTCTCTATTTCCTTTATCTGCTATTTTATGACATACTCGGATTAGCTGAAGTATGCAATAAATATTTATTTGAAAACATGTCATATCTTGTCTTGAGATATATACTGTATATTTTATGATTTGGAAGTTGTTGTTTTTTTTTTTTAATGAGTTTAGTACTGAGTTCACAGAACTCAAGTGATGTTTAACAAATAAGAAATATTTTTGTATTTTCAAATGTATATATTATTTACAATATCACTTTAATTGTTTTTGCCTTTAATGCTTTATTATGAATGCTGGAGAGAAGAGCTTGGAAATCCTGAAAAAGGTGTAAACATGTAGCTTTGTAACGCTAAGACATAACTATCTGAATTCTACCAATGAATCCTGGGTCACAGCTGCAAAATTAACTGTGCTGAGTTTCACATGCTCCTCGGCGAATCTTGGATTGTTTTTATATTCAATACAGACATTAGACCTGTTTTTGTTTGTTTGTTTTTTTCTGTGGAACGAAATACAAACGTTCCTCGTGTCCGTCCGGAATGTTTGCCGACGTACAGAACACCGGAAGTGGAGAGTGAGTCGCGCTCATGTGGGTTCCTTCATATTGAAAACAAAAAGTGTGCTCGGAAATTTTTCATATTAAGGCTTCACAGGAGACATAAACGAGCCTTAGATTAAAACATGTCCGACAACGAAGACAAGTGAGTAACGACACACAGATTTAACGGTTTTTAAACAGCTGTGTATTTACACGACGCGGGCTAACATAGCTAACTGGGGGTTAGCCGGTTAGCTAGCAGAACTCTTCAAAAGAGGTATTCGGGGTCTGTGCCTTTGTTTTAACTGTTTATATTATATTTGCAGCTTCGATGATGGGGATTTTGATGATGCAGAGGAAGACGAGGGGTTAGATGATCTCGAAAATGTGGAAGATGTAAGTTCACTGTTTAATTGACTGGGTAAAGCAGACACTGAGCTCGTGTTTAACGTCACAGTTCATCTGGTCTATGATCCTTTTTGGTCTGAAACTGTTTTCTTTTCTGTGGCGAACAGGATGACCAGGAGAACGTGCAGATCCTACCGGCAGGAGAAGGTCAACAGGCGAACCAGAAGAGGATCACAACACCATACATGACCAAATATGAGAGAGCTAGAGTGCTGGGGACACGAGCTCTACAGATAGCGTGAGTGATGTCACATATTTGAACCTACACATTGTGTCCTGGGTTCAGATCTGGTCCCTGATCTTTGGGTCTACACACTCTTTCTTGTCATGTGTGTTCAGTCCCCGTATATCATTATCAGTGGAAGTGTCGTGAGAACAAAGACTCGTTTCTCTAGTTTTATTTTAGTCTGCTACTGTTTATAAATACATACTGTTGAGGACCAGCACCTAGAGGGAATGAATAGTTAACACCCTCGACTGTTTGGTAGAGACACTTTAACCCATCATGTCAGCATTTTGACTTTACTACACTACCCTAAAGTTTTATCATGTTATGTGTGCAGATCAGTAATGAGCTTAGTGAGAAGGTGTTGTGATGTTTCAGTGCATTAATATCATTCAGGTTAAACTGCAAAGGAAATTAATTTGAAAAGTTTAACATAACTTGACATAGGCAGTATATAAGAAACAATAAGGCTCATATGTATATAGAGTTTTCTTAAATCACTGACAATGCTTTTTTGTCTTTTGTAACAAATATATAAGACCAAGGTGTATTATTTCTTTGCATTAGTCAATGAATGAATTCAGATGCCCTGTCCTGGTGGCATTACAGGATGTTTGAAAACACTTTTATTAGTTATGTTATGCCACTTACATAATAGGTATGATTTAGCATTTTAATTTAACATAACAGTCTGTGTACTGATTTGTTTCCAACAGGATGTGTGCTCCTGTCATGGTGGAGCTGGAGGGAGAAACAGACCCTTTGCAAATAGCAATGAAAGAACTTAAGTAAGTGGTGTTTTTACTTTGTTATGATCTATATTATATTAAGTTTATTATTCCATTCCCGTGCAAGTTTGTCATTAATCAGAGAGTAGGATGTTAAGCTTCTTCTGGTCTTATTTGTTCTCTCCAACAGGAGCAGAAAGATTCCCATCATCATCCGTAGGTACCTACCTGATGGGAGTTATGAGGACTGGGGTTGTGATGAGCTCATCATAACTGATTAAACAAATTATCCCGTCTTCACTGACAAAACAGTTCATGCTGTTTCACCCCTGCCTTCGTACCAGGTCAGTCGGGAGCCCACAAACTGATGCAGTTGTCACCCACCTGTTCATACTTCTTTTAGAGATAAAATGATCAGGTGGCTCTGTGGGCTGGTGAAACATTAAGACTCAAATTATAAAAATCTGGACATTTTGTTTCTTTCATAGGATTAATTATCCTATTATCTGACTGACGGTGCATTTAATCCAACTCCAGCTAAATGAACAGGTGCATTCTGATTATCAACCACAAGGGGGAAATGTAACTTAGGCCAAACTTTTACTTTGTTTTACAAAATACTGCTGTGTTGTAATTATTCTATTTGTTGTTTCCGAGGAGGGAGGTGATTAATGTAAAATAACTGTTTTATAGTTTAGAATAAACTCTTTTGTATAAATCAACACGTCTCATTCACATGAATTACTCTTAAACTCACACTCTAGTTGTACTCTGGGTCAATATCTGTGTCACAGGTTTTTAACTGTATTATCAGACACTGAGCAAGTTACACGTGAACGAATGGGAAAACCAATTGAACTGAAGTGGCTACATAAGTATTAGTTCTCTGAACCTACATTGTTCATCATCATCAAGCATTTTTCACATTAATTAGTAATCAACTAATTTCACATTATTTCCAAGTGGACATTGTTCAGTTCAGCTATAACTCAAAGCCACAATAGCAGCCAATCAAATAATTTATAATGTTGAATCCAAGCCAATACAATGTGTTCCAAAATCAATTCATTCTGCCTGAGAAACAGTTACTGAGTTTGACTCTCAACTGCTTTTATGGGCACTGAGAAAATTTTTAAGTTTTTCTTTCATTTTTCTGTCTTTGATCAGAGTCTTTGAAATGAAAGTCAGACAGATTCTATATCTGATAGTGAAGAGTTGTAGCTGTCATGATACGCCCCGGCCCACCACCCCCAGACAAACACATATACACAAAGCAGCCAAACAGTTGGTTTATTGTTTTGGGGAAATGGGTTGTTGCCCCGACTGAATGAGGTACAGTGTGTGCTGGGAGAAGGGGGGTGGAAAGTTTGCAAGAACGAAAGGATTTACAGCTTTGAGGACGTTGTATGATAATACTCCAGCCTCAGGTAGATGGATGGTTAGTCACTGTGTGTGTTAGTGTATTAATGTCATAAATGGTAATAAATGCAGCCAAGATACAAACTGATGCAATGGCATGTTTTCCTGTGGCTAAGAGATGTGAATCATTGTATGTCATCAACAGTGAGAAGTTGGTGTCTACTAACTGTTAATTGTGTGTTGCCACAGTCATGTTATTTATTTCTGGGGGGCAAAAAAGCTTCAATGTTTGAGATGAATGTCTGATTGGAGGCGACAGCGCCTTGGGGTGAGGTTGCGCTTCTTTCATGGCGGCCGAAAGAGACAGCCCATGTGACACTCACCAGCACCAGCCACAGTGAGGCCACCTTCAGGTCGCCGCTGCTCAACCTCATCTCTTTTTTTCTTTTCAATTTTTCAATTTTGCACCATTGAAACACTTCAGGACCAGCGAGGACTGAATCATCATCCAGTTTTTGGATCAAAAACTGATTCCACTGATGAATCAGGTAGTTTTATTTTTAATAACTTTGATCTTGTAAGTTATGTTTTTAGTAACTCTTCAAAACACATGTTGCTACATGACTCCAGAAACAAAGACTCTTAATATAGTAAAATGTATTTTAGTGGGTTGAACCTTTTTGTGTTCAATTCATACATAATGCTTTGAGCACATCATTTCTTTGTTAATGTTTCATGATGATCTCTGTTATGTCGTCAAAGGTTTGGTGCTTCACAGTTAAATTTTTGTATCATGTCCATGGATACCTGATGACCTCACATCAGTCCTTCAATCAACACATTTGATCAGACTCTGTGCAGCAAACGCAACCTGTTTCACTTAACAAAACAATGCATTTGACCCATTCACGCTCTGCACCGGTTGGTGGCAGGATGAGTTGATTTGCTTTGTGCTGATCCTGGGTCTGCTGCTCTCCGGCTGACACCTGCTTTGACAGTTTTCAAAATCTAATTAAACAGACAAGTCGCTCTTCATACTTCTTCATTCTGGTTAACTCTTATAACTTTTGGAACGTTTTAATTCCATTACAACCTGAAGAGTTTTTTTTTTTTTTTTTTGTGTGGAGTGGGAGGATGTGGGGGATGACAGGAGGGGGGTGGGTAGTTGAGTGGGGGGTGGTTGCAGGGTCTATGTGCACAGAGTGTATGAGAGTCCCTTTGTATCCTGGTGAAGCTACAGGCCAGGCAGTTATGGGTAAAGCTCCCTCATTGCCCTGTTCCCCGCCTCCCCCCACCCAGCTCCCCTTCAATAGCCCTCTTTGTCTCCAAAGTATCACACAGCCGATTAAAGAGAGGGAATTAGGAGTCAGGCTTAACCTGCAACACGCTCACATACATGTGCGCTATAACAAACTTAAAATATGCATATAGTTGTTTTCAGCCAATTGTTCTTCCTTCTGAGGATGGATTCATGGAGCTGGAAGCAAAAACTTATTTTTTCTGATGACACTTATGTTATTATTATATTGTAACACACCGTCCATGTAGTGTCATTCATGGCCTGCACGTACACAGCACTATTACTCATGGCTCATGTTCAGACTCCACCTCTGTCAATGGTCTGTTGTGGACCGTTGTGGACTGTTGTGGACTGTTGGGACTGTTGCAGACAGTTGCAGACTGTTGTGGACTGCTCTAGCTGCGAGCCGAGTCGCAGCCAGCCAAAGTGAATTATCCATTAGCTGAACAGATTATGCTGAGAATGTGAGCAGCGCTTGAGCTGTTAGATGCCTCGAAGGCATGTGCTTTTGTTTTGTGTAATTAATAATGAAGAAGATGAGTGTTTGTCACTCTCATAACAATAGAAATGTTTCTGTAATGGGGGAACAGTTAGTTGTTTAAGAAATGAGGACACCCAGCCTGTTGTTATCATCGGACTCTAGTAATTTGTCAGACTGAGATGTGTTATTTATCTCCAAAATGTATCCCACTCTGAAAACGTTTCAAGAGGCAGATTTGTATTAAAGCAGAAATAATAGCTTTATTTCAAGTGAGTGTAAAAGGTCATTAGTCATCATCACATGTTTAGGCTTTCGCTCCTGCTGTTATTCAGAAGTTGTGTTGCTCTGCTGTGCTGGCAACAGTTATACAAGAATGGAAAGATTAAATACTAAAACGGCAGTAACAGTCAAAAGTTCTCTTCAAAGTAGAGGGAAACAATCACCAGCTCACACATACAAACATAAATAGGAAATGTAAAATTCATAGCAACATTACAGATATTTCTCATGTGGCAATGAGTAGAATGAATTCTGCTTCTTGTTGCTGGAGGTAAATAGTTAAATAACAAAGCAAATGAAAACAAGCAGTGCTGTTGTACATATGGTACAGGTCTGTGGCCAGTAGTGATAAAGAATATTTCAGTGATACACATAAAAACAAAGCAGATTAAAAGATATTTTTATAACTTTCCCAAATGAAGACAAAGAAACTAAAATAAAAGCAGATGAATTAGAATTACATTTGAAAACACAGAAGATCAGAAAGACCAGATATCAAATGTGAGGAGGAAAACAAGTTAAAAAATAGTTAAAATTTTTAGGGAAGACATAAAAAGATTTAATAAAATACAGCTTGTTGCTTTTCAGTTCTGCATGTCAGCAACAGGTATTGTTAAAGATAAGGCACAGTTTTGTATTAAACATTAGGTTTTGTTGAACTTTTCTTTTTTTTTATCTTATGGACATTTTAATTCTCTTAATCTCAGGCAACTTTGTTCTTAGTATTGGCATTATTCGGGGGGGAAAAAAAGACATGCAACCGCAATCAAAACATGTGACATCTCATGTCGAATTTGGCTCTATATACACACTTAATGACACACGGAGGGACAAGATAAAGCAGTGGTGCAAACTTACAGTGGAGATAATGGCAAAAAAAAAGCATTTGATAGCATTATCACAGTTGGTTGTTAAAACAACGCAAAAGCTTCTGTAATATATTTTATGACATGTTGCAATCGTGGTCAGTAAAAGCAAATTATCCAAGTATAAATTAATTGTCTTTTTTTTTTATCATGAATGTTCTACATGAATATGTCAAATAATAACTAAAATCAATACATACATACATTAGTGCCTTTTGAACTTTTGACACTAACACATTTCTGAGAAATATACATCATGTCATTTAGGAACTATGTTGACAGCTAAAGGAAAAACTAATCAGCTACTTTATGTAAGGTAGTTTTGAGTGTCATGTTGGGAGAAACGTCTGTTAAATCAGTTTCTTCTCTATATCTTAAGTTTTGGTTTCAAAACTTTGGTCATTTTACAAATATATCTGCATGCATCACAATTTATCCTGATAATAGTCATAGTCTTTTTCTTTCCTTTTTTTTTTTTTTTTTTTTATTTACTAAATACACATTTCACTTAACCAAACTCAACACGGTTTTATGGCATTTTTCTTCCATGTGTGTTCATTGTCTGTACAAAAGACTTTTGATGTGAACACAGCACAATCATTTATGAAATTAAATAGGGACAAATGTGCCTCCAAAACCAACAGAATGTTAACAGTATTTGTTGTATTGATTTCCAAAAGCAATACAAAACTAACATCTGTTTGATAAAAGGTCAACCCTGCCTGAGAAATCAATGAGCCACAACCAAATGATTTGGCACTGCACTCCTCTGGTACAAAAAAAAAAAAAAATTCACAGAATCTGGCTCCCTCTCAGTCACGCCCTTCACAACACAGATCAGGGTTCTGGTTTTGAAATAATATATTCCAGATTAAGACATTGTTAATTCTCACTTTGTGCCATAGTCCCTGCTGCTGCTCATCTTTACAGTGTACTTCCTCTGAGTCACCAAACCAATGGAGACATGATCCACCACCGGTGAACACTACTAATGGTGTTTTGAAGTGGATGAGGCTTTGCTGCTGTGAGTCTAACCTGGAACTCTGCAGTGGTGATTGAGTGTTTTTTTCTTTGCATCGTCAAAGTAACACTCTCTCTTATTACTACACTGTACACACCAAATAACCACCCACGCTTCTAATCACCACGCTCCAAGGCTTCATCCTGGGGCTGTGGCAGCATTTCTGAGTCCAGGAAAGGACAGTGTGGGGTTTCTCCCCTCCTGCCTCCCCAGCCTCCTCCCCCGGTGCTAGCCCACTCCCCCCAGCCCAGGCCACTTTGATCTCCAATACCACCAGCACTGCTGTTGTTGCTGCTGCGCCCTGGGTCTGACATGGGGGCTGAACCTGCACCAGTGCCCTCTGATCCTGTTGTCTGTCATGGCCGCGAGAGAGTTGTATAGACTGGCTGTTCCCAGTGCGTGGGGCTGTGCGATTGTGGGACACTGGCTGGGTCTGTGATGGGCGTGTACAGAGGCCTCTGGGAGGGCCCCATGTAAGAGAAGGCCGAGTACAACCCTGACGCCTGGCCAGAGTGAGCATAGTAAGACCCTGAGGCCTGGTGGTCAGCATATTCAGCAAACTGAGCCCTGGAGGCCAGTGAGGGGAAGGCAGAGCTGTAGTGAGGAAGGCTGAGGGGTGTGTACGTGACGTGGGAACCAGCCGAGACTGCTTCTCCAAAATGACCCCCAGCACCCGCGGTCTCACTCTTGATCTGGGCCTTGGATGGGTCTGAGCTCAGAGTGGAGCCGTGATGTTGCTGCACCTGCGGCTGCTGCTGCTGCTTGGAAAGCCAGGCAGCTGAGTGTCCGCTGGCCGCTGCCAGAGCTGTGGAGATACCGTAGGTGTATGGTGAGGCCGGAGAAGCTGTCGCAGCTGCTCCTCCACCAGCACTCTGCCCAACCCCTGGGTGCCCGTTTGGAGGAAGATACTGGTCAAACTCATTTACATCAAAAGGCTCCATGTTGGCCATCACCTCATGGCTCATCTCACCAATGTCCACATTACCAAAATCGATGTGAGGTTTCCCAGATCCTGGAGCACTCGAGCTTCCTTCTGCTCCCATTGTGCCGCGGGAGCCCCCATTCGCTGCACCCTCCCTCTTTCCATCCCCTGCTTTCCCAGACTGAGGCTCTGTCTTTGGAGTGGTTGGAGGTGTAGGGGGACTGTGGCTCTGGCCTGTAGAGACAAAAATAAAAGATACAGTTACAATTCTCTATCTTGGTAAGCTCAAACCTGTGTGCCACATGATCTGGTTATATCCAGATTAATCAGACAATGTGTCAGGGATGATATCAGTGGGGTAGTGGACGGGAGCCTGCAGCCCACCTGCAGCATGAGGGTGGTGCCCATCTGCCAGAGGGGACCCGGCTCCCCCACTGTGGGCCACTTCCAGTTGGAGGCCCTTGTAGTGGGATTGGCTGTGGCTGACCTCACCCTCCGATTGGCCGTCGGCCTCGCTTCCTGACCCAGACATAAGCTTTCCATTCTTGCGGCGTCGTGGTTGATACTTGTAGTCGGGATAATCTTTTTTGTGCTGCTTCCTCAGCCTCTCGGCCTCCTCGATGAAGGGTCGCTTGTCACTCTCGTTAAGAAGTCTTGGACAAAAAACAATATACAGGAAGGTGAGTTTGTTTTGGCAATAAGAAGATAAACTTTAACATTCATTCAGCATGAGGCTGCTTGTTTTGTTTTTTGTTTTGTTTTTTTGGCTGTAGTATTGCTGTAGAGAACAACTAACAAGAACGACTACAATCATTTGAGAACATCTAAATCATGTCTTGATAGAACCAAAGATAAATTTTTGAGGGGTCAACATTTATGATCTTTGACTGGCAACAAATTGTCCATTAAAATAGATAATGTTGTGAAAGGTAGCTATATTTCCTGCATCTGCACAGCTGTGTCTAATGTTACACCGCTTCCAGGGGCTCTTGACTGCTGGACAATAATGATTTAATGCAGGACATAGACACATCCTGTCTACAAAGATGGAGTCGAGCCTCTTATTACCACTGCTGGCAGGAGTGGCATGAGAAACCCCTGACCTTCCTCAGCCTCCCTGTTCATCATGTTTCAAGGCCAATTAACCAATCATGCCTGAGCCCAGGGTCAAGTATTCATCCAGTTAAAGTTTGAACCCCACAAATTCAATGAATTTAACTGTTCTGACCTTTCTTGTCGCACATAGGCAGGGAGCAAAGAAGATGAGACTCTAACAGGACTTTAGTGGTTCTGTCTTCAGAAAACCAGCAGTGACTCCTTTAGCTGTCAAAGTTAAAAGGCTTTACTTTCAGTGTGAGCTGAATGACTCTGAAAACGCCCTCTTATTCCCTCAGGAGCCACTCGCTCCAGCTACCTTGCCAACTATGTAACAGTGTATGAAATTAGCCTGAATTCAGAAACATGTGACCATGGCACACTCTCAGCAGACACACAGATGTTATTTTGTAACTGGTGAGCTGTGACCAAAAGTGAGAAATGAGATGGCATAGCCTCCATAGCAGTTATGTAACTCATTTCACACTAGTTTTATAGAAACATTTGTCACATTCTAACATGTATGACAGAATGTCTTGTTCATGGTTTCTTTTTGATTATTTAGAAATTGATAGTCATCACTGATTGGATAAAAGTAGAATGTTTCCAGATTAAAGAGAAAAAATCCTTGTAAAATGTTGTATAGATGCTGTTAGATATATAAATTAATATGTCACATGTCACAATAATAATGTATAATGTCCCAACTACAAGATCTACAACTCAAACACACAAAACACTGATCTTTGTTCAGTCCCAGTCTGGAGCTACTCTCCCAAATCCTCATCCTAAAAATTTACTCCTGGTCCTGGTGTTAAATGTTGAAGATGAAGATTTATACATATTTTAATTCAAAAGTTCCCTGAAACTATAGTGTGAGTGAAAGCAGCACCAGAACATCGCAGTCACTGAACAGTAGGAGGACTATCAGCACTGCACTGTCCATATGAAGCGGCGCCCTCACCTCCACAGTTTCCCCAGAGTCTTGCTGAGCTCCGCGTTGTGCAGATGCGGGTGCTGATCTGCCAGTTTCCTCCGCGCCGCCTGCGCCCACACCATGAAGGCGTTCATTGGCCTCTTCACGTGCGGCTTGTTTTTGCCTCCGGTGTTCACGCGCACTGGCATTGGCACGAGGGTCCAGTCGTAGCAGTTGAGCACCTGGCTCACTGCCTCGCGGATTCCCGCGGGAAAACGTTCATCTTCGTCGTCGGATCTGACGGAAGAGCAGCCACCAGACACGTCGTCCAGACCCGCCAGCTGCGGTTGCTGCGGCTGTTGCAAGTGGAGAGGCGAATCTCCGCCACCGGTGGCACCGGAGGAATGACCCGGAGACAAGGAGCGGCTGTCGTCCGACATCCCGGGACTGAGCTCAACCTCCGATAAGCTCTGATCCTCTCTGGACATCTTCCTACTCACACGACCTTCTGGGTTCACAAAGGATGCAAGACCCTGTCCCTTAAATGCTCAGCTCTACCTGATCGGGCTCCTGTTCGTGTTTATCCCTACGGTGACGCACGGAGAGTCGGTTGACTGCGGCCTGATCTGTCCCTCTGGCTTCTTCTAAGTTATAATATAAACTGCCAGTCTGTCTCTACTCTCAGCCTCCGCTGCAAAACTCTGTGAGGATTCCACATTAAAGTTCTTTCCATCCGTGTTGTTGGTATCATAGGCGGCTCAGTGCGCACCTTGGACCCCAGTTTACCTGCTAATGCACAAATATCTGCGCCAAACTCACTTCCCTCCTGACTTCTCTCTCTCTCACACACACTCACTCTCTCGCTCTCTCTCTCCTCCGTGTGTCCCCCTGATTGAAATCCAACAGCACAGACCTGAAACGGGAGAGTGATGTAAAGATCAGGTTAAAAAAAAAAAAGAGTCCGCGTTTGGGTGACTTGAACCTCACCAACAACTGTGAACCATCTCGGAGGTGGTGTCACCAGGTTAGAGCTTGATTTTGCGCAATTTCCTTCTCCACATCTTAAAAATAAACCATCAAAGTCTGGTTCTTGACCCACCCCAAATTTTATTACCTTAAAATAGTTGTTTAGTGGGAGTACTACAACATTATCACCAAATTAAAATGACATTTTTTTTATATTTTACATGTCCGTGTAAAATTCATTCATTTTATATAAACGAGAATAAGTAGTGATATATTTGCAGAGGTCCAACTCCCACTTCCCTCCTCCACCCAAAAAAACTACTGTTTAAGGTTTTGCAGTTTTTCCAAGCTCCCCGGGGAGAAAGTGTTGTAACGATACGAGGCCGCAGCAGCACAGACCTTGGATTTATACTCCGCACTTCTTGGATAAACATAGACCTGGCGCTGGAAACATAAACCTCGTGTGCGTGCGTGTGTCAGTACGCGTGTGTAAATTAGACACAGCGTGTTTGTCAAACAGGGGCAGGGTCTATCGTCGGGGCGAGCAAAACTGTGTCCTTGTTTTGTCCATTAAATCAACACCCTGCCTCGATCTTTACGTCTTAAATCAGCGAACTTCCCCTGAACCAGCAACGCTCAGTTTGTTTTCTTACCATCGGTGTCGCGTTGCAGGAAAATGAGGGATCTCGCCCACGTCTGGTGCCATTATGAAATAGGCTGTCAGTTTAAGAGGAGGTGTTTTCTGCTGTAGGTTAAGTGGAGGAATATACTCACTTAACACAGTTTAGCCTTGTGTTTGATGATGTGCTTTATTTAGCCTATACCGACGCAAACTATTTGTGACCACATACAGGAATGTTTCTACCTTAAGTGGTCATTTCTGTTTTGGCAGAACACTTTTTAAAAAATAAATCCAGTCATTCAAAGTTGTTATTTGGCACGACTGTAGAGATAAATGACAGATAATAGAGTAGCGTATCTCGAAAACCAGCTTTTAACTAAGATCAGAGTGAATGTGAGGACTTGTATCCACTTCCAGTGCGTATAAAGCTTCACCATCTGTCCAAGGCGCATTAATAATAAACGATATTCGCTCGCCACCTGGTTTGTGGAAGGCAACTCACAGACAATCAACACGTCTCACTGCGCGACGGTCGTGCGCAAACCACAGAAGAGCCTTCGTTGCGCACGTGTTGTCTGTGTTTGCGCGACGCACTGGTTGATTATAATGTCACCGTTATGAAAGAAAGTAAAGAGCAGTGGTCACGAATCACTTGACTTGGATGAGAGCTAACAAAATATATGTATGTCTCCTTTCGTCACTGAACGTATTATAAAGTATGTCATCTGTAACAACTGGCACAAACAAGACAATGGTCACTTTATAGAGTAGTGTATATATTGTTTTCCACACAACTTTCAAATGGTTTTTAATTAATATTACAGAGCACGTTTACTGCGTGTAATGAATCCCCCCATGAGAACTCATTATTCGCGCTTGACTTGACAATAAGTTGTCCTTAATTATTTTCTAGTCTGAAACTTTTTAAAATTGTTTTTTCTAGTTTTTCTAGTTTTTACAACGTCTCACATTTGTTATCTTACATTCTCTTGTAATATCGTCAGTTAAATCCAACTGGAAAAAAATAATGATTAAATGATTAACAAAAACACATTAGAATGTGTATATATACATGTAACCTTGTCAGAAATCAGTATAATACAGAAACATTTGTTACACTTATAGCAACCACAACTTAACTGATGATATTGATCATGACCACCAGTTTACCAAAAACTGGAAAATATAGGGTTTATATAGAGGTGTATGTCTTAATTAAACATTCAGTAGATAAATGTGACAGCTCTATACCCAGAGACCTGGATGGTCGATGTGTCTCAAATAATATAATGAAATGTCAGAATGAGCAAATGAGTCATTTATGACCACAATCAGAACTATAAAATCTTCAAAACATAAAATAAATAATAATAATAATTGAAGATTATTAGAGGTAAGATTTCTGATTCTTGGTTCGTGTCTATGACTCCGTTGAGATTGTGCTAGTGAAATGTCAGTGAGAGCAGCTGCAGCAGAGAGGAAAGAGATGGAAATGCTAAGCGCCTTACTTCAGTAATGAGAAAAGGAGGTCGCCGGTTTAGCACGAGAATCCGTGAGTTCCCGAGTTTCCAAAGTGACGCTCGCTCCCCAGCCCCCTCGCTCGCGCTGCCCGACTATGAATGCCTGCTCTGTGTGTCGGTACCGGGGCTTAAAGAGCTCCTTGTATGAGGCTGAGAGGGGGAGAGAAAAAAAAGACACAGGGGAGGACAAGTCTTAAAGGAGCAGCACGGATGTAAACTCGGAGATTTCTGATTGGTTGAGAAATAGTTTACGCTCTCTCTCTTTCTCTCTCCTTTTTCTATCTCGTTCTCTTAAAAGTGGGAAAATGGAAATTTGAGTTTTTGTTTGTCTCAGTTGAGTATGAAACTATATAATCTAAGACCGGTCTCTTACTCAGACAAAACTGTGCCCTTTTAGATCCTATACGCGCCTCCTAATGTTACGGTTTAGGCGTGATGTGGTTCAATTTTAAGATTTTATCGTAAAAACAAAAATGGGAAAAAAAAAAAAAAAACTTAATTGATGGGATTCCAGAACTTTCGCATTTGACAGATTATTGACAGATTTGACAGATTCTCTTTAATTGGATTTATGGACATTGGGCTGCTTAAAGTTGCGTCAAATCTTCGCACTAATATTAAAATACAACATTTCTCCATTTAACCTGACATGGACACTATCAGTGTGTTCACCTCCTCTCTGATCAGAAGCCTGATTGAGTTTTCCCTCATTTGTGAATCTTAATTCAGGCAATGTCCTGAAACCTGAAATCCAAACCGAACTTATATAAACACTTATATACTACTACTAATGCTACTATAATAATAATAATAATAATAATAATAATAATAATAATAATAATAATAATATAGGCCTATTATAATTTATCGAGGAAAGTCCTTACGTTTGATCAAAATTTTAAGCTCATTTTAATGTTAAGTTTTCCTAATTTAAGATAGACTTTGTAAATTAAATGGTTATTTTGATTATTTATTTCAGGGAAACTACAATAGGAACTGGATCAGATTAACATTTCAACGAGAGGCCTGTCTGATTTCTCAGACGTGAAATAATAAGATGAAATATACCTGTATTATAAATCATTTGTTAATTCAATATGATCAAATTTTGAAACAACGACCCTCATTTGAAATAAAGACAATAAATCTTCCCCTTGAATAAAACTTCACGCGCGCATTTTACGCACGCTCTTGTCCCGTTTCCTGTATCCATTTCTATTCACCGGCACATCACAGGTGTGAGACTCTGGTGCACTGGTCCATGTGTGACTTTTCTAATTGCGTTTCGCTGCCTCTGACCGAACCACAGCCCGCGTTCAAAACCGAACAACGCTTCTAGAAAACGCAGAAAGGGGAGACGAGAGCGGACATTATATGGGCCGCACGGATACAAACACAAGCGCTGTTCTTAACAACAATGACCCCTTGTATCCCCGCCATGCGACACACTGGCCCCCAATCCAAAATCTCCACTTTTTTTTTCATTATCCATGAATGTTGACTGTGATAAGGGAATCCAGACCATGAGTGCATCTCTCTGTCTGATTCTCTGCCTCCTCTCCCCTCCTTTCTTTGCGCCCTTTGTTTTATCTCAGGTGAATTGTAATCATGTGATCAAAACGAGCACCCCCTTCCCCCTTAAATGAAAAAAAGAGAGGGAACAAAAAGCAGTTTTGTGCATATAAAAAAGAAAAGAAAAGAAGGGAAAGCCTTGTGTCTTCCCTTCAACCGCCACTCTTTATCCGCGTCTCAACAAACTCTGACATATAGAGACAAAATGCTCCAGGAGCGCGGGGGGACTCGGCCCTCGGGGAGCCGTGCCGGGGACTGTCCGGCTCCTGGAGCTTTATATCCGGGGAATCTTCACAGAGACAGTCCGGGGATTCATCTCCGCGGTGCAGCTGAGGATCTGCGGCCTCGGTTTGACGTGAGTGCTTGTTTTGGCGCGCACGCGTGTGTGTGTAAATGTGTGTGTATGCCCACAGATAATGAAGGTCGGGAGAAATTAATGGAAATGACGAGGCCTAACAAAATTACACTGCTACATTAATTTGTGGCGTTTAGATGACACTTAAAATCATCTGTGTTGCCGCGAGCTGCTTGATGAAATAGGGTCTTGTATCTTGTATATGAGTTTTGTATTTTGGGGACATAATTTATTTAACTGGCACTGACAAAACGCTTCAAAAATTACGTATATAAAAAAAATTTCCTCTCAAAAACTGTCTTTTCTGAGAAGAATCAATAAAGAAAGTTTCCAGCGTATCTCTGAAGAAAAGAGACAATTGAATTTAATCTCGTTTAATATTTTTTTCCCTTAAAATATTCCCCCCGTCTGCATGGAAATGAGCTCAGACAGACAGAAATTAAATTAATCACAGACAGATGGATGAGACATTTAGGAAAAACTAATGAGATTTTAAGTTATTTTTTCAAAAATATTTTTTATATTAAATTATATGTTTTTGGATTTAAGTTAAGTTAAGTGAAGTTTTATTCTTGTAACTGGTTAAAAGTAAAACAAATAATGTGCACAATATGTTTTATTGGGCTTAAATAATTACATCTAAATGTGTTTTTGCTTGGATAACCTTTTTAGATGTTGCAACTTTACAAATAACAACACAAAACCTAAAAGACACTGATCTGACAGAAATGTTTTAGGAAAAGAATATGAATTTTAGAAAATATAAAAGAAGAGTAAATGATTTATTGTGTAACCTGCTGTTCTTGGTATGAATGAACTTTGTTGGTGTAAAAATCTCAGTGGGAAGCATTGTGATGAAAATATTATAGATTTATAATATTATAGTGGATTTCCTTTGACACTAACTGGTTGATATGGTTTCACTGTTCACATATTTCCCACTTGGGCCCTTAACACTACTGTTTTTAAGTAATTTAAGTATAATGGAAGGATAATTATTACTGACTTGATGATTTTGTAACAGATTTACAGCAGAAACAAAGAACAGAGACATGGACGTTTTCATATACAGGCAGTAAAAAAAACAAAACAACACAATGATACAAGCCTGTCCCATCATGTGACAGAGATGATGTAGTTTGTTGTGCAGCGAACATGGAGACACAAACACACACACATAAACAGCACAGAGGGTGACAGTTAAAGGTCAGCAGATCGCAGATCTGCAGGAGCCTAACACGGACGCCTTAGTCCTGTGACCATGAGACCAGAGGCCTGTAAACACAAACCCTCATCTCCTCTGACTTTATCCAGTTTAAATATTATATTTATATTTGTTAATATGAACCAGGACCCAGATTTAATCACTACTGGAGACTCCTCTAATAACAAAATTAGTTGTTTATAACCTCTAACCAATCTATTAAAGTAGAAGTGACAAGTGGTGACTAATACACAAACATACAACAAATGTGCTTATTTGTACAATTTTATATATATATAAAAAAAGTGCTGTGATTTATAAACATTTAAAGAATGAGAATTCATTATTACGAGTAAAAGATAAAATGTACAACTATATCTGTAGGGCAGATACAGTTGTTTTATATATTGTATGCAGCCACATGGATGTGGATATTACTTACAATGGAGGTGGTGTTTTCTTTTGCCTGTTTTCTGGTTCAAACAGAAAAAAAAAATCCCCAAAATCCATTCAAATGATGTAAGAGTGCTGTTAGTGCAGTGTTGTCAAAAGTCTTGACGTCTGTGATTAGGTGTTCACGCTACCACACATCCTGAGTCACTGTAGTATCATTTGAAAGTAGCTTCTGTCCCTCTGTTATTCTCTACCCCTCCTGTGACACCCTGGCTCTCATTCTCTCTCATTTGCTCTTTGTCTCCTTGCATGCACCTGTGCAGGACAGAGCAGGTGTGTCGGTATTCGGTCACTGAAGTGGATCAGTCAAGCTTGCAGAAGGATCCGGTGGGCTACTGTTGTTGCGGTTATTAAGATATTGTGAATGTAATCAACTCTGTCTTATATTTTACGATAAAAGCGGAATTCAAGCTTGAGTTCCTCTGAGAGGTCAAAGGTCAGGACCAACCACAGAAAACTATGGGGTTTCAACTCAGACACCTTATTATTTTTAAGCAAAAATAATTGAGCTCATATAGTTTATAGCTTCTTCCACAGCAGTGATAAATATGAGTTATATTTCCTATTAAAATGTCCGAGTACTTCAGCATCAGCATAAAAAAGCATCTTGGTTTTATCACTCCACACATCTTGCTAAATAAATTAATGTTAATGCAGTTGTGTTACAGTTAAATAGTTCCCCAGTTTTAACATCTGTGAATCCTGCCTTTGTTCTCACAGCACCAGGGTTCTATTCTTGTTTTCCTCCTCTAGTCTGTGTGTGTGTGTGTGTGTGTGTGTGTGTGTGTGTGTGTGTGTGTGTGTGAGAGAGAGAGTGTTGCCAAGAATTTGGATTGAATTTTGCAGGGCAACTAGACATATCTGTATGTTTGTGTTTTTATGGATGCATGTGATATATAATATAAGTGTATATGTTACAGAAGTACATATGTGTGTGTGTGGGCTTTAAGAAATGGGCAGCGCTGCCACTGGTGCTGGTCAGATGTAGATAAATGTGTGTGTGCGCGTGTGTGTGCATGTGTGCGCGTGTGTCACTACCTCAGTGAAAGGCCCATTGTCTGTTCTGCTTCATATCTCCACTGACCAGCCAAAGGAAAGAATCTAGTTACTTCAATTGTGTGAGGGGGAACATCTAAAGGAAATTGATATATGGGGGTTGAGGCTGTGCTGTATGAGGATGCATGGCTGTGGTGGGGGTATTAGAGTAAGGGTCCTGGGTGAAACTGAAAGAAAGAGTTTAGTTACCTGTGGCTGATCTCTGCTGGTATTTTGTAATCATCTTTCTACTTGTTTTTGAGGACGTGGTTCATATTTCCTGGCGTCACTGTCAGGAGGTAGTTTGTGGTGCTAACTATGTACTCATTTTTTCTTCATCATACTGTGATGAAACTAACAGTATTTTGGTAGCAGTGTATGTTTGTGTTACTTGGAAATTGTTATGCTGCTATCACAAAGAAAAAAATGACCATATATTAGACTGATTGCCTTAAAGTTTTAAGAGGCATTTATGGTTCCCAGAGGATAAATCCTCCTGACTTTAGAGATGCTGTGACTTTTCTTCTTGTACCACCAGCAGACAGGCATTTTGGGCGGGAACAAATATCAGTGATCAGTGAGGATAAATCCCACTGACCCAAGTGATCCCCTAACTTCTTGATTTTTCACCTGGAGCACAACAGTGCAACTTCTACTAAAACTGATTGGAACTAAACATCAGCATATTATCATTGAAGTGGTGGTAGTACAGGTCACCAGGATGGTGGCACCGCCAGTTATATTAACATTGACAGGTCATAAAATATTAGTTTAAGTCACAAATGTAGACACTGTACTTAAACTAATAACACAAACAGTTATAATGTTTATGTCCTCACTGAACACAACCATTAAATTGTCACAGTGCTGGTGGACCATTGGATTTAATAACTGGTTGAACTTTTCTTGGCAGCAATAACGTCAAAGAAGCTTTTTCACAGTGTCTGTGAATCAGAGTGTTCGGGAGGAATTTTGGACAAGTCTTCCCACAGGAAGGGCTTTAGTTAAGATGTGCTCTCAGGACATCTTGTTTGGACGGCTGTCCTCAAACGTCACCAGACAGCATCTCTGTCGGGTTTTGATCTGAGCTTTGACTTGACCAGTCCAAACTGTCCAGGGCTTTCTTTGCTACAGTCTTTCTGTATTATATTTACTTTGACATTTAGGGACATTATTCAGCTGCATCACCCAACTTCTACTGAGCTTCAGCTGGCGAACAGCCACCCTGATATTAATCCTGTAAGATACCTTGATAAACTTGGGAATTCATTTTCTCCTTGATGACGGCAAGCTGTCCCAGCCAAGAGGCAACAGAGCAGCTCCAAATCATGATACCCATTCCACAGCACTGCACCACAGGAATGATGTTTGGTATGCAGCGCCATTTTTATTCCAAACACAGTTCAGCATGTTCTTCTTAAACCATTCAACCATAATTTCATCAATCCACACAACATTGTTTTCTTAACAGATGTTTGAGATGGTGAAGGTACTCATTTGGCATATTTTTTTTGGATAACATCAGCACACTTTCATTGATTTAGTTCTAGTGATTCCTGTAAGGTTTTAGCCATTACCCTAGGCTTCCTTTGTCACATGGTACGTTCTTCCTTCAGAGTCATCTCAATTGGATTCTTTGAGTTCACATTGGGTTCTTCTCCAGCTTCATTCAAATCAACAATTTTTCATCTTAAGTTTTCTAAGATCTGTTTTTTTTTCTGTGAGGCATGATTCACAGCAGCAGATGCTTTGTCTAAGTCTGAGTCAACTCAAACCATTTCCAATGTGGTTTCATTGATTGGACTCTAGGTTTGATAACTTCTTACTCCAGTTAGTTTTTGTTTCAGCCATAAGCTTCAGAGTTCGTGTTCTTGTACTTAAATGTTTAAAATCTGATCATGTTTGAACAGAAATTTACATATAAATTAAGAATTCTGAAGGATTTGTTTGCTTTTTTTTATCACTGTAACTGTAGATTCATTGAGCTGACACTGAAAAGCATCACATCTTTTAGTATCAGCCAAGACCAGCCCTTAAAGCTGTGGGGTTTCTCAGGCCGGCTGCAGCTGTGACAGCAACAAAAAAAAGGGATGATGCTGAAGAAATAAGAGAAAGAGAATCCTGAATGGTGCCTTGTATCCCTCACAACTGTTACAGCTCACAGCAAAATCAGTCACATTATTCATTCATGTTTACTACTCTTTTAATACCGTGCAGTTTATCTTTGTTTTTTGTTTTTTTTGTTTTTTTGTTTTTCACCAAAAGTCTTTACTCATCCCTACTCATATAAGCAGATTTTATAGTACAATTTGGAAACTCCCAAGCAACCGGTCTCTGCAGGACAGGGGGACATGCCTGAAAAATGATAATTGGGCGGAATGAGAGGCGAGGGATGAGGAGATTGAGTCATTTGCAGGAAAATGCAGAAAATGATGTTCAAGAATTCAGCCTGCAACAACGGCATCCTTTGTTAGGATGCTTCTGCTGCATGTCTGTCTAGTTGCTGTTTGGGACATCATCACACAGCAGTGATGTGGCTTTCTAAAAATGCCCGATTTAAGTCATTCTCTCTGAGGCTGTTTTTCCCCTTGGATCTGAAACCAATTCTCATTAAATGTCAAATTTAACTTGACATAGCTAGTAGCTGAGATTTCAGACACTAGTAAACATAGTTACTGAATACGTTTACTGAAATACTTAACTGTGCTCATCATTTTATAAAATATATGATAATATACGATTTAGGACTTTAGACACAAACAACTTATTATCTTATAAAGAAATCATGATTTATAATCATACATTACACTATATTACTGACAGTGTATAAAACTATGACATTTACCAACATTAAATGCAGCTAACACATTGTCACACATCAGTATTATTATTGATAATAAATCAACATTTCTTTGTAACAGCTCTACAACAGCAACAAAAAGTGAATGTTGTAACGTCAACAAAAGTTTCTCACTGGACTTATTATGGGTAGTAATAATAATAATTCAATACTGTGCTGTTACAATGCTACAGTAGGTAGCAGGTGTAATATTTTCTGCAAAATTAAATGTATAAAACATCATTTGGCATGTCTGTGATAATAAGGTCATATACATTGAGAAGAAACAGTTTTGATTTTCTACATCTCAGTGGCATTCTGCTTATTGACAGATGGAAAAGAATTTATTCATTTTTGAATTAATTTTGCATTAAAACAAGTGGCGGAGAAAATGTCTGGCATCTTGATTGTATCTGTTGTTGACTGCTCATTGGAAGTGAGTTTACCATCATTGTTATGTCCAATTCCGAGGGTGGATTGACCTGGGTTTCCCTTCCTTTGTGTTTACAGGACAGAAGCTGTTTTGATATGTGAGTTAAAAACAGACTTGGGGAGAACAGGAAGAGGGACGATGTCTCTAACAGTAAGATATGGAAAAAGGGAGGAGGATAAAAAAGTCACTTTCTAATCATGAGTTTTTCTCGGAACATTGAATTAAGCAGCGTGAGCGGGTGGGGGCCTGGAGGGTCTGGGGGCGGCTGGCCGCAAAGATGCCTGAATGAAAGAGTTTGTTGTTTGCTGCTGGGAGAGGGAGATGAAAGGGGAGAGGGAGATGGAGAGTTTGTCGGGCATCAGTCCCCTCTCCCATCGCCTTCTCACCCTGCGGCCCTCCTCGCTCTGCCCATGTGAGCTAGAGTTCAAACACAGGGCCCACAGCTGCTCACACACACACTCTCTCTCTCACATACACACACAGAAGTAGGCTACATCTGTGGATGTAGGCTACCTCATCCTACTACTTATATGCGTGTTGGACCTGTTGTCCAACAAGCATAAGGATGCACTTAACTAAAACATACAGACAAGAATGAATAGTGGTACTCAAGAAAACTAAATATCATTAACGCTATGACAATATATTTCATGTACAGTGTACAAAATGTTATTGTTATGAGCCAAGAGCAGTTAGAAAAAGTTCTTGTAATAAATATGCCAGGGCATGATTTAAAGCTTCATAAATTCAAAAGCTTCCTGACCAACAGCCAGTAAAGTAGAAAAAAATGTGGCTCCATAAGTCAGTTGTAGTTAAACTGAGGGTTGTCAGCAAATTATCTTTAAAGCCAGACTCTGCAAAGTAAAGTACACATATACAAATACATATGTACATACATATAGGTCTACACTAATATGTACATTTTGCATCAGAACTGGTTGGTGTCCCAGTTCAGATTCAGCAGATTATGCTCTGATGTATCAGTTGTCAGTTATGTCATCTTGAGTGATGGACTTTCACCATCTTTAACCCCATTACTCACATCCAGTCTGCAGCATCCAGATCAGAAATAACATCAGTGTAAGGGTTCAGATTGTCAGGAGCTGACAAACAAAGGCAGCATTGTCGTGGTCAGTGAGAAACGTTTGCTATTGCTCAGTGTTGTCTCTGTTCAATGGTATTTCCTCATGATCAGCTGTGATAATACCATTTAACTGACATCAAAGTACATTAGAGACAATTGATTCCTTTGGTCAACACACTGGTCTACACGAATACCACAAGTATGACTTATCACTCATCGCAATAGGATGTGAGCGTCCATTAACACTGAATAACCATTGGAAGAAATTGACTTGAAAGTATTTAATCTGTTTGTTGATCGTCTTAAAAAGTAAGAAACTGTTAAACATTTTGAGTTCAAAAGTTCACTAATAAGATTCAGTTGAACTGAGATGGTTAAGTGACTGGAAATGCAGAGCTTCTATATTAGGTAACTGGAAAGGAGGAAAAGATGAGTTGGCTGTAATTCCTTGGAAAAATATACAATCCTATCTTAATACTTATGTGTTGGTGGGGACAAAAGAACAGAAATGACAATAGTTTTTATGTTTCTGTGTTTTTCTTTTGAAAAACTGGTTGCCAGCCTCATTCTTATTCCCTCTAGGATGCCATACTCTGGCCAAAAATATTTTGGGAATCTGTAATCATACACTCCTAATCCAGCCACAGGGAGACAGGTGAAGATGAAGCATGAGCTCAAGATGTCCGGATAGAGTTTGCAAGAGGTGTTGTCACCGCTGAAAGCAGGACGTGTGAAATAAAGTTTTCCTTAACAAAATGTGATGGAAAACTTAATGTTTAGATATTAGAGTGTGAGCAAAATTGATCCATGCGCAGCAAACGCAGAAGCGGCTGATTAATAATAATAATAAAAAAAAGGAAAGAGATCAAAGAGGGCATAGTTTTAGGGAGAAAAGACAAAAATGAAATAGATCAAAACATCAGGAAGGAGCCTGGAAAGGGGGTCACGACAGTAAAACAGTGATCAGTGGTCCATTAATGCCAAGGGCAAAGATGAAGAGAGGAAGAGGTAGTAGAGGATTATAAATCCCAGGAGAGAGATGGAGGGATGGAAAAGACCAGAGAATGATGGACACACACACACACACATCCCATAATTAGCATGCAACAGGCAGTTAAATGTCTCACACAAAGGCTCACTGTTGAGCTTCAGTTGCTCACTTTGGAGACAATATACAATAAGAGTCAGCAGGAGCCCCCAAATCACCCTAATAGCTGATGTGGCCCAGTACGGCTTCTCCTATTTTACCATTCCACCGATCACACTCATTCAGTCACTCACTGACTCACTAATGAAAAGCTGATAGCCTGGAGGCCTTTAGTTACTGAGCAGCTTGCCCCTTCCTCCCAATTTCCCTCTTTTCATCCACTGACAAGAAATGCCTCCCTGAGGTTCAGAGGTCCAACGTGTGGGCTGGTTTTACTATCAGGGCTCATACGCATGGGAAACAGCAACAGGCAGGCAGAGATGGGGAGCATGTAATTAAAAGATCAAGATGGGACACTCATGAGGGCTGAAAGGGGAAGTCTCTCATTACTGAGACAGGGTGATTTCTAACTTGATTAGAATTTAGACCGAAAAAACCACAGGAGAGATGGAGGAAAATGATTTAATTATAGTAAAAGAACATGTAGTGACCGAAAAATGGAGCTACTTTACATCCTGATGTTAGGAAAGTACCTTCCAGCAAACCTAGCTGGTGCTTTCTGTTGAAACATAATCCTGCTATTGATACCCACAATATCAGAGATGGTGGTATGTAAAACCAGGTTCTGAGCACTTTAGGTGACTTTTCTGTCATTTTTTTTTGTTTTTTTTGTCATTTTTCTACTAAAGCTCATAACACTTACTCCTGCAGATATGACTACAGTCTCACAAATCAACACTTAAACCAACAGAGTGATGTTTACTCTGTAACATATAACAACAGAAAGTTCACATTCATTCAATTTATTATGAAAATCTTAAAACCATTAACTTTTTTGTCGTTTTCTTTTGGATCAAAACAAATCACAATTTTAATATTTCAGTATTTTATTTTTCCTCTAAAAATGTTTTATAATCCAGACGGTAGTAAGATATCAATCTAATTTTAGAACAACTTTCCATGACTTATTACTCATATTAGTTACTGATGCGTAGTTGGCATAAATATGTTAGAGCTACTGAAGAACTACTTTCTGACTATCGGCCACCAGGGGGCACTGAATAGTTAGCTACATTCACTTTGGTGACCACTTGACATCCCTAAATCTAGATTTATCCCTAAATCTCTAAATTGAGTTTAGATTTAACTCACATGTTAGGTTGAAATGTTTTGTGACCCATAAATCTTAATAAACAAATCATATTTGTTTTATTTTGATTTTATATTTATTTCTACAGTGGTGAATTTGAACAGATCAAGCTGCAGTGTGGCAGCTGCAGTTGGCAAAGGGCACCAGACCACTTATTTTGTGCAATAATTTAGGTTTAAAAATCAAAAACACAAAAACAAAAACCAAGCATGATGTGGTTGTCAGAAGCGTGTAGAGCTGTTCTGTTGATTAGTGATAAGTTGAGTGGCTTGCTGGCACCACGTGTGGTGTGTCGAAGGCCCTACACAGCCCACACAGAAGATTTATTGTATCTGATTAGACCTCCTCTGAAGTCTGTGTACAAAGTGCACTTGACTGACATCTTCCTCGCTCTATTTTTAGCTTTGTTCCATCTGTCAGAGCCGGAAAATTACCTATCTTATTGCCACATAAAGCTCAGGGACATCACATGATTGCAGCATTAATCAGCATCAATAAATTAAAACATCTGTGTCTGTGTGCAGAGCTCTTTATTAAAAGCTCATTAAAACCTTCATTTTTGATTAGAAACACTTCAGTAAAGAAAAAAATGGAAAGATGGGCAGACTATTTAGTTCTTCTCAGAAGGTTTGTGTTTCCATACTTTGTTCATCAGATTAACGTGAAATACTCATAATAAACACTGTTCCTCCGGCTCTGTCTTTTGTTCAGTTTTGCACAGTCAATCCATCACAGTGATAAACCAGAACAGACACTTGACTGTGAATCATCACTCAGATACAGCTCTTTAAAAAGTCATCAGTCACTGACATAATGATCTGTGGCACTGAAGACTGTCTAAATGGTCATGAAATATTAACTTGTAATTACGTAGAGTAGCCATCAGTTCTGGGTTGTAAATACTAAGATATGATGAGTTGATAATGTTCAAATTCAAGCCACATTTATCAAATTTTCAGGACATGTGAAACATCATGTCATGTGCTGTTGTCTCAAGCTCCCTGGCACCATTATGACATCTTGTGTAAGATGCCTTAACCACTGCAGTGATGCAAAAACTAAGCCCATGCTGTGTTCAGATGCTCAGCCAAAACACACTGGTAGCCAAATGTTATTTTACTTTATTTTTTATGGGATATTAAAGTCTTGTGTCTTTTCATTAAATTCAACCCTCATGATACAGGTTTGTATTTCTGTGATGGAACATGTGGAAACATATGGTTCAGTGTTTTCTTCTCAAACACTTGATGATAGTTATGGCTGTGGAGGCATCTAGTGGCTCTGGATGAGCACACAAGTTGTGAACAAGAGTTTTAACCAGTCGTAGCTGCATAAGAAAAGAGAGTGTTTGTGTATAGAATGAACTTAAAAAAAAAAAAAAGAAGAAGCGAAGCAACCAAAATTATATAAATATTTATTTGCAACATCCAAAGGTATACAAGGAAGAATAAAGTGCTTGGTACCTTAGATTTTTTTTTTCTTTTCAGCTTATTTCATTTAGGACAACAGCTTGCTTAGTGCATTTTTTGTTTTGTTTTTTTTAAATCTCCAAGCATGGATTGGAAAATTAGACTTATACGAAGCAGGAAGACTTTGAAGCAATGAAAAGAAAATGCTAGGTTTGATGCTCAAAATGGCATTTACACTGATCATATTCCTGTACTCGGGCTGAATCTCTTTCATGTTGAAGTATTATACAATTTAAAAGCTTTACAGAAAGACTGTTAAACACTGCCAGTGAAAATGTTTAAAATTTTGTATATTTTAACGTTTTTAGACAAGTCTTAAGTATATTCATTGTAAGCTCTTTATGAATAACCCTAAATTAGATTGTAAAATCAGATGTAGATGTAGATTGTAGAGAGAATTTACATTTTGATGTGGGATCTTCAAGAAACCTGAAGAATTGTTTTGAATAGTTAAGAAGTTAGAAACACAGTGTGTTTAAATGTGTGTGCTTGATGTCTTGGTGTGTCTTTAATACTCCACGACATCAAATATGTCTTATGTACTTTGAATGTGTAAAATACATAATTGAAGTACAAGTGTGCATGTCAGAGGCCTCACTAGACTGACTGATATACAGGTTATTCATAAGTCACTTACAGATGACATATAAATTCAGTTTTGACAAAAATTTGTGAATATGTTACTTCAACATAAACCCCTCAAAGCAAAGTATTTTTCTTTTAGCTGACAGTGTATGTTGGTCAGTAAAACTGCTTAAATATGCTTAATATGTTTCTTGATATTTAGCAGATTTTGCGACGCAAATTTTGAAAAAAAAAATAATAATAATTTTAACTAATTCTAAAATCCAAACAATTGAATGCTTGTTGCAGAGTCAGCTCAGTGTCTCACATTATCACATTAATTCACTTACATTAATGCACAAACACAAACACAAACACACACACACACACACACACACACACACACACACACACACACACACACACACTCTTGCGCAAGCTGTATAATAAGCAAAAAAAAAAAAGCAGAAAATGCAACAAAATAAAAATTGTTCAAGAATAAGAATTGTAATCTTTTTAGGTGCAGCAGGTTTACTGGTCTGTTGGCTACATGGTTCAATCTTAAAGTGAAATTTAAATACAGATGATGTTTACCTCATGGTCAGATTGAGTCAAATTTCAGTTGCAGATGGCTGAGATGTCATTACAATTGTAGTTTAATTACAGGTGTTTCAAAATGAGTTAGATACACTGTGCATTGTTCATGAATATTTTCTTATCTTTACCATACACCATCTGTTTCTCCCAGCATGCTGAACCTTCTGTTTTGCTGCCCCCGCAAAAGAAAGGAGGGTGCCTAATTTTTAAATGTCATATGTTACACAGCCATCATGACTTCATAGTTCAGAGCAATTCCTATGACATACAGTTACACTTTGACTTAATCTCCTTCTCTGTCCACATTCAGTGACTTATTGCACATTTACTACTGACTATCTTCCTCAGCCTTTATCCCTTTGTTTCCTGTTGTGCTTCACAGTGGCTTCACACCTTCCTACTAGCAAAGACAGCGAGTGCACTTGGCTGCATGCACCCCTGCTTCCAAAGAACACATCACAGACGTGTTGTGTTTTACTTTCTGACTCCAGACCTTTGGCGAAAACACAACAGCACACGTATGAATTAAAGCCACTTCTCTGTATTGTTTCTGTTATCACAGGCTGCAGCCTCCACAAGAAACAAACCAAGAAAAAAGTTTTGAAGTGAAGTCTACTTATCTATAACCTACTAAAAGCCTAAGCTACTACTGAGTCAGTCTGTTTGTTTTCAACATGTTCACTGAAACTCAATTCTGTTGCCAAAGGAAAAAAATGTCTTTAACACAAGATGCAATGAGTTCCCCTAAATAGCAATGAAATACTACATTTGTTATGAAGCAATCATTCTCACCTTCAGGATAAAAAACCTTGTTCTGCTACACTAAATGATTGCACTTGGAATGGTTTTGTTGGTTACTGCACAGCAAAATCAACACCAATAGTTTCTCACTGATGCGCACTACAAACATCTAGATAGACGGAGGTTTTTTATGTTTTTCAAGAAAAAGATTCAACAAAACAGACAATCTCACAAAAGTGCATACAGCAAAATTTGCAGAAAACTATTGCAGGCATGGTGACCACCGAAATCCATGAACAACATGGAGATTGTCAAGCATAAATTAACCACACTTTGATAAAAAGAGTGCATCTTAAAAATCAGCCGTTCAAGTCTTAAGCTCAGTCAGTCCTCTTCAAAAAGGAGGAGAAGTGCATCAAAAGTGCTATTGCTTTCAAAGAATCTCTTGTTTACATTCACAGAAAAAGAGAAAATCCTAAATAAATTCCTACACATTTCTAACTATGGAAAATGTGCATACAGTCAAAATATGACTCAAGTTTCTGGACTTATCCTGGTGTGATGCTTTCCTTTGGTTATGAATTGAGTGCTAAAACCCCATCAGCTCTTTCACTAACTGTACTCCTGAAAAATCACTCTGACTGGTTGTTATGGCTATTTACTTAATTTAATTCTCCACAAGACGAAAACCACATATTAATATAAAATCAACACCGACAAGGCAAAGGGGTTTTAATATCTGTACATGCAATCCAAAGATGAAAGTGTCACCAAGAAATCCTTGTTCAGGTCAAATTTTGTGAGTGAAAGTGGAGGGACTCTTTATTCATTCTTATAGGTCAAAGGATCAAGAGGAATGGCTGTCTGTAGGATGTCAAACTCCATCTGGTTGTTGTCCATATCCAGAACACACATGACACTGTGACTGCCTGATGTGATGGTCGCAGTGTCCTGGAACATATTTTGTAAATCTACAGAAACGGAAGTCCGTCTGTCCTCTGTCCTCTCCTTCCTTACAATCTGAGAAGAGTCAAAGATGTCATCTTCTTCCTCTCCACAGTTCAGTGCTACCTCATTCTCATAACAGAAGGCGCTCAGTGACCTGGGGATCAAGTCTTGTGTGGATCTGCAAGGGGAGACGTGAGAAGCAGCAGAAGATGCCCGGCTCGCATTCTCGTCAAGCTCTTTGGCGCTGAGGTGAGGTGTTGATGGCACCTCGTACGTCTTGTGGAATCGAGCATAGTCCACCTTGTAGTGGTCCCGGTCCTCGTAGATCACAGGCTCAAACCTGTGACCCCACAAGATCTCTCTGGCAAGGTAGGAGCTACGAAACTGGGTGGTCATGGCCGTGGCCTCCACCATCCCCTCCAAGATCACAACAACCTCAAAGTCATCTGTCTCCAGATCAGCTCGGCTTAAGGTGTACAGGGGACTGTCTTTATCTATCTCATGGACTATGACCAGTGGCGATACTAGAAACAGTCGGTCTGTGCCCTCATCATAGCCCACATTCAGGTCCATTTGCTCCAAGGGGACAAATTCACCCTCAGCTGTGACATATGATCGTATGAGCTGGGCACGGACATGAGCCTCCACAATGTGGCTCTTCCGCAGGTTGCCCACCCTCCACATGAGGCACAGCTTGCCGTCGCGCATTGCAATGACAGCATTTTTGGAGAACATGAGGGTCTGGTTTCTTTTCTTTGGCCGCGCCATCTTGGCCATGATGGTACCAATCATGAAAGAGTCAATGATGCAGCCCACGATAGACTGGATCACCACTGTTATCACTGCGACAGGGCACTCCTCTGTAACACAGCGCCAGCCGTAACCAATAGTGGTCTGAGTCTCCATGGAGAACAGGAGTGCCCCAATAAAACCTTGGACATGAAGAATACAGGGCATCCTTTGTGATTGCCCTCCAGTTGTGTGTCCAGCAGTGGGTCCATAATACCCCCCCACCGCCAGAGCATCACCCTTCGCAGGAGGGTGTTCCTCAAAGTCTCCATGTGCCAGGGAGACAGTATAAAAGATAATGCCAAAGAAAAGCCAGGACACCATGAAGCTGGTGCAGAATATAAGCAGCAGATATCTCCAGCGGATGTCCACGCACGTGGTGAAGATGTCAGCCAGGTAGCGCTGCCTCTTGTCTTCCATGTTGGTGAATAAAACATTGCACTGTCCATTTTTCTTCACAAACCGGCTCCGTACTTGGTTGGAGCCCCTTGTCAAAATCTTCCCGTTGTAGTTGTTCATCCCTTCTTGTCCCTTTGTGCTAGGCACGGCAGCAGAGGCACCCGACCTCCTGCGACTGTCTTTGGTCTCTACGTTGCAGGCTGAGTCCAGTCGGGAGTTGGGGGAACTCTGACCGTTGTGGAGTCCTAAACTAGAGATCTTCTGTTGATCTTCCTCTGGTAAAATGTTTGACACGATGCTGTACCTGTCAGCAACAAAGCAGCAGTGATTAGGATTGAAGCAATTTAATAAAACTTTACTTCCCAAGTTTATAAATGAATATAACTATTATCCGATCTGCCATGTTTTCCATTTTTGACATTATCCAAATTATCAGATCAGTATGATGAAAAACTCAGTGTACTGTAGTTTTTTTACAGTATGGGGAGGAGTAAGAAGTTACAGGAAGCTTAGGGAGCAATTAATCTTACTGACCCTTGTACTTTCCAGTGTACCATTTAAAGCACACACCATCTCACAGACTGAGTAGAAGAAGGATAATACCTGACTCATTAAGGTTACAAAGGATTCAGGAAGTATCAAGGAAGAAACACACTCCCCAGGTGTTTAAGAGGAGAGTATTAAGTGAAGTCAGTGATTTAACACTTTTTCTAGTTACAAACAATAACTTAGACTGACGAAACTCCTGGTCATCTGAGTGGATGAATCAAACTACCCTATGTCTCTCCTTTACATAGAGGATTACCAGCTGGGAAGGTTAGTTCAGTTTAGCTATGTGAGGATTGGTGTCATCACAGATTATTGGATTATATCTGAGTCAGTATCTATCAGACAACCCATTTTGAGCTGTACATTCCTATATGTTACCATTCATATGTCGATCAAGTGAGTGCTAACTCTCTCATTTTAATCATTCATTAATCAAGAGATCAGATATTTTCAGGTGCACTTTAATGACAAATCAATATGTTTTTTAATTATATTGGGGGAGTTACCACCTTGTAATCAGTTTTGTCTATAAAGCCAACATTTAATGTGTCCTGAAGTGGAATAATAGAATTTAGAACGGAATTTTTGGACAACTGCACAAAACCACATGACCAAAAAAAAAAAAAACACATGATAAGACACTGTTAAAGTGACATCAGTAACATTGTATAATACATAGTGAGAAGTTAAATAAACCAGTGGCCATATAGGTGGCAATAATAGGATATACCACGTGAATCTACGTAAAGAATAGAATATGATCAACATATTGATGGATACAGAAAGTTTGGTCTTTTTATTCTCCCAATAGACAATCTGTTACAGCTTTCTGGGTCTTCATGTGCAGCCGTTCAGGACAGTGTAGGATGGCCTTGGCCTTTCTATGGATCTGCTTGCTGTAAATATCTCTGAGCCAGGTCTGACTCACGCCGGCTAGCTCACCAAATTAATAACCCCATTCTTATTAGCCAAGCTCACAATTTCCACACAAGACAAATGGATGAATTTGCTTGTGTAAAGCTAGACTGTGAGTCCAACACAAATGATAATTAAAATGAAATCAAATAAAATCATAAAGTACAATGATTTCAAAAGTAAGATATGAATGCAGACACTCAGGCAGATTCAGGACGTAAAACTCTCCAGAACTATATAATTAAACAAAGATCCTGGGTCCAGATTACTGTAGATCCCTCACCTGTTGGCCCTGCTTGTTCCCATTGCACCAAAGATCACCAATGTGGGACCAGGGCTGCAGGTCAGACTCAGTCCTGCTCACAAAGATCAGGTCTTCAGCATGGGTTTAGTTTTTGAGCCTATAGGAAGAACCAACACGTCAGTTTTTCTAAGTTCACAGAAATCATAACCAGTATAACAGATAGCCTCATATGTTTAATATGTTGTATTACTGAGCTAAGGATGTGGATTCACAGATAATCCTGATTTAATTCTGTGAAATATCTGGTGACCTTGTCTGATCCTGCTCTTAAGACAGCATACAGTCATGAAAGGATTATGTTTTCACATAGCACAGTGTCTGTGAACCTTAAGTCTTCCTGCACTGTGTAATTCAGTGGATAGAAATTTGCTTAAATTGAAATCCTGAACATTTAGGTGTCAGTTTTTCATTTACATGATGAAACATGATGATGAGCTCAGATTTCTTAAGATACTGTGGCTGTTCCAGTTTTTAGAAAATGTCTCTCAGTCAGACAGTTTATTAAGTCCAGTACCCACACATTTATGATGAAAAAAACACCCATTCAACTAGAACAAAGACAACTTTGTTTCTATTTTCAAAGTTCTTCCTGTTTTTCAATTTGGGCTCATGTTGAGTTCAGTAATATGCCTAAAATTTTCTTCAAATACCATCTTGTTCCTGTCAACCTCTGTAAAAGCTTAAGCAGTAAAAGCTTAACAACTTTTCTCCAGAATGATCCCGAGTCTTAAATTACATAAACACAGCAGAGGAGGTTTTTTCTTTGCACATGAGAAAATAATATCCTATCACATAACCTTTCCATCAAAAAGTTGTAACTAGCTTGTCATTTCTCTATACAAGACATGCACATTATATTATTTCAAGAAAATGAATATACCACAGTATGTATGTGTGGAAAACAATGTTTCTTTACACAAGCATAGCTGTATTTTTATATGCACATTCTGTGTATGAGGATACTATATTTATGTTTTTGTGTGTGTGTCTGTCTTCACACAGGTGTCCCTGGCATCCAACCAACATCTCAACAATGTGAAAAAAACTTCTTCCACCTCCGAGCTGGAACTATAAAGGGAAGATGCAACCAACCAACAATCTACCATCAGTGAGGGTTTCCTTTTTAGTGCGAAAGGTTCGTTGGTAAACATACTGATATGTTTAATGAGCAGGAAGCCACAAAAAGGAGAGTGCACGGCAGGTGCAGATGTGTTACACAGACGACACACACACACACACACACAGTACAAACCAGGTAATGGTCACCAGGTAAAAATGGAGACTTTTTGCTGAAGCTAGTTTCCATAGGAACACATCTCCTGTGGCATTTGGGGGATGGAGCGAAGTGGAGAGAGTCACTGGAGACACAGCGGTGGTGGTGGGGGGCTGGTATACAATATTAAGTGCTCTTATGGCATGAATCAGAGGTGGAATTCAAAGGGTGCAAGACCAGTAACACAACATCTATATCTGATTTCAAGTGGATTTCAAATGAGGTGGAAGAGGGGACATGTTGCTATCTGTTTACTTTATTTAACTTATTTTATCTTTAAGAAATCACTGTCTGCAACCTTAATTCTGACCATTAATCTACACTTTATGAGATTCATTTATGTTTGTTCATTCAATTGTCTGTTTTGTGTCAGATATAAATGAATATATTTGTATAAATACATTGTACTTTTCAGTATTGTGGAAGTCTTCCTCTTTATCACTACATTAATAACTCCTTCCTAATCTCACAAATCACATATTAATACAGTCATACATAATCTGTCACACCAAAATAATTCAGGTTGGGTCAATCTGTAATGAGCGACTTCTTGGAGATCTCCTGACTGTTAATCCCTAAAAAGCAGCACAGAGGCAGGTTAAGTGAGGGATTAGGATTAAGATTCAGAAGTGTCCTCTTCCCATCAAGATTTTGGTAATCGTCCCTGATCTGACACATTATTACATCTGCCACAAAAAGAAATTTCTTATCCAGCATGAATACCAGATCTTTATGCCCAGATATGGCCTGCCAGCTCTGCCGTCTAGTGGAGCAATTATGCAAAGTGGTCTGACTCATTTCTTATCATATGCTGTTCATAACTGGTCACCAAAGAGAAGAAATTAACCTTACTGTCTGAGAATTTGTATAAAATTGCCAGATGCATTCAAAAGCAAATTGCTACATGTATCATAAACATGTGTTTTCTGTTTTAAAGGACAATAACAGTAAAATTGACACAAGGTGGTTGTTTAAACCCACTGGCTTGAAAAGCCCAGAATAGGAAACACATACCTACCAATCATTTGTGTTTAAAGTAAATAACCTACATGAAGAACCTGCTGGATCTATCTGACTAAAGTGATTTGACCACTGCAGATCATGTTAAACTTTTATTTTGTGTGTGTGTTTTTTTACTGTGATAAATAGGTCACATGACATAATAATCAATAATCTTATCCAATTCTAAAGTACCAGATCTTTAGAGTCCCTCCACTGAGCAGGTTCACTTCATCTCCTTCCTTTTTTTTTTTTTTTACCTTGTGTTAAACAAGCACATACTATGTGAAAACTGATCAATATGTACCACGGTTTCACCTCTGCTCATCACGAGCCAACCCACAGAGCAGCAGTCAACCATGTAGAGAATTATTCCCACACTACCATCACAGCCCAGACAACCTCCGTCTTGGTTTCGTTTCAGATATTTTTTTCCTTCTTCATATTTTCCAGTTTTCATTTCTGCTAAACATGTTACACATCCCAGTTCATGTGACAGACCAGTTCCTTGTATATCAGTTAGACTGTGTGGATGTTTTGTGAAATATTCAACTGTAAATGATCTATAATTTGAGGGTTAAATACTTCAGTCACTCTCCTCCTCAGGGGTTTCACAGTCTCTTCTCATCTGCAGACCTGAATGATGTGATCATGACCCTGGATGTTAATTTACTGGACACACAGAGACAGAGACAGGTCTCGACAAGCTACAGCTTATGATCTGTAGCTCAGTAAGTCTATTGTCTGTCTACACATAATCCAATATCTGTTATCAATATCTATTACATGCAGCTATCGAATGTAGTCTCTGCTTTGTGGTATTGATCAGTTTCCTGGTTGAGCTGCTTCAGTGTGTGTTTATTCATCTGATCAGTTATGGTTAAGGTTGCTTTCTTGACTGATTCTGTAATATCCAATAGGGTGCTCATTTGTCAGTTTTCTATTCTGTTTTTTACTTTAACCATCTTTTCTGTGAATTAAGGTTAATGTAACAACACTGTTTAAAACTTTTTTTCATATTTGAAACAAGCTGTTTACTTTCCCCAGGTGTCACAAGGCTTGTACATGTCCCCAAAAAAGGCTTTATATAACATATCTCTTTTTGGTTTGGTGTCACAAAAACATGACATTAACCTAGATAGAGATATTTCTTTCCATGTTATTCATCACATCACATTTGTTTGAAGCTAATCAACAGGTGTGTGACAGCATCATTGCCTTACTGTATATTTTCTACCTGCTGTGTCCTGACACACTTCCAGGTGATGCCTTTAAGTCTCAACTCTGTCATAGAGATTTACAGCATACGAAGGAGTACTGTGACTGTTCACTTGATCATATACGACACAGCAGTTTCCATGATGCCAGAGCTTTACTCTGTCTGACGCAGTGCTTATTTTGCCATGATGCCTGCAAAAGTGCCAACTGTCTGTAAGGAAAACTAGAGCAGCTCTGAAGCAAAGTTGCATGAGTTTTTTAAACAAATTAAAAGGTGTAATCTTTCAAACTATGAACATCTGCTAATACTGAAATACTCACTCATTCCCAATTTTAACATAAATGATAATGACTGATACTCACCTTTAAGTTACTTGCCGTTTTTTGTCACTTTCAGTCACCACTACACTTCTCAAAATCCCACTTTAACTGTCCAGGGCAAAGGTCCCATATCTTTAGACTTCTGTGGTTTGTGATCCCTTCCCCATGTTATTGTTTTCCTTCTGTTTTTTCTTCATTGCTTCTTCATTGTTTTATCCCTGTTGTTTCTCTCTTTTAATCCTTTATTGTCCTCCGCTGCCTCCTTCGCCGACTATAATCCTGTCTGTGCGCACTCTCTTGTGTGTACTCATACACCCCGAGCTAAAAATGCTGTGTCAATCTCCCCTCTGCAGAGCATGGGTTCGGAGGGGAGGGAGGGGGAGAGGGATGGATGGAGGAGGAGAGGACAGGAGAGGAGATGAGAGGAAAGGAAAAAAGAAGGAAGAGAGAGAAAAAAATGTCAAAGAGAGAAAAGGAGGGTAGATAAGAAGGGGGCCACTGTTTCTGTGCACTCTAAGCATGTGTAGGTGTTGAATAATGCCTGACGTGCACATGTTAGTGAGTGACTCAAACGAGTAAACTCGTTTGAGTCATGGTTTCTGAGCTCTCTTTGAGGATCAACAGTGATGATACTGTAACAGGTGGGAGATGTGCTGGGAAATATGCTGGCTTGAGTTGCCATCATAGTTTTATACTGTTCAACGCCACACTGCTTACAACAGCAGGAAATCTGTACACTGGCCTGTAAATATAATCCCTTTACATTTACTCCCTCATAGCTGTTCTGTGGATGGTTTCCAACCTCATATCGCTGGTGCTGCAGAAAGCTCAGTGTCAATACATGTTAGCCTCTCAAAAAGAGTCAAGTCACAGTGCTGTCATGTTGCCGTGAGGTCCCTCTCACATAATGTGGTGTTTCCATAATAGATGGAAGGTGGAAGGGTCATTAATTAGTTGCCTTTTTCCTCCAAGATGAGAACCAGTGTGACTTGCAAGAGGACAGAAGTTAGGACAGTTTGCGATTTGCTTCTCAAAACTGTGGCAGAAATATACATTTGGATGCACTCAGCATATGTGTGGGTGCAAAAGTCTTGGATTACACTGTACACAAATGTCTTATGGGTATTTGGTCGAAGTTCCTTTCAACCTATCTCTTGGTTTCAGCTGTGATGTTCTGTTTCATTCAACCTGATATCAGAGACTGACTGAGCTTATAGACCGCAGTTTCATTTGCTGTTGGACTGAATGGTTTTGAGCATTTTATGCCTCAGTGAAAACAGAAAGATGACATGAGATACAGAGGAATAATAATCGACTTAAAGTTAACATCTCTTAGGGAATTGTGGGTAATGACTGGTGCCTTCATCCCTATCGACCAACAAGGCATTCAGATGAAAATAAACCCAAGTGGGTGTTTAATTCATATTCACGACTGCATAAAATGATATTTGAGGTTAAATAACTGTATAATTCTAAGTGGGTGGGTCAGTGGCAGTAAAAGGAAGGATTTCCTCTAATCATCTGTGTTATTAGCAGTAATTCACATGAATATTTTCTCTAAATAGTGTTTACAGATGCCTTGAAATCTGACTTGCTATATAAAGTTATATGCTTACAAAAATATGCTTATAAAAGCATATTTTTGTAAAAAAGTTAAAAAAAGAAAAAAGAAAAAAAAAAGTGAAGCGCTAGCTGAAGTAAAACACAAACTTGCTGTATATTTTATTTAAAAACTATAAATTTACTCGCTTGTCGTTATCGGTGCATCTTCACCAGGTTGATTATATAAGTTAGTCTTGTCTTTGAATCTAAAATGTATCAATTATTGTATTTTCAGTATTACAGCAGACCTCAACACCCTCAGCAGAACCTGATGTGCTCTCAGATTCAGTCTACAGGCTAATGAAGATTGACATGGTCTCATTGTGCTCAACAGAAAAATCCCAGGAGACATTTACTGGTTTAATTTAGAATTCCTTCATCCAGATTCCAGATGACTATATGAAATATGAATTGCGCAAAACAGTTTCTATGGAAACCACTCTCACCCACAGCTCCCCTTTAGCCCCCTCATAGCTCCCCCCCTCTCCGTCTCTCTACCTCTTACTCTCCCTCCTTCCCCTAAATTATAGAGCTGGAGGGGACTTCTATTCGAAATCTCTTCCCCTGAATATGGATGTGGGTGTTTCATCTGCCCATATGACAAGGAGGAGAGAAGAGGAATAAGGGGGCGGATGGGGACATGGTACTGTATGTAACAGCAACAGTGACGTAAACAGCAAATAAACACTTAGAGGGCAGATGAGGGAGCTCATGAGGTTAACAGATACACTGAAAAGGAAATAACAGTTTTGAAAAAAAATCTATTTGAGGGCTGTAGTCAAGGATGACATGAGAACCAGGGGTCAAAATCAAACACGTCAAGGGCTGTTTGAACAGAATTGTGAAATATGGGAGCCCAATTCAATACAGTTCAGCACTTCATTGCTGAAAGACCAGCACCACCACGCTTCAGGACAGAGAGCCAAAAGAGATTTAAACATCACTGATGGGCAGTTACAGGTCGGCCCAGACCAGAACAGAACAAGACCCAGAACAGAAAAATGTGGTAATATTGTGGATCATTTCTCTAAAATGTGGAAAGTTGGAAATAAAGAGTACACATTATTATACTAGTTGTTCCTCAGTTTTGTCATTGTTACATAGATTTATGCTGATATATATTCTAAGTGTCCAACCAAGACACTTCACAGCTGCTTAGATTTTAGAGAATATATAGCCTCGGAGAGCTTTAAAGGGATATCCTAGGTGCTTAATTTGAACTCTGCATAATAATCTAAATAATCATACCTATTAATTACCCCGAGCTTCATTTTTAAAGATAATCACAACCTTCACCCACTACAGTGTCATTGTTCACAGCTGAGATGAGACTTCACCAGTAGGTTTGAATAGGATCATAAACTAAATAACTGGGTACGGTTACAGTAAAAAAATAAAAAAAATAAAAAATAAAAAAAGGGCTGTGTATGATGGAAGAAAAGGAGAGGATGGAGGGATGCAGGCAGACTGATCAGTCAGTCACATGATCCAGCATCTAGGGAAGGGATGACCAGGCAGACACTCTCTTCAGGGCAGACCGGACTGTGTGTATGTATAAATAGCTACTAATCAGGCCTGGGTGTCAGATTAGTTCCCATAACCTTTTGCTCAGCACACCCTTATTACAACAGCATATGTATAGGTCAGCTCTGTCTAGAGAGTGTGTCCTCTACAGTGTTGCTCTACCTTCATCTACATGCAAATATCAAACAAGAAATACATTTGGAGACCGGTGAAACATAATCTTATCACATATTTGTGATCATTATCTCCCATTTATCTCTCATAACTCTCTACTAGATGAGATTTCAGATAAAATGACCAATTCTGCTTATAATACTCAGTTTGAACAACCTAGTGACAAATAAATGGACCAGGTTCTGTGCTGGATGCTTCAGGGCTGTATGAAGGAGCTCTCTGTTGGTGTGTGGTGCCCCCTCACTTCTGTGCACCACCACAGATGCAGTCTAAGTAGGCTGAAAGCATTTCCTCTGTAATCTCAGGTGCCCTGTGCTGATTTTACTGCATCAAATATGAGAGTAGGATGTAAGGGAACAGGATGTGTATGATGCTAGAATTCAGCTGCAATTTGTAGATTATTGCAAGAGAGGAGAAATGAGGAGGAGGAGATGGTCGGATCTGAAGGAAGGAAGACCCAGTCATTAGAAATGGAGGTTTCTGACAGTGATTCAGAAAGCTGAATTAAGAGAGAGAGAGAGAGAGAGAGGTAGGTGGAGCGGAAATGTCAGAAAACAGAGTGAAGACAGCAAAGAAGAGCATTTAAAAAACAAAAAAAAAAAAAAAACAATCACAACTATGCTGGATAAAAAAAAAAAAAACATTTAATTGGTCTGGTGCAAAGACACATTAGGATTCTTTTAGTACATTAATATGTGACATGAACAAAACTTTCTATTTTTATGTTCTTAAGGCTGTTCTTACTGTCATTTATTCAGAAATACAAACTCATCACACAGCTGAGAAGACTGAAAACATCCCTCGCTTTGTGGAATATTATGTATATAATATAAACGTGGAGATAGTTTTAAACATTAACTTTCATAGTCTCTTACAAACAATTATTAAAAACAGTTATTCATCATTTAGTGTGAAACACAAGTGATAATGTAATCCACTTATTTAATCTGCTTAGTTCATTTCACCAGAATCTTATTACTTTATTACATTTACACATCTAATTAGAGTTAGTGTAAGATTGAACACATAGATAGATAGATAGATAGATAGATAGATAGATAGATAGATAGATAGATAGATAGATAGATAGATAGATAGATAGATAGATAGATAGATAGATAGATAGATAGATAGATAGATAGATAGATAGATAGATCATTGCCTTCATCTTGTCGCCATCTGCTGTCTTATCAGGGCAGTACTTCTTGAGGATGACCAGACTCCAGACTATGTCCATTTTATCCTCCAAGTCGCATCAAGTTAGCGAGATAAAGTCAAGCATACACCGGATATTTACAGATATTTGTTCTTCTAAATAAAAGGAAGACATCAAGAAATACATTTTTAGATAGTCACACGACAAAATTAACTCAGGCTTAACATATGTCCACTATAATACAGTGATGCATCTAACTTTTAATAGAATTATTATTTGAAGGAAAGAGCCGATGAAATTGAGCGTGAAAAATTATATAGGTTTTACTTTGAAAACCATTAACAGGAAGTTTGTGTGTGTGTTTGATCCGGTCCACCTTGACGCTGGTTCCTGCTGTCTGAGCTGTCAGCCACGTCACCTCCTGAATCAACTTTCTTTTCAGACCAACGCACATATATTTGAGACAGGGAGTGCACACGGTGCACATTTAACCTCTTTTGTCTCCAGTCCATGACAGAGGCCCGGTCAAAGCTCGCGACGTTTTAGTAATTTTTCGTTTCTCTTTTTTTCTTTAGCGCGCGCAGAGTTTGTTTGCTTTTTGAGACGGAACAAGTCTGCACCGTGCCCGAGGGGACGCGTAAAGGCCTGTTGGGATTTTTCTTTTTGTTGAGTTTTTTGTCATTGTGGAAGTAGAACTTAAAAACAATGAACGTCTTTCGCCTGGCGGGTGACGTGTCACATCTTGTGGCTATCATCATCCTGTTGCTGAAGATATGGAGGTCCAGGTCCTGCGCTGGTGAGCTGCCATCACTGCACTTAAACTATCTGGACATTGTTGCCAATGTACGCCCTCTTAACAATGTGCATGTCGCACCTTTTCGTGCACATACACGCACAGCAGTGGCTTTTTGCACACTCACACAAATACCTTGTAGATATCATATATGTGTGTAAGTAATCACGTATTTAAATAATGCCGAGTAGTCCTGCAGGAATGGAAGCTACGTGGCAATGTTAACAAAGCGATCCCCTGCCTGCTCCACCTATCACACGGTAGCCTGCATCTTTAAAAACAACTGCAGCTGCAAAATTATAAAGCTGAGGGAATGATTTTCTTCTCATGTGAACTGTGAACTACTAGGGACCAGTAAATAACCAGCTGTCTGCTGGGATTTTGTGTTTTAGTTAATGTTTAATCTCATTTTAATGTTTTTCTACCCTTTAAGGTATCTCTGGGAAGTCTCAGGTGCTGTTTGCATTGGTTTTCACCACCAGATACCTTGACTTGTTCACGGTATTCATCTCTGCCTACAATACAGTCATGAAGGTAAGTGTGCAGATCACACACACTTTCCCCCCACATGCTTGTCCTCAACCTAACCTCAGTGAAAATGTAAACTATTTTTTCTGGTTAGAGGCTAAGATTTGTTCCCAAATGTTCTTATGATCTGCACCAGTTTATACACATTAAACCAAATTTACACACACGCCCACACATATAGTGAATATGTGGACAAACAGTAAATTAAACACGGAAAACAGCTGCATGTCTTGATCCAGCATTTCACAGTTTTCATGGAAATTCAAGGCCAATAATCAATATTTGCCGTTGGTTTCAGGTGGTGTTCTTGGCCATGTCCTATGCTACCGTGTACCTGATCTACATGCGCTTCAGGAACACGTATGACTCGGAGAATGACACGTTCCGTGTGGAGTTTCTATTGGTGCCAGTCATCGGACTTTCCTTCCTGGAGAACTATGCTTTCACCCCACTGGAGGTAAATAAGCACTTGCACTAAGACAGTGTCTTTAATTGAAGGATGAGACACAAACTACACCCTGCATCCAAGATTATAGTTATATTTAGTTCATTTATTTTCAGCTGGAGTGATTTATGATATTATAGAATTACCTAAATATCTTCCATTATCCTTAAAATATCCATTTGAAAGACTCACATGTCTCCTTCTATCTTCAACCCAGATCCTTTGGACCTTTTCCATCTTTCTGGAGGCAGTGGCCATAATGCCGCAACTCTTTATGATCACCAAGACTGGTGAGGCAGAGTCCATCACCACCCACTACCTGTTCTTCCTAGGTCTCTACCGAGCCCTCTACATAGCCAACTGGGTGTGGCGCTACCACACAGAGGGCTTCTTTGACCAGATCGCTGTGGTTTCTGGTGTCGTGCAGACCATTTTCTACTGCGACTTCTTCTACCTTTACATAACAAGGGGTGAGTATTAAGACTTGTGTGTAGAGAAATATGAAAATGTTTAACTGTGGAGGATGGTAGATCCTTTCAGATCATTTGGAGAAGTCTATAAGCCAAAATCACATCTACATCTTCACAGGTAGCAACAATAAAATAATGGTTACATGAATAAAAAAGTCAGAGGAACTGATGCAGAACAAATGAGAGATTCATTACGCCAATGAAAAATAAACAAAATGCCAAAATCTCCAGTGACACACAATTTAAAACTTATAGATTAGAAGCAAACAAAAAAGAAGTGCTGGTCCAAACACAATAGTCATTGAGCAAATTGAAGTAATGTTCCTCCCAATCACCTGCAGACAGGAAACTACGGTATCAGGAGTGCTAAGAGAAGAGGAGGGAGAGAGAAAATGCACCACACAGAAAAACACTACAATACAATACAATACAATTGATCATTATTAGTAGTTTTATTATTATGTTTATAGTCCTTGTCTATTGGTCTTTTATTGAGTCATTGATCAATCATTTATTACATGAAACATCAAACATGTTATGATGTGTTCTTTTGTGCAGCAATTTATGGAGCAGTTATAAATGACCGTGGGTAGTGTTTGGTGTTTGGTCACCTGGTAAATAAAGGGAAGGTTAAGTTGACTGTTGTGGTTTCCTCTAACACATGGTTTGCTCTTTCTTTTTGTCCCCTTTCTGTCTTTGCAGTACTTCGAGGAAAAGGGAAGATGAGCCTGCCGATGCCCGTTTAAAACAGCCGTCTTTCGCCGTACAGCTAAACCATCTATGCCTGCTACAGCGCAGACCTAGCCCTTCAATGGTACATGCATTAAAGCAATGGGACTAATGGTCTGGCATCTTTCTATAGACCAAAACAAGTGCACCTATAGAAATCCAGTTTCTATCCGACTGGTAGTTTGTGTGAGTCTGTGTGTTTGCGAGTATGTTCTCTTATACACGTATGCTATAAGTGATCAGATGTTTGTGATATATGTTGGAGTTTTTTTTTTTTTTTTCATAAGATGCAAATGTGACACTTGAAATGTGTCACTGATGTGGAAGTCATGCAAATGAGTAACACTATGAAAACTGTGTCTTTATCCTTAATTTTTCCTTTTAGATGCTGAAAAATAAGGTTGAATCCACGAAAATGTGCCTGAGGTTGACTGTAGTATTGTTGTACAACACTCGTCAGGTTAGCTTGTGTGTAGATGAACACAGATCCTGATCCACTGTTTTCTCTGTTAAATTGTTTCGGACTGGTCAAACTCTATTGTCAAAGGTTGCTACACTTTATCCAGTCACTACCACAGTTGACATATTCATGCGATTTACAGCTATGACAAATAATGTAGTATTTGTAAAGTTGTACCCTGTAATCTTCCACAAAGTGTCTTCCTCTTTGGGTCTGTATTTAGACACTCCCTAAATAGCTTACTGTATTTGTATGCATTTTTCCATTTTTGCCAAGTATATTAACTTTTAGGATTTCCTCTTCATCAGTGTCTTTTTGTATTTTAATATTTTTCTTTATGGGAGAAAAAAAGGGCTAAACATTTTTTTGTGTCATAAATGAAGCCAAAGATGGATCGGATACCTGCTGTTAACATTTCAGTTGAGCAACTGTTTTTGTTGTTACCTTCTCTCAGTTGTGTGAAAGGTAAAAAAGAAATAGGGAAATGGTGAAAGAGTGTCTTGTAATTTCTGTAAAAGCTTAGGTTGACAAAAACGTTGACACTTTCAAACGTGTTACTGATGCATTGTTGAATTGCACATCAATTTTATGACATTACTTTTATTATAACACGAGTTCTTTCAAGTCACAGGTGTGGGTTTATTTTTTGTTTCCAACTGAGATGAATTGAAACATGCCAGGATGTTCAAATTCATGCAGACACACATACACTCATACATACGTAAGATCTTATTTAACAGTATAGTCTGAAAGGGCTGGTACGTTAGCTTCACATTAAACAAAGGTTGTTGGCATTAGATGTATGATACACTATGGACAAAAATATTTTTTTCTTTGGCACACAATCACTCCTGTGTTTAATAAAGACCATAGGCTCTGACAGACCTCATCGGATACAGTCAGTTCTCCATCATGGCAGCAAAGATTTTCTGTGTTTGTAAAACACCTTAGTTCCCTCTCTAACAGCCCCTCCTACCACTTTCGCAGCAGAAGTGATGGTTAGAGGTGATGCTGCCAGAGCTGCTGCCTTCTTCACCACCTTAACGTTTTTCACAGTTTTTCCCTTCCCTTTGTCCTTGCCCATGATCCCTGCCCCTTCTGCAGCACCTTTCCCCAGCGCAGTCACCAGCTCGCACCAGAAGAGCCTCTCCACTCTCTTCCGGGCCTCGTCCTCCTCCCTCCTCCTCATCCTCTGCTCCAACTCTGTCCCCTGCCCATCTTTGTCTTCACTGACGACTGAGGACAAAGGTACAAGAGAGGATTCAACCACGATCCTCTCTTGTGCCTCCCTGATGGCCTTTTCAGCCTCTTGAAACATTTCATTGGTGTAGCAGCCACCTCCATTATCTGCCACAATCTTGTCTACCTTTGTCAGAAGTTGTACGACCTGTTCTGTGCACTCCGTTGACTTGTGCTGGTCACTGTTATCAAAAACGTGATACCCTCCATGGCAGCTGTTAACAAACTCCAAAAGCTCTTTGCTCTCCTCCAGGAAGTCTTTGATGCTTTTGCCCTGTAGCTGGTCCCCACAGGTAAATAGTACCATGATAAACCTGGTGGCTTCAGGCCCAAACGTAGCCTTGATGCACTCTAACGTGTCTCTCTCCTCCTGTGTGAACCTGCCTGGCCGCATGGTCACCAAGAAGACATGAGGTCCTGGAGAAGACATGACAACACACCGCCCAACCTCTGCCATGACCTCCTGAGGAGGGAGGTGGGTGTGGAAGAACCCCGGAGTATCGATCACAGAGATGTTGCGTCCATTTACTGTCCCTGTCTGTCTCTTGCACTGTGTGGTGACAGAGCAGGGGGAGCAGTCGACCCAGAAAGCAGACCTGCCCAGGAGGGTGTTTCCTGAAGAGCTTCTCCCTGTTCCTGTCCGCCCCAACACGACAATCCTCAGGGGTTCAGCCTCTGGTGTAGGAGGGGATGCTTCACAGACTGTGGCACAAGTACAGTCATAACACATGCATTACTCCTTTTTATCATCACATACCTATTGGGAATAGTAATGTCTTACCTACCTTAAGCAGATACTACACTATTTCAAGACAAGTTACAATAATGTACAATTTAAAAATCTTTTTTTCTTAGGTTTGGTTTTATATAACATATGTGATATATTCAATAGCTGCTGTTAGTGTTGTGTGTGTATTATCCCTCAGTGTTGTCCTGTGTGACAACAGAGGTCGACATACCTTCCTGTGACGCAGCATTTTCAGATGATGACATGATGACAACAGCTTCAGATCTCCCCGAGCGAAAATTACACAACGTGGATGTTTTCGGGCGTTTTAGACGCTGCTGAGAAGAGAGGTCCTCTTATAGATATCTATTTTAGCTGTCAGCTCGTTTCCATCCAAACGCAGGAAGTAGCGGTGCAGCTGCGGTCCTTTAAAGAGAGAGACGCTCCACGCTGCCGCTGCGATGATCAAGTATCACACTAAAGAAAAGTTATATAAACTGGGAGACTGGTCTCTACACTGTAAAACATTTATTTACTAATACACGGACCACCAATGCAAATGTTATCAGGATTACTTGTGATAATCATAATATAAGCTGTAAATACATCGAATATAACATTAAAGTATCGATATTGCAGTTTACACGTTGACCAGTAGAGGGCAGTATAAACCAGTTGAAATCTTACATTCTTACGGTACAACTCCATTAATATTTTAAGTGGAAACCATTGAAGTAGAACTTTAAATGTTCCTTTTACCTTCGAGGTGGAGGATACCACCTCTAAGCTTTAATTTTTATATAATAATTTTTAATAATATTAGCTCGGGCTGCTCCATTTCCCATTTAACAGTTTTTAACAGAGGCCAGATAAAGACCGTCAGAAAAGTTGCTTGTCCTTGTGCAAGTATTTATTTAACTCTTACCAAAAGATGATGTTGATAATATAAACTTTGTTAGAAATATTTTTTGTTCAGTTATGAAGAAAAGTGATTCCATTTTAGTTCCATTCAAATGGACTATTTGTAGTTTATACTGGAGTATTTTTTTAGTTTGCCCAGAGTGCATCCCTTTATTTCTGTAAATCTTTGTAGTGAGGGAACATTTGTGAAGAAATCGTCCTTTATGTTCTTCTCACAATTGTAGACGAATATCTGACTTATGTTTCATCTCTTTTTAGAGCTGCAAGTTTGAGCAGAAGTGGGCCTTGGGTTTGATAATAGGCAAAACTGGCAAACTTTAGCAGTTACTTTTGATAATCAACGGGTTTAGAAATATGTGCTTATGCTGTGTTATACAAGCTCACTGAGGTAAATTAAACCAAAAAGAATCACAGTAAAAACACTTATACATCACAGACTGCAAAGAAAACATTTATATTTTACTGAATTGTATGCATTTAATGAGTTTGTTTCTAACTCCAACAAGCAGCAATGTTGGTCTGTGCTGTAGTGAGTGATGGATACTGAAGGCATGAAAACCAGCACTGTCACATAGTTTATGCACAAGAGAAACTCTACTGGACTGAACATTAGAAAAGATTAGCTACAGGTCTGGAATTGTGCAAACCACATAAATAAGTCTAGTAATGGTGTTTTCCATATCTATTATTTTAGATCAGCTGCAATGACAGTTAATGTTGCATCTAGATATGACTTGAATCTTCTTTAGTTACAACGGGGAACTGATCAAAACCCAGGGATCAGAGCTTAGTCATTTCCAAACCAAAGAGTCAAACTTAACTCCTACTGAGGTTTTAAATGGAAACATGTTCAATGTAGGGTGATGCTTTTGTCAATATCAGGATGAGCTGTTGGAGGGTCTCTCCCACTCCACCTGGTTTCTCACTGGGAAGCATGTTGCTTTGTTAGCACCCTGCTGAACCTCTGCAACCTCTTGAGAAAAATCCCAGTTAAAAATGGGCACATCATTGCGAGTTGTGCTCGACATGTCAAGAGAAGTTGCCATCTCTTGTCCTTGTAACACCATGTTCTCAATCTGTGTGTCTCCCACATTGCTGCTGTTGTTGTTGCAGTGTGGGTTTGGTTGAGAAACACAGCCAGCTCCATTGATCAGGTCTGAGTTCTCTAGGGCAAAGAAGGTGCTGTTTTCAACAATCGCCAGTCCAAAGCTCTCTAACATGTCCATTACTGATGGTGTGGGTGGACCACTGGGGGCCTCCTCCTCAATAAGACTCAGTGTGGGCAAGATGTCCACCAGCTCTGCCATCTCCATCGGTCGGATAACCTCAGTGATGCTGGAGGGAAAGTCCTGTTCTTCGCTGTAAGACTCCTGTGTGTCCAAAACTGCGTACCCTACTTCCAGTTGAGCAGCAGCAGCAGGGTCTAGTCCAGATTCAATCAAATTGGTTGCACATCCTAATTCAGAGGGGCAAATGCTTGTCAAATCAACGGTTGACTGCGCGGTGATGACCACTGGGTACCCTCCCTTTGCGACACCTTCCATCAACACTTCTTCGGGGACGACCATGATTCCCGCTGGAGTGGAGACCTCGGTGGTGATGACGTTTGGTGGAGTCACACTGACCAAACTCTCTGAAAACGAATAAAGAAGTTAAGAAAGAGAAAGTAAAGTCTAAATCTTTGATGTATGGCATCTTTCAGATTAAATCAAGCTGATTTAGAGTTGCTTGTTACAAGAGCAATTATTTTGACAGCAAGTGTCACAGTTTGCCATGCAGATGGTGTCAACACCAGTTGTTCTTCCCTCAATTTTCAAGCACTTCAAGCAGCTTCAATATCAAATGGATTAACTTTTGTTTTGCTGAATATATATTCAGCTGCATCTTATATTTCTGGAGAGCTACATCATATGCTACTTATGGTGCATAACATACAGTTAAGCAGAATATGCAAATGTACTTCCTTTCATTACAGCAGGATTTTCTCAAATGGGAAATGTTCTATCATCTATCCATCTGTTCATAGTTGGTATAGCTCCCTGTGGTTCAGCATTGAATACCACTGCATACTGTGTATAATATCCATGGAAGTGATAGATGTTTGAGAGCATTTTAAATCTAGTTTTGCAGCTCTTAAGAATATATTGCGCAAAATGAACTAGCTATGGTGGACGTACGGGTTTGAAATGAAGTTGAAATGAAGTAACTGGGCACATAAATTGCCTGAATCATTGATTTATTATTTTATTCCTGTATTTTTCCCCCATTTGATTGTCCAATCTTTAATATGGTTCTAGAATATCATAAATATTTCCTGTTTTACATCCTCATCATTACTGTACCTGCAATGGCTCTTTGTGCTTGTCTCCGACTGGGCCATGTCAGTCTCGCAGTCAGACTTTCCTCCTCCTCTTCGCCATCAGGACGTGGTGGTGGATCTCCACCCATTACCAGACCCAGAGGCACTGCCCCCACCCACTGCTTGGACCGCACGCACTGTAGACAGTCCATAATCCAGCGGGCATCTCTCCACACCACATCCAGACGCTAAAGAAACAAGAACATAAAGGGCAGCAGAGGTATTCATTTAAATTATATCAATCACAGCAGAAAAGATGTAGTCTAGTAAATCTTTCTGATTTCATGCTCTTACATGGGAGAGTTCAGTGATGTGTTTCAACCTCTCTCGGGCTTCCTGCACCTCCTTGGTGTCCAACGCCTCCCGCAGAGCCTGCTGGGCCAGGTTAGTGTCCAGCTCTAGCTTCACCCAGGCCTGGCAGTACTGGGACAGGAAGTCGCGTTCATAGGTCCAGAAGTGAACTGTTGGATGAACCAGAGTTAAGGAAAGACAAATCACTACATCAAAGCCAAGCAAAAACTTGCCAGGACTCATTAGTGCACTTTGTCATACTTTTAGCGTGGGAATTTTTCAAGAGGGGTCTAAAAAAAAAAGACAGATTTAACCGACAAAATCCTAAAGTGTGGTTGAGACAGAGGATCAAAGCACCAATTAAATCAAAAATACCGGGAGTGACTCATCTTCAAAAGACTAAAAGCTCAGATGCTGCAATTCAGTGTGGTTTATATGTCACACCTTCCAACTAAACTGGTAATGTTGCAATATAAAAAATTTATATAAAATTGCATATAAAAATTTTATATGCAATATAAAATGACTCCTGTTATGTGACGCTACTTTTTTATGTTTTGTTTTTTGCTTTAAAGGACCCAAAGACAGCACTCTGTCATGCTGTTCTTAGAAAAAGAAGGTCACCCTGCAGCTATTTTGACTCAGTGTCAGAGTCCACAGTAATCCCAGTTTGATGCACTTGTTTTTTTATGTTTGATGCCAATGGCAGCAGCTCACCACTATGAGACAGACCTTTTTTTCTTTAGATTAAAGTTCTCTACCTACCTAACTCAAAGATCTGCAGAGGCATGGTGAGGCCAGGCTCCTTGGTCCCCACCAGAGGCCAGTAACTGGAGCTGAAGTCCTCACTGGGAGGCAGCAGCAGCAACATGGATATCTTGTCTCCAAATTGCAGCAGCTCGCGAGTGTACACGCCATACTGATAGGCCTGTTAGAGGCAGCACAGCACAATAGATGTGTTTTTATATTGAGCTGAATTTCAGCTGTTTCAAAAAGGATAATGTCAAAGTGACTGCTCAAATTTTTTTTTACCCTGTAGAGGGGGATGTTGAGCTTCGTCAGAAGATGTGTGACTGCTGCTCTCAGAGATCTGACAAACTCCGCCAGCCCGCTGCTCTCCATCAGGCTCTCATCGTCTGCGCTCAACAGGTTCTGAACGCTGCCATTGGTTGTGGTGTAAACATGACTCTGGAGCCATGTCCACTCCTCTCTGTCACACAACAATGCAGTTAACAAAACATTGCTATAAAAGGCATGATGGCAATCCTGTGACAATTTGTATTTTTGCACATTGAGCTAACAACTGATTAATATTCATGTTTGTGGAGATTATTTTCCTATCAGATGTTAATTTGCAAGCAGGGACCAGTGTAAATGTGGCATAGTATGCTTTGGAAAATGCCCATCAATATAAAGAGAAGAACAAATGTGCAAATGAAGTATTTTGGCTGTAATAAGTATAGGTTGTACAGAGGCTGGTAAAGTAACACATTCAGACTGCGTTACCTGGACACATGAGCGTTGTGTCGGACTCGTGTGTGACAGAGTAGATTAGGGAGCCTCTGAGGAACCAGGACCCTGATCTGT